>CANSZD010000612.1:60000-409733 GCA_947648045.1 Beta corolliflora
CCCGACATTTTCACCCCTGTCTCGGATAACCCTAAACTTGTAATTTGCCATTAAACCTAACGGAATGACTAACGGCGTTAACATGGTTTAATAACTATTTGACATTTACAATTAAAAACTTATTTTTTAAAAGAAAAAAAAATACAATTATTGTTCATCTTCCCTCCCTAGCTTGTTCTTCACCCTCTAGGCCTCTACCACATCTTCATCTCCTCTCTCTCCTCCACCACCCTCTGATTTTGTCTCTCCTCCTCCACCACCCCCTGGTTTTATTTCTCCTCCTCCACCTCCATTGTTAGTCCATCTGCTTCGCCACTCATTCCCTCATACACCACCCCCTGATATGGTACTGCCGATATAGCAATTCAGTAGGAATTTGCAAGAGGGCAATTTGCAAGAGGTAGAAAGGACGAAAGTGAGAGGGGCATAGTTGAGAAAAGAAGACGAATATAATGTTGTATGCCTGCAGTGGCGGATCCAGGAATTTATGAATGGTGGGTCACTACCTACTAGGTTGCACAGAAACGGATACGGGTACGGGTTCGAATACGCGTACCCATACAGGATAATCCATGATTTTGTTCATTGGATTGAGAAGGGGGAGGATTTTGTTCAATGGATTGAGAAGTGAGAGAATTTTGTATAGAAGGAGGATTTAGAGCATGTATTGGTGTAGTTTTAGTAAAAAAACTTGAGATTAGAGGGAAATCTCAACGCATTATGCATATATACCAAATAATTTCACATTAGAGGGAAATCCTATCCATCTCCAACTAATTCCACCAGCACATAAAACACACAAAACCAAAGGCTCATTCGTGGCCTCTCCGAAAACTTCACATGATAGGTCCAATTCTAAAAATCCTAAAACAAGGGTTTTGGTGCATTACCTGAACACAATCAATCAAACCTTCAAAGCTAATCCAATGTTCATAGCGTCATAGTCATCATTCACCAATTAGCCAATGTAACAAATTATATTAAATTAACAACAATAAATATAACAATAATAAATTAACAACAATAAACTAACAACAATAAGTCAATAATATAACAACAATAAATTAACAACAATAATATAAGTTATACCATCAATTACCAACAATAATATAAATTAATAACAATAAATTTAGGCATTTAGCCACTGTAAATCTATAACTATAAGGTAATGAAGTTTGGAACTTTAAGTGTTTAAATACATTGCTCATATTGAATTCTAGGTGCTAATTGATATTTAATTTCTCACAATCTTTGTACAAATTAATCAAGCAAGTAGGCGGCAGCAAGTATGCAAGATTATAATCATGTTGTCATTTGTCAAGATTATAATACCATTCCATTACCAGCGGCAGCAAGTATGCAACTAAGCAAGCAGGCGGCAGAGATGATTCAATCTTCAACGAAGCCCTAACTGAACTAAACAACATAGCCCTAACTGAACTAAATTCAAATTCAACTGCAATTAACACACAAATTGCCAAACAAACAATCTTCAACAACAATTAACACACAAATTCAACGGCAAACTTAACTAAATCTCTACAAACTAAAAACTAAACCAATAAAACTGAATTCAAAGAAACAAAAAAACTCACCTGACGTTTAGCGAGAGCAATCTTCTCCGAAATCGAATTCTTGCGAGGTCGAAACCCTTCTCAATCCTTCAAACGATTAAACCCTAAATCTTCAACATCAAACGATCCGTCGGAAGTCGATTCAGGCGCTTCACGACTCAGGGGTTTCAGGCGGTAGCCAAAGTGCCAAACACCATGAGTACTGAGTCCGAGTAGAGAAGTTAAAGGATGAGAGGAAGAAGAAGACTGAAGAGAAGAGTAGGGAGATGTCCGAGTAGAGTAGTCATCTTGATAAATTTTACAAATCTGCATTTATTTGATTTTAAGGAGAGGCAAAGGAGATTCATAAAGAGGACAGATAACAGAGAACAGAGGAGAGAGGAGAGAGATTCAGAGAGAGGGGACAAGGAAGAGAGAAGAGAGGAGAGAGGAGAGAGGGGAAAGGAAGAGAGACTTAGCGTGTAGATTGGAGCTTGCAACTGCAACTCTGTTTCTTTTTTTTCTTTTTTTTTTTTTATAAACCGCTCCATTTTTTTGAAAAATAATGGTGGGTCACGTGACCCACCATGACACAACGTGGCTCCGCCACTGTATGCCTGTATGCCTGTAATAGACACGGTCACAGCTCATTTTATTTTTAAATTCAGGTACTAGTACCAAAGTCTAAAGCAGCTGCATTTCTGCAAATAGGAGTTAAACTTGCATAAACCAAAACGAAAAAAATATATAAATAATTGAATAAAAATATAAAAGCAGCAAGCTCAGTAGACTAGATTAGAAACCTTCAATTTCGGTTATATTGTCTTTGCAATAATCTCTCCTCTCTCTCTCTCTCTCTCTCTCTCCCTCTCCTCCCTTCCTCCATTACTCCATTACCAACTTCCCTCAAACCCTAAATTCTCTCTCTATTTTGCATTCCCAGATTTGTGATTTCACCCTTCTTCCTCACTCCAATTTACAGTTATTACGTCTTGAATAATTTCAGCAACTTTCTCTCTCCTGCATCTGGGGGTGCTCCTTCTTTTACTTGAGCTCAGGGATCTTCCAAGTTTGCTCAATTAATATAATAATTTAGGTTGTTTATTCAAAACGCAACTCTAATTTCCCCCTATCCAAAACTCTTTTATGTATTTAAATATATGTAGAACTCTATTTTTTTCAAATATTTAAAATAAAAATTAATGACATGGCAATCCTAAGTGGCACTCTCTATTTCATAAATTGTAGAACTATATTGTAAATGGATCTTATTTTAAAGCATATTTCGAGCACTATCTAATGGTACAAAAATTATAATATTCTGAATTAGGTAGCAAAAGTTATACACAATTTACATAATATAATTATTTAGGTTGTTCATTGAAAATGAAACTCTAATTTCTGCTTATCCAAGACTCCTTATATGTATTTAAATCTATGTAGAACTCTATTTTTAGAAAAATATAAAAATAAAAATTAATGACATGACAATCCTACATGGCGCTCTATATTTCATAATTTATACAACTATATTGTAAATGGGTCTTATTTCGAAGCATATTTCGAATGCTCTCCAATGGTACAAAAATTATAATATTCCGAATTATGTAGCAAAAGTTATACACAATTTTCATAATATAATAATTTAGGTTGTTGATTCAAATCCAAACTCTAATTTTCGCTTATCCAAATCTCTTAATATGTATTTAAATCATCTAGAAATCTATTTTTGTAAAAAATAATATAAATTGATGACGTGGCAATCCTACGTGTCGTGTTCTATGAGCTCAAAATCTTGAGGAGCTCCATATGCTCCCGAAAAGTTCCTCCTTTATATATATACTAGTATTGGGACCCGGGCAAATGCCCGGGCTTTTTCGTGAAAAAGAGGTAGAGTTTTTTTTAATATTTACACCGCTATTTTTGGCCATTATTTTTGTCTGACATAGAACAACTAAAATTTATAATATGATTTTGTCATTATCTTTGACGTTGGTTTCTAATTTATATGTCATGAAGAAACTCACTTTTTCGTGAAGAAGAGGTGGAGTTTTTAAATATTTACACCCCTATTTTTGGCCGTTATTTTTGTCTGACATAGAACAACTAAAAGTTATAATATGATTTTGTCATTGTCTATGACGTTGATTTATAATTTATATGTCATGAAGAAACTCACTATATCATTCATAAACATACTATATCATGCAGAAACTACATCATTTTTAAACAATCCACTATACTATTTATACACTCACTATATCATGCAGAAACTCACTATATGATTCATACATTCACTCTATCATGCAAAATTTACATATTTTTATATATTAAAGCACATGTCACGATATACTACACAACATACATCTTCTTGCATGTTCAGACATTAAAAATAAAACCTCCACTATATTGCATATTATTTCACTGTATGTTTTTCGTTAATAAAATCCAGTATACTGTATAGAAGTTCACTATATCTGTGTAAAACTCACTTCACTATATGAATTTAATATGAATTTCCAACATTAGTGTGTAGCAGGTTCATTTAATTGTTTTAAACTTTTAATAATGGTAGATGAGAGATGCTTACACGCTTTTCTATTTTATTTTGTTTGCTTTAGTACAGAGGTTTGACCTCTAATTGAAGATAAGAACTTGGTAAATGGAAATAGAGGTACTTTTCTTCCTCTCTCTTAATTCTCTGTTTCTATTAAACCTCAAAATTGGTCTTCAAAACCCTAATTCTAACTAAATCTGTTATAACAACCATAATTCTAATTGAATCCCTACTTCCAATTACAGTAGGTTACTTTAATGTTGTAACCCTAATTCTAATTGAATCGCTAATTCCAATTGCAGTAGGTTACTTTAATACGTTAGTATAGTATAGTCAATATTTCCTTTTATATGTTACTTTAATATAAAATTTTAAATATAGTATAAATGGATCTTATTTTAAAGTACTTTTTAAACACTTTTCAATGGTACAAAAATTATAATTTTACGAACTACTCCCTCCGTCCTTTATTAGTTTACCCGTTTTGATTTTTCACATTTATCGATGTAAAACTTTGAATAATAAGATTTCTAATTATGTATTTGTAAAAAATTATAAAAATTTGATATTCCGAAACTACATATTGAGACGAACCAAACGATATCCCACATAATTATATTTTTTCCTACATATAAAGCACAAATAATGGTCAAAGTAATAAAGATGAATAGTGTTATAAGTCAAAGTGGGTAAACTAATAAAGGACGGAGGGAGTATATGTTAAAAGTTATAATCAATTTACTATATTTAAGTTTTTCATTGGGAACCCAACTCTATTTATTCTTCCCGTCAAAAAAAAAAAAAAAAAAAAAACTCTATGTATTCTTATCATAAACTCTATTTGTATTTTAATCAATTTGGAACTCTATTTATATTAAAAAAAAATGACATGATACTTAATGAGCGCGACAAATGGCGTCCAATGAGGACGCCAAATATCGCGACCTCGTGAGCTGGCTATTGTACTCTGCTTTATATATTAGTTATATGATATGATATGATATGATATGATATATAATATTGATTATTTCCTCTTTAAGTAAAGCTAGATCCTGTATTGTCAAAATAAAAATAAAAAAAGCTAGATCCTGTTTTACCCAATTCAGTAATGTTGTCTCTTAATGCTCACTAATAAATAATTGTATATCACATGACTGTCAGTCTGTCACGACATTAAGCACCAATAATGATATACTAGTATTAGAAATAAGCTGCCAAGAAAAGAATAAATCTAGAATGTATAACCACCTTACCTACTATTCTTGTCGTAGTGATTCAGATAGCTCCGGGGGATACAAATCTTGACCAATTAACTTGTGTTGCGTGACTGATTTTCTTATATGGGGACTGATAGTGTCGTGCTCATAAAAGCATATGATATGACCTTGGATGATTAATCGAGATTCTAACATGAATATAGAGATTTTTCTTTGATCTTGGGCTAACATAATTAAAGTTAAATTTCAACTCTCAACTATTTTTTATAGGATCCATAAAAAAAACCTAATCCTAGACGCATGATCATCGATTAACCTGTAATTTTGTCATAAATTTTATAACTAATACTCTCATTATTATAAGATATATATATTCAATGCTTATTGTCAGCATGAATTTGTAGAAGATGAAGGAAGATGATTATATCATTGATGTACATAAGCGTTTAAATAGTACAACACTAGTAGAGCTACAAGGTATAAGTTGTTACAGAAGATAAGAATGATAAAGAATAGTATCTACACTTTAGGGAATATGCTAACAACTAGTATGAAGAGATAACTAGCAGTAGGAGATAACTAAGAACGTATAATATCTTAGCTAAGTACGTACAACAAGATAGAATTGTGTATGGTCAATGCTTATCTTCAACATGCCCCCCGCAAGTTGGACGGCCTAGGGGTAAGGCCAATCTTGGACAGCAGCATTGTAAGACGACGGCGAGCTAGAGGCTTTGTTAAGGCATCAGCGAGCAGGTCATCATTGACCACTCGAGTAACACGAAGAAAACCCTATTGAACTTTCTCGCGAATGAAGTAAAAATCAATGTCAAGATGTTTCATGCGAGAGTGAAAGACCGGATTAGCCGTAAGATTAGTAGCGCCAATATTGTCACAAAAAATTGTTGGAGGAGTGGTGGGAGAGAGACCAAGTTCCTGTAAAACATTAGTTAGCCATGTGAGTTCAGCTGCGGTTTGCGCTATAGAGCGGTACTCAACTTCCGTAGATGAGCGAACAACCGAACGTTGCTTTTTGGAGCTCCGGGGAAATTGGATTGCGACCTAGGTACACTATGTAGGCGCCGATGCGATAAAGTCATCCTTATCTCCAGCCCAGTTAGAGTCGGAAAAGGCATGAAGATGGGGGAGCGTGGAGGGGGCGAATGGAGGGATGAAGAGCTTTGAAGGTAGGGCAGTAAGTGAGTGTATGTCCTTGGACATTACACCACTGGCAGCGTCCCTTAAAAGGATCGCGTGGGTTTTGGTTGGGCGTGGGAAAGGCAGCAGGTTTGGAGGAGGATGAGGGGGTGTGTTAGCGAGAGTAGGTAGGTCGGGTGTTGGTGAGATTAGCTATGGCAGGGAAATAATTATTTTGGGAGGCTTGTTTTTCAAGTTTGAGTTCGCGACGAATAAGCTTCTCATTGAACTCGTCGAAGGAAATAGGTGCGTCGCGATTTTGAACGGCTTCGACAATTGGTTTGTAGTCATCAGGGAGACCATCGAAAATGTGGTCGGTTATATCTTCAGGGTCAAGGGGAGCACCAAGTAGTGCAAGTTCATCGACAATGCGTCAAATTTTGTGCATATAGTCCTCAATGGAACTAGGGCCTTTGGTGAGGTTTTAAATTTGTGATTTAAGTTGTTGGATATGACCACAGGAAGGTTTAGCATAGGTGTGGGCAAGAATGTCCCAAGCTTCTTTAGAGGTGTTGGCACGGGAGATGAGGGGGCCAAGAGATGGAGAGAGGGTGCCAGCAAGAGCACGAAAAAGAAGTTTGTCTTGGCAAACTCATGTAACATGGGCGGGGTTAAGGATGGATTGACCATCCTTGGTGGTGGTTTTGGTAGGGGGAGGGTTAGATGAGCCATCAATAAATTGATGGAGGTCATAACCGATAAGAAGAGCCTCAAGTTGAGCCTTCCAAATGATATAGTTGGAGGAGGTAAGCTTTTGAAAGGAGTGAGCGTTCATAATGGTTAGGGTTTGGAAGGTTCAATTCAGTGGAGTTAGAGAGGGAGTGTGAGTCGTGTGCCATGGCGGAAAAAAAATTAGAGTATGGATCTTTGATGTGATACCATGTAGAAGATGAAGGAAGATGATTATATCATTGATGTACATAAGCGTTTAAATAGTACAGCACTAGTAGAGCTACAAGGTATAAGTTGTTACAGAAGATAAGAATGATAAAGAATAGTATCTACACTTTAGAGAATATGCTAACAACTAGTATGAAGAGATAACTAGCAGTAGGAGATAACTAAGAACGTATAATCTCTTAGCTAAGTAGGTACAGCAAGATAGAATTGTGTATGGTCAATGCTTATCTTCAACAGAATTAACATATCAATGTTTGTTATAGTCTTTTATTCAATGGAGAGCAACTACATGAGTCTCAATTGTTCAAGCTTAAACCAACATGCTTGATCAATTAACATATCAATGTTGGCAAATTAATTAGTCTCCAAGGGTTCATATTTCATTATATGATATCTTATACGTCGAAATCTCAAGTTTGAGTGATATCATACTTTACCATCTGACTTGTTGTTGCACCAAGACGATCCAGGATATTGTGATGATTCGCTGAGGCTAGAAATGTTTCTCTTAAACTTTCTCAGATGCAACATAATTATGGTTTATAATATGAGTACCCTATATGTAGGGCTCGAAAGCCCTCACCCTAGAAGGACGTTCATGGAAGTTGAGGAATGGCAATGGAGTGATATGTGGATAAGCAGGCCCGACTCTGGGGGTTGTTTTGAAGGGCAACCGCCTAGGGCCCATAAATATAAGGGGCCCAATTTCGATGAAACTTTAAATAAAATGAAACAACAGCAATTATATTCAACAAAATAAAGTTTGGCTTGCTGGTTTGCTTTACACTTGCTAGTGTAGAAGACACGGGTACAAAACCCATAAGGCCATAAGGATAGAAAGTTTGCTTTTCTAATTTTTTTTTTTGGAAAAATTGATTCTAATAATCCAACATTTAGGCCGTTCGCTCAAATTAATCCCACATTTTGATTATTTTATTAATAACCCAACCTTTTTGATATGATTGCACGTCCAAAGAGTCGAATGAGCAACCAAGTTCCGAGCAAAGGTTCGAACTTGAATAATTAATGAAGTCCGAAAATTTATGTCTTAAGTCACCGGATATGATAATTAAAATAAACACACCTTAATATTTTAATTAACTCTTAATCTCACTTACACCACTCCTGGAATAAAGTAGATTAAACACTAAATAAATAATCACTCCTGAAAATTACTCAATGGTCGAAAGTAATTGATCACACAATTAAATTCAATAACAAAGTTTTTAGGTAAATCTCACATGCCTTTGATGATAGCATGGAACTATTATTTATAATAGAATAAACTTGTCCTCCAAGGACCAAGTAAGGGCCGAAAATCAGCCATAGGAAATAAGGAAACACTCCTTAATTCCTTACATCCTAATCCCTTGAATCTAGGAGAGAATAAAGGAGTAAATAAGGAAACAACCAAATCAGCCTCATAATCCCCTTTACACGCCTAAACATATAAGGAAACCAAGAAATAAGGAAAGTATTACAACTCAATGACAACTTGCAAACTTGGAGCACAAGGACTAAATGACACGCCTAACACACGCCTAATCATGGACGAAATATCACAAGATATTTCGGACCTTATTTGCTGAAAATTAAAGACTTAATTAAAACAACTAAGACTCTAGAAATGGTGTCACCTTCAAGCTTCATCAATGGAATCATCATCCCATTTAAGAAATGACACAAATGAGGAGTTTGAATTTAACTTGAACCCGAACACTTCAAGGACTAAACAAATCGGATCATTTGGAGCTTGACCTTGACCTTGACTTGTATCACTTTTAGCATTATCTGCTCATATTGAACCACGAGACCGTTAACCTGCTGAAGTTGTAAAATTAAAATATTTTTTTCCCATTTTTCTCTTTTCATCTCTAATATCTCCCTCCCTTTGTTTCTCTCTCCTCCTCTTCATCAATGGCAGGCAAAAAAATCAACCCACCATCACCACCTCACTAGCAAACTCCTAACAAAAAAAGCATCAAGCACTCACGAATAATCCTCGTCCGCTTCACCTTCAACCTCACCTTCTTCTCCTTCACCTAGCACTTCCATCACTGCTCTCCTATCTCCTTCAACCTCCACTACCTCAAACTCCACCCTGTCCACATCACCACCACTCCTTCACAAATTTCTCTCTCCTCCTCTAAACCATGGCCCATCCTCCCTTCCTACCTCCCCTGGATCGCATCCTCACCTCTCTCTTCCTTTCCCTTGGTCCTCACCAGTCACCAACGCCCCCACCCCCTACGAATAACCCCGCCCACCCCCTGCGAAATACCCTTACCACCACCCCCTCCCACCCTCTGCGAACAACCCCCAACCCTGACTGCGAGTACCCCCTCCCCTCCCCACCCCCTATGAGCACCCCCACACCGCTACCTGTGAGCTGCGACTCTAAATCCCCACCCTCTACGAACACCCTCATCCTTGAAACCACTTTTCCGGCCTCGCAGGGTGGATTTTGGTTGGTGGGGGTGGAGCTAGGGTGAGGTTGGGTGTTGGTTTGTGGTGGGAAGGAGGGAGAAAGGGTGGGGTTGGAAGGAGAGGTTTGTTGGTGGTGAAGTTAGAGAGGGTTGGTGGTGGTGTTGTTGACAGTGGTGGTGGTGGTGGTGGTGGTGGTGTGGTTGGTCGTGGTAGTGGTGTGGTTGGTCGTGGTAGTGGTAGTACGTGGTGTGGTTGGTGCCTTAGTGGTTAGATTAGTTTTAGTTAGGTTAATGAAAATTAAAATTGATTAAGTAAATTAGAACGAATTAGAATAAGACACATGTCGAATTAACCTATTATCTTGGTCACCAACCTATTTCAACAAAGTTACGGTTCAATATGAAGCGAGATAATCTTCAAAAGGTTGGATTATTATAAAAATAATCAAAAGGTGGGATTAATTTGAGCGAACGGCCCAAAGGTTGGATTATTAGAATCAATTTTTCGTTTTTTTTGGCAATGGTTTGCTTTTCTATACTAAACTTCTTTTTGCATTTTTTATATTTACATTTTTCTTTTTATACCCTCTATCCCACAATACTTTTCACACTTTATTTTTATTTGTCCTACATTAGTCTTTGCAATTTTATTTTTGCATACAACCCATTGTTATTTTAATCTTTTTTTTCTCAATAAACATTATCCACCACTCTCTCTCCTCCAAATAAAATAATTATTTTGCTACCTCGTATCACATATACCTTTTCTTAATAAAATAACAATTGATACTAGTCCTCTAAAATTATGTATCTTGATAAGTGTAAGAAATGATGTGAGACGAAGGAAGTAATTCATTTTAAAAGTTCCCGTTATTTATATTAATTAACATATTAATGTTAGTTTTCTACAAGTACATGTAATGACAACAAATGTCTTTAGTTTCTTGTTTAAGTGTCATACCATGTTATGGTACTTCTCTTTGATTGTAGGGTTATTTGATCCATTCTGGGTGATCTCGATTTAAGTGTTAATATGTTGTAAGTGTTGAAAATAAATATTATTTTTTATATAAAAAAAATACTATACTTATCCTAAAAAATATACTTCCTCTGTTTTTTTAATTGCCTACTTTGACTTTAATACTATTCAGATATATGCATGACTTTGACTATCTATTTTGATATGTACGTAAAAAAATACTATATTTACCCTAAAAAATATTTTAAAATTTTGGTAAGATAAATTACATTAATGCCCTCTCGCATGGCACCTAAATACAACCTACTCTTCAAAGCCCCCCCAACCCCCCAATGAGAATTGAACCCACAACCTGTGGGTGGAAGATGAAAGAGACTTACCACCCTTCCACTCCCTCATTCTCACTTACCCTAAAAAATATCTTCCTCGTTTTTTTATACTTATTTTGTTGTGTAAGTGTCAAAGGAAATACTACTTGAGGCCCGGTTCTTTTTGGTGGGAGAACCGACCCGAACCGAACCGGGAGAAAGTGCGAACATGGAGAGTGTCGAACTAAACTAATATGAACTAGGCGGGCGAAAATAAGTCCCAAAAGAAAAGGGCGCCCAGTGGTGAAAATTCTAGCACATATGTAAAGAGGCGCGAGTTTATTTGGGCCAACCCTATAAAATGTCAAGAACGCCCTGTGGATAAGGAAAGGGTTATATCACTGGTAAGTAAAGCATCATATAATACTCCCCATTGAGGAAGGATTAGGATATTGAGAGTGTGGCTAACAAGGTGTAAGATCATGAGAAAAACCGAACTACAACGATATGCAAAAAAAAGGATATACTAAAACTCGGGCATTCTAAAAGGTTGGAAAAATCAAGGTCTAAATTAAATGACGTATACGCTTCAAAAAAAACTTGCAACTTCGATAGCTTTCACTATGAGTGGTGGAAATCTAGGAAGATCAATGCAATCCTGAAGGTACTTCTTGGCATCTTAATTATTTAAACAATGCAGAAGTTTATATTGCAAAATAATCGCTACTTAGGATGCCAACTATAGGCGTAATAATTTTTCCTTAACTTGCTTGAGTGCCTAGCTAGTTTTTAAGGAGGTTTGGTTGAGAACTATGAGGCATTCTAAATCGAGATCTATGCAATTATGGCTACTAGCTCCTTTCAACAATGGGCAACCTTGTTCGAGCTCAACCCTCAATTAAAAAACATTGTGTCTCAATCCTCTTAATTTCCTGCTTTGGTTTGGAACCCCACTGAATTAAAATCATAAGAATATATATACCAAAACAACATACAAAAACACTATTAACTGCACAGATTGATAGAAAAAGAAAGGTATATGTGCAATTGCAATCTAAATGCTCTAAAGATCGTGAAAATTCACCCCACAATACTACTTTATACTACCTCTGTTTTTTAGTTCTAACATTTCTTTTCAAGACTATTCATCAACCAACTTTGTTAGAATGTCTCGCACCATTATATAAGAGAAACATAGTCAGTGGGGTCTTGTTAGGTGCGTGCCCGATGCGATGATTCCAAATATCAAATTTATATAATTTTTACTTACACCCAATATGAGATATTAACGTTCAAATAAGTGTCTCGATAAATGTGAAAAGGCAAATGTTGCAACTAAAAGAAAACAGAGGTGGTACGTAGTATATAGTCATTAGATTATATATTTATCAACTGGCTTTTCACGATTCACACCGTAAGTGTGAAGTAAGCTAAAAATATAGCGGCAACAACATGCAACTTTGGGCTAACTCTTTCGTTGGTCAACCGACTAATTTTGGCATTAATACAGGTCTAAGTTTGATGAACCACTCATAAAAGCTCCAATAAAAGAAATAAAACCTTTGACTTAATATTAAAGCAAATCCTATATGGATTTTGGATTAGACATCATACGAATGATATTTCACAGTTTTACTTCATTGCTTTTCGATGTGACTAGATTTCTATCTCAAATAGGAAGGTTGTAACTAAGTTCAATCTGGAAGTTGTAGGCTTTTTTGACCAGAAACAAATGCACCGTCAATTAACCTACAAGGACTATTTGTTACATGTAGTCGAGGTAATGCGCTAGTGAATGCATTAATTGTACTTGCATCATCGAGCTCTCATCGTCACAACAATTAGATCAGTACAACTACTTAATTAAGAAAATAAAGGATGTGTAGTCAGTGTAGACTTTGTAGGGCCGACGAGTCCACCTAAACTTTCCCTATTAGTATGATATTGTCATTTGCAGAGCGCTCGCACTGTGAATTTGTTTTTGAATCTCCTTCCCAAAAGCCTATACTAATGTAGTTGAGGTGAACTCTTATAAACTAGTAAGCTCCTTCTTATCTCTCTGATGTGAGACTTGGGATGTATACCCAACAATCCTCCCCTCGGATCAAGGACCACAAGCCTTCCCTCCAGCGATAATTCATCTCATCATTTTAACCGTCGCCAACCCGCGGAACACGCCGCCTGACCACCATAATATCAGGATTTCCCATCGCGAGGTATGCGTGCTCCACTAAACCGACCATGGGCTCCACCATTACGTTCTCCCACCCGGACCTTTTCAGCTCTGATACCACTTGTAGGGCCCACGAGTCCACCTAAAGCTCCACCATTAGTATGATATTGTCCGCTTTGGGCCAAGCTCGCATGAATGTGTTTTTGAGCTCCTTCCCAAAAGGCCTCATACTAATGTAGTTGGTGAACTCTTATAAACTAGGTAACTCCTTATTTCTCCGATGTGGGACTTGGGATATATACCCAACAGACCTCGACCCTCGTAATAAAATAAGGTCTGACTTTTAGGTTATGTTCAATGAATTCACTTCATTTACCTTAACTATATTTAAAGTGTGTCCATAATAGTTAGAGTTTTTAGTATATACTTTGAATAATAGTTAATGAGGTTAAATGAAATGAGTTAGATTGAGATGTCACTTTGAGTTTTTAATTAACCTTGAAAGGAGCAAATGATGGACCTTTAAATTGACTAAAATATCTAACCACCCATAAATATTTAATTACATTCTCAATGCCAACCCCCTCAATTAAGTATTTGATTAACTATTATAAATCCATAAATTAGTAATAAGGTGATGTTATGTTCACCTTAAAAAAATAAGTTATGGTAATTAAAATAAGTTCAGTTTAGTATTAATAAGTTATGTATAGCAAAAAGAAACGGCAAGAATAAGTTCAATTATGTACTTCTGCATAAATAAGTTAATGTATAACAAAATAAATCAGTTCAATTCAGTAAAAATAAGTCCATTTGTACAAAAAATAAGGCGTGTTTGATAAATTCAATAAATTTTATAAGTGAAAAACAATTATAGAGAATTAGTAAATTAAATTAATTTGATCAGTTCAGCTAAAATAAGTTAAGTTGAACAAAAAAAAGCTTCAGCTTAGCAAATACTTCGTTCTGATCGATCAGCAAAAACAAGTTCGCTTCAGTAAAAATCAGTTGAAATAAATAGGGCCTAGACAATTTAATCGACTAAGCTAAGAAACCTAGACCAAATGATATAAACTCAACACTACGCCATTAACGTACAGTACAATATAGAGTATTGTGAAAACCTATACTCGAGTATGTACAAGTAACACATGATACCATTTAGATGTGAATTTCCTCCAATCCTAAAGTTATGTTCGGTTTGGAGTCTCTAAAGTTTTTTAATATTCTATATGTAAATTTCCTTTAAACTTTAACCGTTCTGGCTATTCTACATTCACGCTTTATAAATGTTTAACTTTCTGAATATATACTCTCTCTTTTTGAAATTTATAAATAAGAATACGAAATTATTATTTATGAAATAGTCAATTATAAGTTGACAAGTCGCTTAGGTATGTATTAGAGGTGATCATGGGCCGGGCCGGGCTTTTGCCGAAAAAAGTAGTCCGTTCTGGGCCAAAATCACGGGTCGGGCCAAGAAATCCGTGTCAAATCCCGGTATTTTGGGCCGGGCCTAGCGGGCTTTTCGGAACATTTTCAGGCCGCCGAAATTCATCCTATTTTTCCTAATCTAGGTTGCCCGTTGCCCGTGGCCCGGTTTTTTGTCAAAATCAGGTCGGGTCGGGCCCGAACCGAGGGCCGAAAAAAAGTGTGTCCAAAACCCCCTCTTTCGGGCCGGGCCGGGCTGGGCTCATCTTATCACCTCTAAATTGTATTTGTATATATTTTAAAATCTAAAGTCGAAACATATTTGTCTAAAATATCCTCATCAGCAATGATACCTGAACTAAATTCTAAGCTTTATCTGCATCATATGAGCATCAATCAAAACATGAAAAGGGTTGAACGCGACGGATAGGATACAATCGTCCAAGTGCATTTGCAAGAACGGTTGATGAGTGTCTTCTTTCCATGTTTGTTCGACATAATTTATTTCATGTGACAACATCTTGGTTTTTGTCCCAAGTTTTTCTTTGCTGAATGACCTCTCAATATTGCATCGTCTGCCACATAAAATTTTGCTGTTTTGCATGAGTCCAAAAGCACTCGCTAAAAGGTGGACAATGTGTAATGGCCAATTGTGATTTGTGAATGGGGACTTATCATTATAAATCAATGAAGGAAATGACTGAGACTATATGAAGTTTGTAAATTTGTGAAGGGGAAATTTTTTGGCCATAGGGCCTTATAAATGTGTGTAGTACTTTTCCCCCATTTTTGATCGTAAGTCGGTTGTGCCATATCATAATAACCTTAGTGTTTGGAAGAATTTGAAGGACTTTATCCGGTTCATAACTATAATTGGGACATTGCTACACCTACTCACCGGCCACCAGGTAGACAACCCACTACTAATAGAGTATTAATTAAATAATTATTATGTTGAGTTGGATTCCATTACCACAACCCTCAACAAGTCTTTATTAATGGTGGTAGTCTACCCGGTGGGTAGACAAAGTTTTTTCCCATAATGGGTGACCCCAAGAAACTTGTGATGGGAATAGCATTCATGACTTTTTGTTAAAAAGTCTGCGTCTATCGATATCAAACTTTATTAATTAGAAGCTAAGGTACAATGACATTTAACTTAGTCATAAATGAACTTATAAACACTCTTTTTTTAAAAATAAAAATCAATTTGGCTTTATCTTAGGAGATTGAATTTGTATATAGCCAAGTTTACTTCAACTTGAAATATAATCAATGTTCATAATACAGTTTATATATATATATATATATATATATATATATATATATATATATATATATATATATATATATATATATATATATATATATATATATATATATATATATATATATATATATATATATATATATATATAATTAATGCTCTCGAATAAAATACATAATGTTCATAATATAGTATATTAAATTCAAGATAGTTATTATTAAATGGGTGGTAAAATTTGATATGAAGTCATCGAGATTCGAGGATAGTACGATAGATTTATTCGTTGTGATTTTTGTATGGCCAAGTGATAGTGCCTCTAGTTGAGGACGTGCGGTTTCTAAAAGATATAGTTTTTAGATTTTCAAATAATACTCCAAAATTTGTGCATAAATGTGGGATGAGATTGTTATGGTCAAGGTGTGTTGCAACGGAAGCGAATAAACAAACAATAAAACGAGAAAAATGAATAAAGAACACGCAAGATTTAACGAGGTTCATTATCCATTTGATAGCTACGTCCTCAGGGCAGGGATAAACTCTTTCACTATGGTTCAAGCGGAACAATGAATACAATAGGCAAGGAATTCACTAGAATACTCTCTTCTATGAATCTCTCAAAGTTCTCTCTATAAACTTCTCTATTGTTTTCTCTCTCTTGTGTTTGTGATGATCGACCCTAATTAACCCATACATAGAGTATATATAATTAGGTCAACAATACATGAGCAAAAGAGGCAAAAGAAACAAGAGGAAGGGCGTTTAATGAGCCCCGCGCTGTTGTACTCGACATTTGCCGCGCCCAGCGGCTCGTCATGCCAAGCTTCCTGCTCGTGCCGCGCCCCGCAGCTCGCGACGAGCTTCTTCTTTTCGCGTCTGATCTTGCCGCGCCCAGTGGCACTTTTGCCGCGGCCCGTAGCTCTGACGATCTCCTTAGCTTGACGAATGCTATACAATCCTCAACTCCTATGCTCAAGATCAAGTCACAAACTCACAAGGTGCATGGATACGTTGAAGGAAAGTGTGGATCGAAGGTCCACCATTGTTGATTTCTAGCATTGAGCCAAATTTGTTGGACTTGGGGACGGGGACGTAATAAATAGGATTTTTTTTGTCAAAAACAACCTTATAAAACATGAAATTTGTGAGGAACCACCTTATAGAAGTATAATTTTTTTTATGAAAACAAACCTTAACCAAAAATTTTTTTGCAAGAACAAACCTTGTGCATAATTCTAATAATTGACCTGAGGTTCGGCGTTTACCATGTGTCATATGCAAGACACGTGACTTTTTAAACCCAACAAAATCCATGACATGATCAATGCTGGAACCTTGGGTCAATGATCGAATCGCAGCATAAGGTTTGTTCTCGCAAAAAAATTGTTTAAGGTTTATTTTCGCAAGAAAAATTATATAAGGTGGATCTCACAAATTTCATGTTTTATAAGGTGGTTTTTGACAAAAAAAATCTAATAAATATGTGATGAGGGGTTTCATTTGTCAAACTGCATCGGGTGCAATGATAATGCCAATGATGGAGGGTGTCCCGAGATGGAAGGGCACATTAAATTAACTGTCATCGAAATAACTTAAGTTTAGGGGGTATATCTATTTTCCATATCTATTAAATTGCCAATTTGATGTTGGTGTCCAAATTATGAGCTAGTCAAGTGGCAGAAATTTGCCATTTATCATGATCCCCCGGCAAGATTCATCTGGGATATCTTGACTCTTGAGTAGGGATAGGGATACTCCTATATGCCAATTGCCAACTTCTGTGATTATTTCAATAAAACCTTATCTATCAAAAGAAAAATGAATTCAAATACAGATAACTTCCAATGGACATATTGTATGTATGATGCTAACTTAGTAAAAAGAAAGGGTTAGGACTTAGGATTATGGAGTATATATATATGACAAGTGTGAGGTGTGTAGCACCTACGAATATGTTGGTGAACAAAGGGACAACTTATGTGCCACCCTGCTTCTGAAGATGTAAAAGTCAGTGTGCTCTATATATTCACTTGATAACAAAGACATGAAAATCCCTATTTACCAACCCATATTGCATAATTTTATGAGTCGTTTCTCTGCTATATTTTCGGATACTGAAGTTTTCCTCATTTCAAGATTTAAGGGTCAGTAATCATTTGCTGAGTCATTCTGTACTTTTCGGAAGTAGAAAACAGAATGTCAGAGAGATTGATAATTGATATATAGTGGTATTATGGTATATAGATCTTTGTTCTTTCAGTTAATTTATATCCATTATTTATAAATCAATCTTAAGGACACGTTCTCTTTCACCTTATTTATCCTTAATTTATTTAACTTAATCGAATTGTATTAACTTTATAGTAGTATGTTATAACTTATTGAAATTTATTTAAAAACATTAAAACTTTATTTATAGGGAGCTATAACTTATATTGAATCGCGAAACTCATCTAAACTTATTAGAAGTTAGAACTAATCTATACTCATGTCAACTAATTGACACTGAAACTTTTTTTCTATAACGTAATAAAGACCTAAGCAAAAAATTTATAATCATCAACCTACTCCTAAATATGATAGCATCTTTCATAAACATCTTTCACCACATTTTGTTATATGGCTAAAACACTAATTTGTAAATACTCTATATTATATTATGTTGTTTCTTTGTTTCATTCGTATTAGAAAGAACCAATATAGTCAATGGCCTAAATTATTAACTGTCCAATTAGCCACACAATTGGTCCATGATAACATTAGAAGAACTCTCTAATATATATCTCCTAAACATACATTAAGTTTACAAACCTAGATACAAGACTATATATTCACCAAAAGCACAGTGAACCTACTCTTAGGTATGGACGGAGATGTTTGGCTACTTGCCAAAGGTGCTTAAAAGTGTGGTGTAGTCGAAGGAGGCATGAGGTTGTATGTCAATGAGTGGCTTGTAGTATGAAGAGAGGAAAGGGGGCGAGACTGCAACAAGGAGTGCCACATGCATGTGCCTAGGGAAGCATGCTTGTTAGGGATCCTGCACAACCATGCACGTATGGATCTCGCAAATTTCTAATCACCCTAAGTTCGTTGTTTCGTTATCTAAGTCTAGGATATATAGAATGTTATTTATAATTGTAAAAGGCAGAAAAGTTCAAGTGAGACAAGATGTGAGTTTTTGGGGTAAACATGAGTAAGGACACAACTAAGGAGATCAAGTGCCTTAGGATATGACGTCTAGATCAGGATCTCAATTTGTGAGATCATGGGTGATCTTGAGAATCTTTTAAGTCACTGTACATCATATTTTGTGATTAAGTTAGCTCTAACAATCTTTTATTGAAAATCATACAGTTTGTTGAAGTTACTAGAACCTTGTTGTGGTTTTCTCCGGATTTCCACGCAAGTCTTTTATTGAGCTCATCTATATAATTTTTCGTTTCTTTCATGTTTTATCTTCGTGTTATATTCTTATTTGATTGTACAATTGAAGAATCATAATCCTTACCATGTTACAAGATAGGTAAACATATAATAACAAAGTGCAAATATAAAATGGATAAATGTGGAAACAGATATACTCAACAAGGTCCGATCCCACAAATGAGCGAGTTGTCACACAACAGGCTGAAGTACTCCCCAACCACTTACGGTTGTGCAACCACTATGCAGCACAACGTTGTTGCCAACTCTCCTCAATAGCTTCCCTACATATATGCCTAATAGAGAATTAAATAAATGCTTAAACTTATTAAGAATTAGACAAATTTTATTAGCCAAGAGATTAATTTATCACGGGTGACAGAATGTAGCACTGAGCCACTGACCACTGACCACTGACAACCATAAGATCTTCCTTTAAAATAGTTGATATGCTATAAAAGGTTTATATTCCTTCCAAACAATCCATCCCAAAACTAAAGCTTCGATTAAAATGACTGCAAATTAAAACAGAATTAAATTGGATCACTAGAGCAATGAAGAGAATTTAGCGAACAGATGTTTGGCATTTGGCAATTATACTAAGCTCGACAAGTTCCAGCAAAAATACTTTTAGATATATCACGTCAACAAAAAGGGAGAAAGTCATCATAACATGAAGTTAATCCTTCTTTTCAGTCATAATCTCATCATACTTGGCAAAACATGCGGATAGCATGCTACTCCTTGGAACCAACCAAAGTTGCTGATTGGAGGTGGTGGGAACTCACCTTGTGACTTTGGGTCACAAGTTCGAGCCACCTACCCTACTTGTGTTTGGGAGTAGGACTCCCTAAATCCCCCTTACTCTCAGCGTTGACATGTGATTACGCCAGAATGCGGTTGACCATGAGGAAGAGCTTGATCCAAGAGGCCCTTCTTCTTACCAAGAGGGTTCCCAGTGGGGGTCACAAAAAAAAAAAAAGGGGTATTATCTCAGATAACCCTGACATATATGCTTTTTTTCCAAATAACCCAGATATATTTTTTTTCTCCTTTAATTACCCTAAACTTGTATTTTGTCATTAAACCCGACGGAATATTGGACGACGTTAACTATTTTGACATTTATAATTAAAAACCTTTTTTTATATTAAAAAAAAAATTGTGTTATTCATCCTCTCTCTTATGTTCTTCATCCCCTATCATGTCTTCATCTCAATTTACCCTTCTTGTGCAAGAGTAAGAGGGTTTGAAATCTTTAAAAATCCCAATTTTATCTCCAATTGTTCAAATTGTAACAATCCTTAAATCAATGCAAAAATCCCCAAATCAATTGCAAAACTTAGGGTTTCGCTGCTAGGGGATGAGGCAGCTACCCAGCAGGCGGTGGAGGGGCGCCAGGTGGCGCCGGCGGCACCGGTGGTGGGAGGTGGGTTGTGGTGCGACGGAGGTGGGGGAGGTAGGTCGGTGGCTAAGAGGGGCGCGCGAGTGGTGCGCGAGGGGCGCGCTGGTGGTGCGCCAGTGGAGGGTGGTTGGGTGCGCTGGTGGTGCGCCAGTGGAGGGTGGTTGGGTGCGCTGGTGGTGCGCCAGTGGAGGGTGGTTGGGTGCGTTGGTTGTGCGCGAGTTCAAGTGCAGGGTCGCCGGTTCAGGGGTGGTGGGTGAGAAGCGTGAGTGAGGGAGGGAAACGTGGGAGGGGTTGCTGGGTTTCGGGGTTGGGCCGAGGGTGTTTGGGGATGGGCTGAGGGTGTCCGGGGATGGGCCGAGGGTGTTCGGGGTTGGCTGGAGTTCCGGTTGGAGGGTGGTGGTTTTGAGAGGTGGTGGAAACCATTGATGAATGCTTGGGAAGAGATGAAGAATAAAGAGACGAAAAGAGATGAGTTTGGTTTTTTTTTTTAAAAGGCAGTAAGTTGGGCTGTTTGAAAATAGTTAACGTCGTTAACAATTCCGTCAGGTTTAATGACAAAATACAAGTTTAGGGTCATCTGAGAAGAAAAAAAATTTGTCAGGGTTATTTGGGAAAAAGGCCTATATGTCAGGGTTATCTGAGATAATATCCCAAAAAAAATATTACTCCTTGGAATCACACCATCTATTGGTGGATAGTAAATTAATTAAGAATCACACATACTACTAGTATTATTTTTGGTTACTGAAAAATTAATCATATGTGAGTTTCCTAATATATATTTTAAAAAAAGTTTAAATGATAGCACATCTACAAAAAAAAAAGGTAATATAATAGCTATGTTGTAATTTATTTTTTTTGGAAATTATGTTATATACTTAATTATACAGGATCACTACTAAAAAATTACTAATAATACATAGTACATCATATATTCCTTCTATCTTTTTTTACTTCTTACATTTTTCCTTAAATAAACATCTTTTTTGTTTGCTATATATATATATATATGTCTATGCATGATATGTTTGGCCCGTACAAAAGGAAAATTATACCTTTCATTTTTTTACTTTTCTTACCACGCCTTTTTCTAACTATATCTCTGTTATATATAGGAACTCTTAACGATTTTGGTGTACACCGTTTTTGAGCAATATACCCCTACTTAAAACGAAATATACAAACTGCAATCATCTGATTTAGACAAAAAAAAGATCCTTAAAAAACAGCACAGTTGTTACATTCCACACATAGCGTGCATATAAGACTAGTTTGGCCCATAAAAAGTAAAAAAATGAACCAACTTATTCCATTACACATGAACCTTTCCTGAAAATTTATGAAATAACAATGAGCAGAGAGGAGATTATCTTAAGTTTAATTTTACTTAAGTTTGGTGGATAGGCTGTTGTCAAAAACGTGTGCCATATACTTGATGTTGGCGTGGCAGCAGTATAGAGCTTGGCTTTGCATTTTCAGCCACGTCTTGCTCCTTTTAGTGCAGTGAGCTGAGTGAATGCTTACGTGCGTGGGATATCACAAGTACAGCAGCAGTAGCCAGTAATATACTACTATTTTGTTTTTTTTTTGGATTTTTGATTTAATAATCCCACCTTTGCGCGATCTCTCCAAAACAAATCCCACCTTTCATAAAATCGGTAAAAATCCCCACTTCGTTGGACATTTGTCAAAAACGGACCTTTTACCAAATCGACTTGTTCAAAAGGTGATTTATGTTTTATTTTTAAAAAAAAAACCCCTCCCCTCCCCACCCCACCCCACCCCCACCCCCACCCCAATTGCCCCCACCACCCCACCTTGCGGCCCCCCCACCGGCCCCTACCCCCACCCCGGCCCCTACCCCTCCCCGCAAACCCCCCCTCCAGAACTCCCTCCCCTCCACCCGCCCCTCCACCTCCCTCCACCGCCGCAACCCGCCCCCACCCCCAGCCCCACCCCCACTCCCACCCCCTCCCTCGGCAGTCGTGATTTCCCCACCCCCTCCCCGCCGCACCCCCACCCCTACCCCTCCCCCGCGATTTCCCCCACCCTCCCCTCGACAGTCGTGATTTCCCCCCCCCCTCCCCGCCGCACCCCCACCCCTACCCCTCCCCCGCAATTTCCCCCACCCCTCCCCCGCGATTTCCCCTGCCCCCCACTCCCTCTCCACGATTTCTCCTCTCTCCCCCACCCCCTCCCCGCGATTTCTCTCTCTCCCCGCGATTTCTCTCTCCCCCGCGATTCTCTCTCCCCGACTCGAATTCTTTCTCTCTAACCTCAAACCTCCATTTTTGAATATTTTGAGCTCCGATTTTGGCTTGAAACTTGAAGATTCTAACCTCAGTTTGGAGGCTCGAAATTTTCGAACCATTTTTGTACCTTTCCCTACAGAAACGCCGGTGTGAGAGAGGAGAGGTGTCGGGAGAGTGCGCGGGAGGGGGAGGGGGAGGGGGTGGGGTTTTGGTGGGGGGTTGGGTGGGGTGGGGTGGGGGTGGAGGGAGTGAGGACCGGTGGAGGGAGGGGGAGGGGGAGTGGGGGTGGGGACTGCAAGGCGGGGGGCTAGGTGGTGGTAGTTGTGGAGGAGAAGAAGTAAAGGAGGGAGAAAAGAGAAAACTTGCGTTTGCTAGTGCTACTAACAAGTGAAGGTCCGTTTTTGACAAATGTCCAACAAAGGTGGGATTTTTCTCAATTTTATGAAAGGTGGGACTGTTTTGGAGAGATCGCCCAAAGGTGGGATTATTCCCATCAAAAAATCCTTTTTTTTTTACATGAAGACCTATAGGTATCTTTTTGAAGTCTAAATTCGATTGCTGGATAGACTGGTACCTAATTAGCAATTACCCACGTTTATTTAATTTTTTTTAGATTGTAATGAGAAGTTTTCAATTCGACTGTAATTTCGTACAGGTTAATCTAACTCGGCTACACAGGCAAATCTCTTTAGAAGTGGAATAGGGGAAGTAAGGGAATCTCACCCTCAAGTGCCTCTAATTGGATTTGATCCCACAACCTTATAACCTCAAGATTGTGAGATACAAACCTTAGCACTAAATCAAGTACTGCTTGGTTCATATTTATTTAATTGGTAACATAAAAGTTGTAGCATCGTATACGCCTAACAAATAAAAAGTTGTAGAATAGTAATAACATGAGTATTATTTGGAGGATTTTACGTACCACGTCAAACTTGTTTTAACTATTTTAAGATGACAATAAGGTCGTTGAGATTTTAGATAGGTTCGATTTGAGTTAATTCAAGATACTACTTCTATTTGCTTTTTTGGGCACTATTCATCAACTAACTAAATTTTTTAAATTGTTTACTCCCATGTAATTAGATAAATTAATGGTTAAAGCTGAAGCATGTTGGGAAATGTGAAAAAACAAATGGTGCATCTAAATAAAAACAGATGAAGTATTTTAATAATTTAATTCTTTGGTTCAATTTAAGTTTAGATAGGTTATTTATGAAATTATCATATTAAATTTTATGAAAAGTTCATATATATGTACGTAAATACATATATAATCTTTGGCATAATTCTGTGTATAGCTTGAGAAATTCGGGAGCGATCAATTTTGCCAAGTCAATCATGAATAGCTACTAAATATACTTCCTCCGTCTTTTTAATAGTTACAACGTGGCTTTTCAGACTATCCATGTACTTACTTTGACTGTAAATTTGTCACTAATATATAATACTACAAACTTTAGCATGTAGGATATTGTTGGATTTATCTCAATATATATTTATAAGATTTCAACTCTATATAATTTTCACAAATAGATATTTAGCTATTAATGATCAAAATTGTACATTGGCAAACATGAAAGTCAAAAAAATGGTTATTAATGTGATGTGACAATAGTATTTTGAGATATTTTTTTAGGGTTAATAATCGGCTGAACAAAATATATACTTTGGTTATTTTTATAAGATGCACAAATTCAAAATTGAACTTTCATTGTCATTTACACTCAATATATATTTAAAGAATTATAAGAAAATTAATTGTATAATTGAAGTAATTTTCAAGACATATATAATAATAGTTTCAATTTGACATATTGCAAGAGATATTTGTTGTGAAAATAAATTTTTCAAAAAGTGTGTGCACCTTATATCTACAAACAATGAATTAATAGCATTATATGCAAAGTATCTAAAATTGAAAATTTTGTGCTTAACAATGTTATTGTTTGGTAGTCCATAATAAAGGGTGACAATGGCAATTTGATATACCTTTTATTTTTTTCAGTTGTTCCACTCTATATTATAGTTGTTAATGCATAATGTTGAATACTTTAGTAAAAAATTATAAAAATTTAATATTATAAAATGTACTTTGAAACAGTTCTAATAAAATTCCACATAAAAGCATTTGTTTTCATATAGTAGCTATAAAATAGGGTCAAACTAGATGATGTAAATAGTGTAAAAGTCGAAGTGGATCATTTATAAAGACATACAAATCATTTGGTGAAAATGGAAGGCTTTTCCAATTTTGTATAGAAAGTCTTCACAAGTTTTGATTACCACTCGATACTCCCCAAAAATGATAAGGAATGATAATGTGTAGAAAACTAGGTTTTTAAGGATGGGCAAGCTAACCATAATATTATGATGGGCTTTACTCACAAATTTACCTTTTATTTCACTAGCATTACCCACATCACATAAACTACCGTCTAACAAACATTGTTGGTTTATCTTGAGAAGTAAATTTACCATAAGAAGTTTCACTTATTTAGGAGGACAGCTAAACAACTTTCTTTGTGCTACAAGTGAAAATTCCTAAGTTTCTAGCAACCAAACAACTCCACCAATTCAATTTACCTTACATTTTCAATTCCCGTGTTTTGTTTTTTATATGTCAATCAAATGAACTTGGATAGGCATCTCAAATGGACTCCAACAAGGGTACCACAGTAATTTCAAAGATTTGAGTATAAAAGTAAATGTAAGTTTAGTACCAAATTACTGTAAAGTTAGTACTAAAATAGTCATTGTGATACCAATACCAAAGTGACTCTTAAAGTGTAACTTTGGTACCAATTTGACTGCGCTTTAATACCAGCTTATACTTTACTTTGGTATCTCCAATCTATAAGATTACTAAAATACCTCTGTTAGAGTCCAAAATAGACTCCAACACCAAGAGTTTCTCCAATCAAACACTCTAAGAAACAAGTAGAATAAAATTGTAATTGTTTCTTTATAAACTCAGAGCACGAGTCAAAGAGTGCCCTTTCACCATGATATGGAACATACATAAACTGCTGCAATGCTTTTCAAAAAAGTTGCTAACCAGCAGTGACGCTGTATATTACAATTCTATATTAACTCACTTCCAGCCGGAGTGATTCATTCTTTCTTTTCTTTCCTTCATCTTTTTTGGGGAGAAGGGGGTGTCTTTGAGGGAGTAGCTACGATTGCAACTCCCGGAAGTAAACTGTCTTTTACAAATGAAAATGACTGCCCAGCAACTGTAAGGGTGAAACCACCACCCTGAAGGCAAGCCAGTATCCACAATTGAGGCGCCTGGACCTTACCATGTCCATGGCTGTAGCACAGGTTCTTGATCCCCTACATGGCCGTAAAGGCTAGTGCAGCAAGTATACCAATCAAAAACACTATCAAACCAGCTCGATCAAGTAAGCTCCATATTAAAATTATATCAATCATGCGACGTACTGACTTCTCACAGAAAGTGTCTTGGTAAAATCAATATCTAGCAGCAGAGACTAAAACATTATGCTCGTTGAGGCGTCGCTTGAAGCTGGCTAGCTGGCTTTGAAGTTTTAAAATCCCTGCAGCCTTCTGTGAAAGAATGGAGTTCAACTTGGAGACATAACCATCTAAATGATTCCCAGGTTGCTCAGCATCAATCAGCAGATTCATCTCCTGCAGAAAGACAGCAGTTCGGCTTATCTAACAGGAATTGCAGCTTGATTCACATAAGCTCAATGCAGAAAAGGCCCAGAAAAAGAGAAGACTTTCTTTATATATATATATATATATATATATATATATATATATATATATATACATATAAATACATATATATGTATGTATCTTGAAAATTAGAAGCCAACAAAAAAATGAATACTAATTAAGCAAACTTCGTTTGTCATAAAGTAACAGGCCACATTTTGACTTTTGTAGTCAAACATTGCTGAAGACCACTAATGTTGGTCTTGATGGGCTGTAAGTAAAACATACTCCTAATCAGAAATAATTATCACATTGTCTCAACCCCGTTAAGGGATTCCCTTTGTAGCAGTTATGTCCTCACTCCACTCAATTTGAGTGAGGTCGTGTTATGAAAATGTATATCTCAATATTAGTAAATGTGATGAAAGTATTTGTCGAGATATATTAATGGCCAGATTTGACAAACTATGACCCCTAAAAGTCGGATATGACCTGTGTAAGAATTAATCGTGAAGTAAATGAGAAACAGACCTCCCTGACAAGTTCCATTGTCTCTTCGATTAATCCTCTATGAGAAGCAACCAGGTCCTCCTCTTCCTACCACCAAGGACAAAAACAACTTAAATCATTCATCTCAGACGATGCAATACACATGGGTAAAATACACTTCCTTACCTTTAGTAATGCATTAAGATCATCATCAGAACTCCTGTTATTAGAACTGACGTCAGAAAGATCTTTCCTCGTTCTATTCTCTGCAGCTGGGACATGATAGGCCTCTGCTTTCTTATTCTTCATCCGGTAACTCTTCTCTTGTTCAAATACGTCTTCAGAGTTATCATAATCATCCATTGACATGTCAGTTAGGTTTCCCTTTTGTCCCCTGTAATGATCTGAATATCCAGAAACAAATGTGTTATCCGCCCTTCCACTGGGAACACGTTCTATTTTGGGAGATGGAGAGGCTTCTCTTTCAGGTTCTCTGGACCATCCAAACCTGCCACTCCCATTCAAACCATTCGTGTCCTCAAGATTCGATATTTGTGCTGACCCAGAACTTAAGAGTTGTGAATTTGAGTCTTTAGGTGCAGTTGATGATGGCAGATCCCTTCTCGAGTTGTTCCCTTTAGACAGACTCTTAACTCTGAAGTGCATATATATATTTGTTAAGTACAACTTTTGAATAGTACAAGTAGCATAAGTCTACATTTTTTGAAGCAGAACAGGAATTACCTGTCAGCGTATCTGAGTGTATTGAGAGTATGTTCACAGGACCCCCAGTTTGGAGATACGCAAGATATCATTATTGTCCTTGAGTTCCCAACAAAAGAATCACGCAGAACTTCAGTAAGCTTACTCCCTCTGAAAGGTATATGATTCTGATCATTGTCAAGAGCTCTGATACATTCTTTCAAAGCAAGAAGGCTCTTGTTAATTTCAGCACCTTCCATTCTGAAATAAAGAATGATATTTGGTCAAGTATTTGATTACATAAGTTGGTCTCGTATGCTCCCAATAAAAGGATAAAACCACGAGATAAGCCAATAGTTTATACATATGTTCCTGAGTGTCAAAACCTAGATACTAACAAATTTTTGCAAACTTTCCTCTTCCAGGAGAAACCTCAAGGCAAAGGCAGAAACACGTATCAGGATAAAGTACAAAAGAAATGCCATATGTTGCTTACCTAGTCTGCTTATCATTATCTGTAGTATCTGCACCACGTTCACTTCCCGCAAGATCAATGAAAGAAAGTTTTCCAACAGCTCGAGGAGGCTTTGAGTCACTACTATCAACTGATCTCTTAATGACAAGCTGGAGTATAGCATGTGATCTCGATGACTCCTCATTTGCACCGGTTGTACCAGTGCTTCTTGAGGCATTTCCTTTCACAATTAGATCTTTTATTGTTTCAGCATCATGTACTTTGTATTCTTGCAAGCCAACAATGCAGACCTGCTTTTTGCCATCCTCTCTCATGCACAAGCTCCTGCAAGAAGAAATTTCACACTCGACACAACCCTAAAAGTCTTCCAAGACAACCTTAGAGTACAGCAGGAAAAGAAACTTACTTGCGATCATTAAGAAGATCATACAGTTTTCCTCCATATATCTCAAAGAAACTGACAAACAGTTGAAACCCTTGGTTTCTATAACTATTGTGTATTAGTCTCAAGATGTCTTGGGATGCTCTCAGGGGTAGCGGCTGCATAGTGTAAGTCTTTCCACTCCCTACAAGAGAGCTAGAGTAACATAAGCTCTAAGAAATTTTTGAAGAAAGATTGAGAGTATAGAAACCACAGCATGCATAAAACGACAGGATGAAAATAAAGACAAAGATGAAAGGCCCAAAGGTCTTCAGTCTTCACTGCTGATTATACAGTTCCAGAAAAAATTCCTATCACCCTATCAAGTTACCTTCTCTGGCATGAGGTCCTTAAAATGCACTTCTGTTATTTAAAAAGCTTTTTTGGAAGTGAAAATAAAAATTTCCAATAGGTAAAGATAATAGGGATGGATATTTTACTGATTTAATTATTTAAGATTTAAAAAGAATCACTTTCCTCATGATATATGATCAGACAATATTTTCCTGATAATCAGTATTTGTCATTGACAATAGTGAGATAATTTAACTCATTTCACAAACTCGTTTGACCTTGGATATCATTAAAAATTAAGGGTTCCAAAAGACAGCTTCACGCTGCAAAATGTTAGCTCAGGGTTCAGGATGACCATGAGGATGTTGATAACTACATAGGGTAACTCTAACTCACTCACTAACCAGTTTCACAAAAAACAGCCCAAGAGTCTCTTAGTTTCAACACAAATTAAGCATAAACCCTGACTCCCCAAATCACTCTAGTGTACACTGAGAATTGAGAAAGCTGTTGAAAGTGCATGTTCGGAAGGATAGAGCCACATAATTTGTTGGGAAACCGTGTCATGATTATTATCACCATAAGACACTTCTAACCTCTTTGAAGTAGCCAAAACCCCCGCTAACAAAAGGCCAAGGCATGTAGAAATCAAAGTGCAGATTTATCCTAACAAGTAGGAACTCAAACGAGTTTATGCAGAATGTAAGTCATTAATATCATAAATTATATACTCAGTAAATTTAGGAACAAACCAAGAAAAGAAATATCACGTCTATTTTAAACAGATCAAGGACAAGCACAGCAAGACAAATCTGCAAGTCAGCTACCACCTTCACATGATGAATGCCATAAAAGTTTCCAGAGCACAGGGAAAAAAGACGATAAAAAACAAAAAAAAATGTGCATTAGTCAATGGCTAAAATAAAACTTGGTAAATATCAATTGCTAAATTGTGGGGCATTAGTTTGCACAGATTATGATAGAAATGGAGCATACTACTAATAGCCCACAAAAACCACGAGCGCTATAATAGGTCATACAAAAAGTTGAACTTGCCTGTTTGGCCATATGCAAAACATGTTGCTTTTGTCTTTTGAAATATCAATGGGACAACAGGCTCAACTGTCTCAGCGTACACCTGCGGAAATCACAAGAGTAGAACAGTCTCAGTCCAGCAGAATAAAATAAACAAATTATTAGTGAAGGAAAAAAAGGATAGTTACCTCATCATTCGGGACATCTTCACCGAACACTGCATCAAACATAAATTCATGTTTCTCCACATATTCGGTTAGATCAACCTAGGAAAAATCCACAATTATATTACTAAGTTACTTACGAAATCACAAGCACATAGAAAAAGCAAACCACACCAAATAGTGCAGAGAGCATGCGTATGATCGTATTTTAAGCATTAAAGAAAAAGGTTTGATACCTTGATTTCATTAAGAATGAAGAAAAGACATGTTAGGGATTTCCCATGTCAGTGTGGAAGAATAAGTATCCACGTTGGAAGAATGATACTTCCTCAATCCCCCAAAGCCTTACCCAAATTAAAAATTTATGTTTGTCTCAATTACATTGCTTATTTCTTTCATGGATTGGGTCCACCAATTAAAATTACACTATCATTCTTCTTCATTACTTTCTTATCATTTCTTACTCTCTCACCATTAACTTCAAAAGCCACTTGCATAATATTTCATGAATACTTAACTCAGCAAAGGCCAACAACAAGGCTTTTCCTTGATAATTGTGCCCAAAAGAATTGGAGAAGGTTTTAAAGAGACGGAGGGAGAAGGAAGGTAACTGGTACGGATACTTGATACTCCTCCAAATACCAATTGAACTTGTGAATTGCGTGTTCTTGGCTTAGGGGCCATCAGGCAATAGGTAGTTGAGTAATAATTAGGTATGTAGAACACGTTCAAAGGTGGACACCATGAAATATGTAGGTGAGTGCGAGCCTTTTAGAGACATTGTAATTTTCTTCAAAGGTGGGATGAAGCCTTGTTTAATGCACAAAAATGGTGAGGAGTGAAAACAAACTTTTTACTAAGTTAGAGGCATAACTAAAAGGCAATGGTGCATCAAAGAAGCATGATGCGGCAAAGAAATTATCCGAGTGTAATTGTGCTCACGACTAGGCTATCTAGAGGTTATGTGGAGCATTGTATAGTAAACTATGACTGGGGATGAGAATAATATGATTGAGGAGAGTTGGAAAGAGCATACATGTGAAGGCAGAGATTGTTAGGAATTTCCAATGTGATGAAAAAAATTGTCCCACATTGGAAGATCCAAAGTAACTAGTCTATAAGCCTAGTAGATTAGGCCTACTATTGCCAATTGGATTTAGGATGGAGCCTCAATTCACTTGTGCATTATTCACCTATCATTTTGACATGGTCTTGGCATAGGGCCCAACAACATCATCATGGCACAAAACTAGTTGAATCTCATATGAACCCACTATGAAATAAAGGAGATATATTAAGATATATAAAAAGGTACTGATTGTATAAAGGATCCAGAATTGATGTATTCAGTATGCACAATAAAAGATTAAACAAATGAAATATGTTGCACTTACTGCCATTTTGCAATTTGCAAATAAAAATATCACGGCTCATGATTGACTCAAGACAGAGTCACGATAACATACTTTAAAGATCACAATAACCTACTTCCGAAATCTACAAAAATATATCATCCCTTCCAAGTTACAACTGATATCGAGTGGCTTACAAGCCTAGATTACGATTAAGTACTACAAAAATAATAAGTAAAGTTTTGATAAGCAAAAAAGAAGATAATTAGATTCTAGGAGGTAATAAGCAGTATATTTCCTGGAGCTCTACACCTGAAGAAAAATAATTCATATATCGAGATTCGAGGCAAAAACCAAAACACCATTGGCCAGTGTCTGGTTCAATGTTGCTATCTTTACTAGAAGAAGATTATGATAGAGACATGAGGTGAAAGAACAAAAAGAAAAAACGTAACTTCGAGCAGATGCGTAGAAGTGTGTAAGCGCCAAGGAGCAATATCAGGTGTAGATATAAGATTCAAAAGTAGACCACTACAAATCGCACATCCTATTCAATCAAATTAGTACATTCCTAAGGGCCGTCTTTACCTCCCCTTGACCCCTATAGGCACACAACCTCTAAGCCCTCCAAAAGAACAGCTTATTCTAAAAGCTTAACGCTCTTACAACTTATAAAAATCAACAAACGCTTGTAACATAAGCAGATAATTTTAATTGTCAAAATACTAGGAGCTGAAGAATTATTTTGAAAAAATCAAATTATCATCATCTAAGGATTGTTATGACATAAAATAACAGCAACGAAGATTTTCCCAACTTCCTGTACATTCTAACAAACAAGAATATGACAGCAATGACTGCAAAGTGAGCCAACTTCAACATCAGGCGTCATAGCACCAAGGATGTTATGACATAAAACTTGTTTTTGATAAGTGATGTTATGACATGAAATAAGAACACTTCGTTCCTCAAATTTCAAAGAAAAATGACATGAAATAAGAACACTGAATACTCGCAGTCGCATATGCAATTAACTATTGCCTTGATTTGATGATACCATGTAGATATGTAATTGATGCTACTCACCTTAAATTTTGTCTCATGAACAGTCAAAGCATTAGAATTTCGCTCTATGGTTATAATGTCATCCTCTTTCTTAGCCATCTCCTTTCTATTCAGTGGCCTCTTCCGCACCTGCATCAAATAAATAACCTTTTAAGAGAAAAACGAGAACAAGTGATGCTCTTCAAATTGAACAGGTTGCAATATCATTCCACTGGTCAAAATAACAATATGTGTGTTGGAAAGAGACTACCAAATATTTGTTTTTCAGTCCTGTTCATTAATCAATTCAATACCATCCTACTAATCAAAGTTTTGGCTGCATACCAATAATTACAAGTTTATTGCCACCACAATGCAGGTTTCACTTCCATGAAGAACCATTAGATCCACATATAATAACAAAGTGAAGAAAAGAAAGACATACCACCACTTTGATTTTTGCAACAGAATTTGCCCTGCTGGCATTTTTATTTGCAGCAAGATATATATCTGAATCTTCAAGACTCTTGCTACGGGCAGGTTGATTAAGCGAAGGTCCATCAAATGCATTGTGAACTGGCATCTAGCAACAATTCAGAGAGGCAAAAATCAAACATAGAACTTTTTAGCATGAATACATTAGAGAGTTGGGCCAGAAGACAAACAATAAACAAACAAGTTGACAAAGATAGATGACAAGGAACCATTATGTAGCTTCACTGTAGCTTATTTACTTCATATGAGTATTAGACTCTTGGTACACAGTAGTCAAGCACCCAGCTTTGAGTGATTTCTCCTTTAAGGCAGGTTATCCAAGTTTTAAATTCCTTTACCATATCTGAACTATAAAATCCTTACAGTGCATAGCTAAAAAATTTCCACTTCCATATCCTTAGAAAGATGCTCATACCACTCTTGAGACTCAGAAGATCGTTTCCTTGTATTCAATAGGTTGAAAGTTATAGAAGCTTGGAGTCATTATAAGGTAGATATGTAGCGGCCCATTAATAAATTCTTCCACGCAATCTTTAAATGTTCCATAGTTCTGGTAATTTTTTGTGCATCACGTATTCAGGAGCTCCTCACGTCTAAGGTCATCGTCATCCTATCCATTAAGCAACTTTACGACTTATGCAGTTAAAAGATATATCAGTGAGCTACTTGTCATTTTCAAATCAAGACAGACTATTAAATTATTAGAAAGGTTTACAACAGAAAGCAGAAGAAATCAATCAAAAGCTCCTATGATCTACTATCACCAGCAATTCTCCAAGTGAAAATCATTGGGTTCACCATCAATGCAAAAAACTCCATCATCCCATTTAAGTGCTCATACTTCAATGTAGCCACTCATTCATAGACATTAGTTCATTCATTGCTCCTAAGAGCACGCCTTCTCAGGTATGACACAACTGGAGCAAACCCACATTATCTTCATAGTCTCTTGGTCAATTCCCATATGTTTCTCATTGCACCTCCACAAGATCTTAAATAACATTAATCATCTCATTCAACCGCGCTCAAATTCAAGTTCTCAAATTCCTCGCGCATTATCTTAGATTATACCAATTGACCCACATTTAACATCATCTTCATTTCCAACAAAACTCCTCTTGAGCAATCACAACATACATTTATCATTACCAAAACATAAATCAAATAAAAACAACAAAAAGAGAAGGCGGTAAAGTTTCACCTCAGGAATGAGCTCAGTATCAAATGCATGAAGATCAAGCAATCCCGGGCTAAGACTCGGAACCCGCGACGAATTCAATGGTGAAGGTGGATCCAATGGAAACTCATTTGCTGAAGTCAAACCCCTTTGTGGATTCCTACTCCATTTTGAACCTCCTTCCCCGCCACCATATAACCCATAGTCCTATCATCAATCATCCCAACAAAACAAACACAAAAAATTCAAGTAAATCAACATTCATCACAAAAATTCCTTCCAAATCAATTCCCATCACATATTCAAATCAAACTTTGATACAAAAAAACTTTGATATAAAAATTAAACACACAAATTGAAAGTAAACCTGAGGAAGATTAGCAGATTGAAGCCACTTTGAAGGTACTTCGATGAAATCATTACTATCAGAAACTTGACGTGTTGCACCCCTCTGCATTTGTCTTCCAACAACATTCATCCTTCTTTCTCTCTCTTCGCGAAATTCAATTTAGGGTTTCAGCTCAATTTGTTCGTTTCAAAAAACTCCCTCCCCCAAAAATTCAAATTAAACCCTTCATTTCTTTTCCAACAAACAAAAAAATCACAACTCAAAAGAAGAAAATTAAAAAACAATATTAAATCGAAAAGTTCAAAGGAAAGTAGGGTGTAATTGTCGTGGATTTAGAATATGAATGATGATGTTTAAAGCTTTTGAAAAATGGAAGAAATAATCTATGATGAAAACGAAAGAAATGACATTAAAATTACTTAAAAAAAAGCAGGAATTTGAGGGGAAAAAGAGGACTGGGCAACGCATAAAAATATCCAGAAAAAGAGGAGAGAGAAAGAGATGGAGTGTTCTTATTAATCTTAAATTCTGAATCTTTCTTTTGCTTTGTTTGGTGAGGAGAGAGAAAGTAGTGTGATTGTAGTAATTATTCAAATTTGAAGAGGCGTCTGACTTGGACGCGCCGAAGAACGAGATGATGGATAGATAGGGAAAGCGAGCGTGTTGATGTTTGAAAACTGATACTTCCTCCGTTCTATTTTAAATGAAACGTTTACTTTTTTACGCAACCCAACACACTTCTTTAATCATTAATATCTTTAGTTGCGCACACGTAAAAAATATAAAAAAGTTATAATTTGATAGTATGCATCGAGACGAATCTAACAAGATCTCACTTGACTATGTTTTTCTTTATATAATGGCGATAAATTAGAGTCGAAATTGATCAATGAATAGTGTCATTTCACCCAATGTTTCATTTAAAACATAACGGAGGAAGTATATAATAATACCGCATGGTATCTAGATAAATACCTTCATAGAGACCTAGATGCAAATTATCTTGTTGTCAAAAAAAAAAAAAAATACCGCATGGTAGAGATGGCCACGGGTGCGGGCTAGACGGGCCAGTCCGTGGGCCATAGCAGGCCGGGTTGAGATTTCACGGCCAAGATCAGACCGTGAAATTCACGATTTCGACGGGCTGGTCCACGGGTTGAAAAATCTTGGCCCACACCGATCTTTTACCGTTTTTCACGGTTCGTGGGCCTAGCGGGGTGGCCTGGGCTTGCGGGCCGGCATGAGAACTTTTTTTATTTTTTTTGAAAATTATTGGAATTATTCATTATTGTTACATAAAACCTTTAAATATAATTACAAAATATATAATTATTAATATTAATGAATAATTTCATTATTTTTGAATTTGATTTGATTAAAATATATGCAATTTGATTAAAATATATACAATTTGATTAAAATATAAACAATTTGATTGAATAATTACTTGGGTTAGGCTGGTCCGGTTCATGGGGCGGGTTGGACCGGTTTGTAGACCAGGGCTTGGCGGTTTTAATAACTGGCTTTTCGTGGGTTGAGCTCAAAAAATTCGGCCCACAATCCACCCACCAATTTCACGGTTCGAGGCGGGCTGGACCGGGCTTTTCGCGGGCTCGGCCCACACGGCTCACGAGGTGGGATGGATTAGTCCGCACTGTTGGCCATCTCTACCACATGGGAGCTAATGACATGATTACAACCCGACCCAAACTCGACATAAAATAGAGGAATAGTTGAAATAAACTCGACATAAAATAGAGGAAGAGTTGAAATAAAATAATAGATGTGGTGATAAAGAGGGAAGTATTCAAGGGGGTGTTTTTTTTTTTTTGAAAGAGAAATTTCATTAATTGAAGGTCAAACGGCATCTACAATAGGTATTAAAGAATAACAAGATATAATTAAACAAGACTAAATCAAATTCGTCTTCGAAAAAACTACAATGAACCAGATCGAGTAATACAGCGCATCCCCCCTTGTATTTGCTGAATCAAACAGCTATTGATGAGTAAGTCTATCATTCTGATATAGTTTGGGAAGAACATTATTGATCGAGTCAGGTTGACCGCATCCGAGATTACAATACCTTCATGTTGAGTCTCGCACTTCAACCAATGAGAATAATTTCTCATACCTAAAATAATTTCTCATACCTAAAAACAAAAAAACCATACTCACAACTCCCATAGGGGAGAAGGAGATTTCCAAAACAGAAACTAAAAACCTCATAACAGGGTTTGAGAAAATCTCATAAAGAGAGACTAATTTATTAAACAAAACAAGAAAATGAACTAAAAACTGAAAATAAAAGAGGAAAAGGGGCTTACCATGGATGAAATCGTCCATGGCATCCCCTAATTGATGAAGAAGGGGTAGGGAAGGCTAGGGTTTGAGAGAGAAAAAAAGAGAGAGGGGGCGGCTAATATTCTTCATCTCAAAGAGTTTAGTTCAAGTATTTGGAATGGAATAGTATGAGAAATAATAATTCTATAATAGATATGGATTCAAAATCCATTACCTTTTTTAGTTGTTTGTTTCATTCAGAACTATGGAAATAGAACTTACAAAAAAAAGGTAGAGAATTAGAATCAATGAGTAAAGGGGGTACAGGCAGTGACGGAGCCACTGTTAGTCATGGTGGGTCACGTGACCCACCATTATCAGAGGAAAAGATGAAGTCCAATTTTTTTTTTTTGAAAATTGACTGAATATCATGGCTTCTCATATGTCGAAAGATAAGAAGAAGAGGAAAGAAACAGGTTCAAAACACCATAGTTGAAGACTCGAAGACAGGAAGAAGAAGAAGAAATGGTGTTCTCTGTTATTTTTTGAGAACCAGAGAGTGAGGAGAGAGAGAGAGAGAAAAAGTTGATGAAGGCAGAGGTGGGCTGGTGGGGACGTGGGGTATTTACCAAAAAAAAAAAAGAAGATAGAGCCACAGAGGTGGGAAGTCTAGGAAAGTCTAGGCGGTTAGCACGTGGTATTTACAACTTACATGCCCACATGGCATATAGTAACAATTTCTCTCTTTATTTTTATTTTGTTTCTGAATACATTATAAATAATGTAACATATAGATATATGATATATTCTTTGATTACGAAACTAAATACTAAGTATAAATAGGGGTGAAGCTAGGAATCAAAAGTTAATGGAGCCAAGAGTAAATATTTTGGAGGCCTTATTCTAATCTTAAAAATCGGCCCCTAGTATAAAAAAGGGTGCAATTGAGAAATGGAAGAAGTTGACTTTCTAGACCCGAATTTTTTCTGAAATTCATGAATAGTATACCAACTTCATGAATTTTTTTTCTAGAATTCATGAATAGTGTAAACACAAATTTTAAATCTGCAAAATAGAATAAAAAAGATGTGCAAAATAGAATCAATTTTGATGCTCATTTATGTATAAAATCGATTTCTATCTTTAATGGGCCAAAAAACAAATGATGTGGCATTTAATAAAAAATTTATGCCTACAACAAGTAATATACAACTTCCTAAAATTTAAAATATTGCAAGAAAAATAAAAACGGAGAAGTAATAACTAAAGGAATTTTTTTCTTTGAAACATAATTAATAAAGGATCGTGCTTCACGATACTTAGTACAAAAATTTAATACTCCGCTACCAATTTCGTGACCGCAATTGAAAACACATTTTGAAACTATGTTGGTGACTCACCATTCGTAAAATCCTGCATCCGCCACTGGGTACAGGGTATGGGGATCTTATTCGTTAGGGGGTGGTGAATATGAAATTTAAAGGGTTTAGAGGGGTGGTTCCATAACCAAGTTACCTCAACCAAACTACTTTAAGATTGTTCTATTGATTGTCGACTTGTCGTACTACTATATGTTTCATTTGACATAATATTTGTATATAGAAACTCTAAAGTTGGACTAAGAAAGTTAACATTGTGTGAGTATGCACGCCCTCTCGTGCATGTGAATATGTGATAATTGCCCAATAGGGTTGAGAAAATTTAACCTCGAACTAACTAGAGAGAGGTGGGCATGGGCCGGGCCAGCACGCGGGTCGGCCCAAGACATTTTGTCCCGGTCCGAGCCCGCTTGAGGCATGGGCCGATCCGTTGTCCGCTACGTGAGCCGTGGGACTGCCACGGGCAAGAAATTCTATTTCAGGCCCCGGCTCGGCACGAGCCCGCCTATATGGCCTGTGGGCCGAACGCCCATTTTCTTTGTTTTTTAGTCTAAAACTACTAAGTAATCCAAAAACAACATAAACACGGGTCAGACCCGCAGGAGGCACGAGCTCTGACCGCAGGCCCGTAGACAAAACATGAAAATTTCGAGCTAGACACGATACTGCCCGCCACTCACGGGCTCGAGTCCGGCCCGACCCGCTATTACCCCAAGCCGGGCCCATGCCCAGGTCTAGTACTAACACAATTGGACCATCGTATTTGCCCGCTCTAGCTTGAATTAATTGACAGACAGCTGAGATAGTGGGGCAACGACAGGCCACCTCTTCACGCGCGCTTGGTCTAAGAATTCAAATTAGTGCATAAACAAACAAACAAAATTGAAAACAGAGTTTGAGGGGTTTTGAGATTTTGAATGTAAAATAGAAGAATGGGCCTATGGTGCGTTGTCTTTGGGGGATTGGTCTGGGACTCTGGGTCATACTTGCTGCTCTTCACGTTTCAATTTAGATTTGATTTTGATTATGACATTCTTAACTATGATATACTACCTCTGTTTTTTTTGTTGCAACAATTGCCTTTTTGCATAAACTTTAAGGAAAGAGGAGAAAAGGTATAATTTGACCCAATTGTCCATGCTTTTTACATGTGGGGTAGGTAAAGTGAGGATAAAATGGCCAAATTACCAAAAATCTTTACCAAGAAAGAAAATGTCTTAACTAAATAAAAACACCTAAATATGGAAATTGTTGCAACTAAAAAAATAGAGGAAGTACTATTATCCTGCTTTCTTCCCACTGACCCACTCCTACATTCACTTCCCTTAATCTTTGGGGAGATTATTATCTGATTTAGGACCTTATATTGGGGGTGTTTGACAATTAGAGTTTTGGAGCAAAAAGAGAGTTTTGGATTACTTTTAGAGTTTTGACTAGTCAAAAACTCTAAAAGAGGTGTTTGGTAAAAGAGAGTTTTAGAGAGAGTTTTAGAATAAAAACTCTGAAAATGAAAAAGCTCCTAATAGAAGCTTTTTCTTTAGAGGATTAGGTAAAAATATGTTCAATGACTTATTTGCCTTTAATAATAATACTAAACATATGTATTAAAATGTCTATAAATGTCATTTTACACAAACAAATGGCAATAAACTTTTAGCAATTAGTTAATTGTTACCAAACATATTTATAAAAATAAGTTGTCAAATCAGCAGTCAAATCTGCTGAACAAAAAGTTAAAACTCTAACAGTAAACTCTAAACTCTAACAGCTAAACTCTAAACTCTATTTGCCAAACAGGGCCATTATCTAGGTAGCAGTATTCACAAACAATAAAAGAAAAGGTAATACTATTAGTCCTAACTATAAATAGCTTGCTTTATAATATTTCAATTTTTAATTAATGTGGAATGGTTTTTACTTTGAGGGGTGTTTTCTAGTTACGATTTTCAATCTAAATAGATAGATTGACATGCTAAATAAGTTGAATATGCTATGTGGCAAGATCTATCGATCATTTAATTGATTTTGAAAATAAAACAATTTATCCCCTCATTCCCTCTCCACCTAGCCAATATACGCACAATGAAGTGAGAAATTTTTTTCTCTCAAAAGACATAAAAATCAAGGGTCAATAAAATCATGTCTTATGACACTTTTAACGAATTTAGCAAGTCAATCTAGGCTCGCCATTTTGAGAAGTTATTTCTCAAAGTTAGGATTTATTAATGTCACATTAACGAGTTAACTGGTTGTTTCATATTGTCTTTACCCCCATATAGTTGACTATCAATATTATCAACAATGTATTTAAAATAACAATAAAATGTTTCAATATACTTCATTAAAGGGAGTCTAACATATTCCACAAGATGGTATCTCTATATACGAAAAAAAGAGGTTGAGGTGGTGGAGTAGTGGCATCGCTCCCCACCTCATATCCCTCGGTGCCCAGGGATCAAACCTCATGGGATTCATTTGAGGATTTCCTTTATCCCCCCAGTGAGTCCCCTTCATCTTACCTAAAAAAAAAACGATCAAATAATGGATGTAGTACATTTTAGTAAGAAAACACGGTCAAAACATACTCCACCCTTTTCTTTTTCAACTTCTATACACTTTTCTTTCTAGAACGTTTCTTTACAATTTACACACTATTTCTAATACCCTTTTTGGAAATAGGCTTTGACACCTTTTATCCAATCAAACACCCATGTGATGTACATATATTGTATGCTAACCTTTTCTCTCTCTCTCATGCATTTCCTCCCTCTCTCACACAATTCTCGCTCTCCATCTCTCATACTTATTACTTTTTTTATCAGTTATCGAGATAATAAAGTATGTAGAATAGATAAAAATGGAGGTAGTGTCAACTTGCACCTCACAAATTAGAAGTGAAACACCTGGTGTAGGAGTATTAAAGAGTGAAATAAGTGAATCTTGTAGGAGTACTTGTACCTAGTAATTTTTGCCCCCTTTGCTTACTTCATAGTGTATTTAGTTATGCATATAATATAACTTCCTTCTAATATATAAATATTGCATTACCTAAAAATATATCCTGTATATCACACTGAAAAAGTTGAAAAATAATACTAACACTGAAGGGTTTTTCAATGTACATATATTAAAAGAATTAAATTGGTAAGCTCGATTTGTGAATAGAATAGTCTACTTTATATAGTGATACAATCAAGTTTTTTTTATTAAAAATACATTAGATAAGACCATTTAATTGAAAATCATTCACTAGAGATGTCAATATAGGACCAAAATGACAGAGCAATTTTTTAAAAAGATTATAGACAAAATAAGATACTTCTTTTATTTTCTCAAAATTGCAACACTTTAACTTTTGATTTATTTATACATTTCACTTTGATCCTATTTTTACAGATTTATAAAAACAAATGCTATTATGTATAATAATATTGATTTACCTCAATGAATAACTCTCAACATATTAACTCTTTTATCAATTTTACTAAAACACAAGTAAGGATATTAATGGTACAAATGAGCGTCGACAAATGTACAAGTTAAAAGGTTGCAACTTTTTGGAAACAAATAAAGTACTCCTTTAACTTTTAAATGTTCTTATTTCTCTCTATCTCTAGTCTTATAGCATATCATTGCTCTCTTATTGGCCTGCCATTATCATCCTCATATTGACCTAGACCCTGTGTGGGCGGGACCAAAATTTATTCTACAAGTTGACTCGCTATTAACACGATCATTACTAAACTAACCCACCTTATCTAGTCCAATAACTAAATCTAATCATAAATTGCACTAAAAAAAACCTCAATAATATGTTAAATTGATTTAATCTCAATTATGTGAAAATGCCTTTCAAAAATAACTAGTTGTTGCCCCGGGCCCCAGGTCATTGCGTATGATTCGTTTACTATTATTTATTTATGAAATTAGTTGAAATACATGCCCCGTATCGGCGTATACATTTATTGAGTACGGGTGCATAATAAATTTATTGTGATGTCATTCACTTTTCACAAAATGGGTCACTCTTTTTAGTCAGAATGAGTCATTTTTAAACAATGAATAGTTGTTAACCTTAGATGAGTCACTTGTATATAAGTAAAAGTGAACCATTTAGGACAAAAGGTTACCCAGGTCTAAAGGGTAACTTTTTATCTTAAATAGATCACTCCTATATATGTTTATAAGTGTCTACTTAAGACAAAAATTTACCCGCGCACAAACTCATATCATACAATGGATCAGTCCTTTAAATTAGTTGATTCGACACGATAAAGTTCGAATATCGTTTTTTCGGGTCATAAAGACACGTTCCATTTCCGTTCCTACCTATAATTGATTGAAATTAACTACAGTATATTTTTATCAAATTTCTGCTTCAGATAGGTAATACTGTATTTTTTATCTTATAAAAGACTAAGCATAAATTAAAGTTTGGTGGGCCCATTAGAGATTTTTATAATGCAAAGAAAGCCGATTTGATGTTTTATACATACTATTATGGTAAACGGAAACTTGATAGGTAATATAACTTTTAACACGGGGATATATTAGTATATTACTCATTTACTTGATAAGTCAATTAATGTAGGAGTCGGATTTTTGTGTCAACTTAAGGAGCATAATTACTTCTACTTACAATAAAAAAATCAATATGAACTTGTAGATTAGTTGGTTAGTGTATTTGTATCCCAAAGCGAGAGGTTGCGGGTTCGAGTCTTAACACACATTTTTATTGTTTAATTTATGTAAAGCTTTGGAAGGGGGATAAACGTGTGACAACTTGGCAATTGTTGGATTTGGGTTTTAGATATATATATAGATTTTAAGTGATCGCTTATATTTGACTATTTACCTTTTGTTATCAATTTATCATATTCTCACTTCCTCTCGGCTCTCGTCCCCTTGGTTAGGTAATTTTACATTACTTCTCTTGTTTTTACTACTTATATTATTGAACTGAACAAAGAGGCATCAAGTTGAGATGGCCGAGTTGGTCTAAGGCGCCAGATTAAGGTTCTGGTCCGAAAGGGCGTGGGTTCAAATCCCACTCTCAACAAAAACTTTTTAAACGTGAATAACCTTCCCTCCCCTCTTTGCTGAAGATATTCCATTTCTCAGCGTCAGCCTTTCATGCCGAGATACTATATCATGTTTTGTGCCAACGAACAAATTGACATGCAAATAACTTGGTGAACTCTTCCATTTTTAGTATTTGTTGTTGTACAATTCCATTGTTTCACAATTTTTTTTTTTATAAGGAGAGAAAAACTAGGCTAGCCCCTGAAATAGGACCAACCTAAAGCATCCTTTTGGATGATAGAGAGAAAACCAAAGTCATTAAGTTCAAACCAGCGGTGAGGAGACCGAACCGAATGACCCTTATGAGCCAGGAAATCCGCCGCTTGATTCGCTTCGCGAAAACAATGGTTGAGAGAGACAGAAGACAGCGCCCTAAGATCCTTCCCTGCATCCAGAATAATGTTAGAAATTTCCCACGGGACCTTCCAAACATTCTTAAGAGAATTAATATCCACAAGGCTATCACCCTCTACACTAAGATGAGAAATTCCTAACGAAATGACAGCTTTAATGCCTTCTCTCATGCCCCAAGCTTCAGCAACCAGAATTGAATTATTAAAATGAAGACTACCTGCACCAATAATGGTAACACTACCTTGATCATCACGAATAATGTAGCCAAAAGAAGAAGCACCAGACGACAATTTTGAACCATCAAAATTAAGTTTATAACTATTACTACAAGGCTTGATCCAACAGACCTCCTTAGGGATCTTAGAGATCAAGCTTTTTAAAGGGATAGAGAGACCCTCCTCTATATTGTTCGCATGATTCCAGTCTCTCAAAAAATGAATGATGAGCTTCGCCACCTTAGAAGGAACCAAAGACTCCTCTTGAAAGATAATTCTATTACGGGCAAACCAAATATGCCACCAAATTATAAAAAATTTACAGATTTTCTCATGATTAAACGTATCCCTCAAATCGGAAATATTCTCACTAAAAGACAAGTTCCTATTAAAACAAAGCAAAGTAGGCCACAAACCATGGGCCTGGAGACTAGCAAAAACATTATGGGCAAAGGAGCAATTGCAAAAAAGATGATAAACATCTTCCTTATGAAAATTACAGAAAACACATTCTTGGGGGAGAAAAACATGGCTTCTTTCCAGACGGTTTTTGGTAGGGAGACCATCCATACAAATTTTCCAAATAAAGAACCTAATCTTCGGAGGGATATTACTCTTCCATAACCATTCAAACTTAACTTTTGGGGTATAATGAATACCATACCCCTGCAATAATTTAGCTCCTGATTGAACAGAGTACTCACCATGAGGAGTTAAACCCCACACTAACTTATCTTCTATTGCAGAAGAAGGAATAAAAAGACTTTTAATGTCCATTACCACTCTATGGGAGACACAAGCCGCCAACTTGGACACCATCCACTGGTTATCCAAGGAGATGAAATCACTAACCTTTAGAGAGGCATCATGCAGCTGATCCTGAAATAAATCCACCAAAGGGAAAGCATAAATCCAATTATCAAACCAGAACGGGATATTAACCCCTTGTCCCACCTGCCAACGAATACCCTTCCTAAATATGGGTCTCAAAGTCATGAGCTTTCTCCATTGCCAGGACGCTGAAGAAGAAGGATTATGATCCCAGATACTATCATTCTTTAGATATTTCCTAGAAACCATTGAGACCCAAATGTTTTTTGGGGAGGTTAAAATTCTCCAAATTAGCTTCAATTGTAAAGCAATATTATTAACACTTGCTTTTCTAATACCAAGACCTCCATAACACTTAGGCTTGCAAATTATATCCCAACCAATAAGATTCGGGCTTGAACTATCAACCTTCTTATTCCAAAAGAAATTTCTATTAATTTTATCAAGACTAGAGGTATTGGTCGAAGGGAGAAGAAAACTTTGCATTTGAAAATTAGCCTTAGTAGATATATTAGATTGAATTAACACCGTACGACCTACTTGAGAAAGCGAATTAGCTTTCCATTTTGATAACTGCTTCTGGGATATATCCACCACTTTTCCAAAAGTTATTTTTGTCACTCTTTCCGTAATTACAGGGCAGCCTAAATATTTACCGAGAGACCAAGAGTGATCCATCTCCAAAATATTTTTAAACTCATCACAATCTTGATCCGAAACATTCTTCGTACACTGAAAAGCCGACTTATGATAATTGACCAACTGACCCGACATTCGACAATAATCATCTAAAATGATTTTAATGGCATAACAGGACCTAGAGTTAGCTTTTGCGAATAATAGGGTATCGTCAGCAAATGTTAAAAAAGGGATTTTAATACCAGATCTTCCAATTTTAACACCTAAATCTTTGGAACCAGAAAATCTGATGATGAATTTTCCTAGCCAAAAGTTCCGCACACAAAATAAATAAATAAGGGGATAAAGGGTCCCCTTGTCTAATACCACGCGAAGGAAAAAATTGCTTAACCGAGAAAGAAACAGTAGTAATACAACTCTTAATCCAATCAATAAATTTACTATGGAAACCTAACTTCTCAAGAGTAGTAAAAACGTAATTCCACTCAAGTCTATCATAAGCTTTTTCCATATCAAGCTTAATGGCTAGCCATCCCGCCTTGCCTCCTTTATTTTTAAACGAATGAAATACCTCATGAGCAAGCAAAATGTTATCCTGAATAATTCTTTCTGGAATAAAAGCCCCTTGGAGAGGGTGAATTATGTTTCCTAACGAAACTTTCAATCTGTTAGTTAAAACTTTTGCAATAATCTTATAAATGGTAGAACACAAACTAATTGGTCTAAAATTGTTAGCCGAATCAGGATTATCTATTTTAGGGATAAGAGTAATAAAAGTATGGTTAATCTCTGATAACATTCTACCCGAGTGGAAAAAAGTTTTAACAACCATGACCACCGAGTTTCCAACTAACGACCCGGTACTTTTGAAAAAAAATAAGGAGGGGAGCCATCCGGGACCGGGAGATTTATCCGGAGCTAAATTAAAAACGGCGTCTTTAATTTCAGCTGTTGAGACCTCTTTAATGAGCTCTAGATTTTCATTATGAGAAATTATAGGAGTAATTAACTCAAAATCTTTCTCTTTGTCAAAAAAACAATCACTATTAGAAATAAATCTCAATTGGAAGTCTTTAGTGATCTATTCTTCTATTTGCAAAGGATTGGTAACAGAAAGCCCGTTACTAGCTTTATACAGCTTTATAGTATTTCGGTTTTTCCGAAGGGAAGCACTAGCATGAAAATACGAAGTATTAGCGTCACCTTTAAGCCAAAAATTATCTCTAGATTTTTGTTTCCGATAGTTAGCCTGAAACGTAAACAAATCTCGACATTTAGAAAGAAGTCTTTCTTGCTAATTTTTAACATGTTTTTCATTAAGAGATTCAAGGATTAGCTTATTTTGAACATATTCTAACTGAGAATCTACACTTGAAATTTGCCTAAAAATATTACCAAATTGAGTACGATTCCAATCTTTGGCTTTGTCTTTTAGTAGGCGCAATTTTATAACAAGACAAAACATCATAAAACCTTGAAATTGATTACACCATGTTTTTTTCACAAGAGAATCAAAATCTTTACGTAAACACCACATTTTCTCAAATCTAAACGGAGGAGCTTTATTCGAATTTGAAGCAATTAATTTTAACGAAACTTGGCAATGATCCGAAGAAGTAAAAATATGATATTGAAGTTTAGCTAACGGAAACAAATTAAGCCAACAAGGACTAGCAATAGCTTTATCAATTCTTTCTAACGTATTATCTTTTCCACCTCTTTTTCTTCTCCAAGAGAAAGGTTGACCAAAATAACCAAGTTCTAAACAATTAGTAGCAGATAAAATACTATTAAACCTACTTAACCTTGAAAACTTAAAAGGAACGCCCCCTAACTTGTCATCCTTGGTGCTTAATTCATTGAAATCACCCATTAAAATAAACGGCTCATTTAAAGTACAAACAAAATTAATAACTTCATCCCCAAACTCGTTTTTATCCATGGCATTAGCAGGAGCATAAGGAAACAGACTAACAAACGAACTTCCAGAATTTAATAACGTAATTCTACAAGCTATAAACCGAGAAGCAATAGCTAAAACATGAAGATTAAAAGGATTTATCACATCATCCTTCCATAATAACCAAATGCCACCTGACAATCCTTGGGTAGGGATGCATTCAAAATATGTGAAACCAGTCCTCCTCAAACAAGCATGGGAGGGGGGAAGGACAGATTTGGTTTCGCATAGCATTACAATAGACAAACTATTTACATTGCAAAAAAGCTTAACTTCTAATGCATTATTCCTTTTGCATCCACGAATATTCTAAAAGCCCAAAGACATTTAAAACATTTTTAAGCATCCAAAAACCATTTTTCTAATAGAGGAACTTAAACTTTGGATCTTTTCAGAGCTGAAGAAGCTGAATCTTCCTCACCATTACCTTTCCTTCTCTTGGAAGCACTAGAAAGAGAAGTGGGTTCCATAAAGGGCTCCTGCTCAACACCCATAGCACTAATATGCCTAACAATGGAGCTTTCAGAATCAATAGAGTGGAAGGAGTTCTCAGGATGAGTGTGAAACTCACCCAAAGAATTATCATCATCAAGAATAATCATGGTAGCATTCTCAACACCAGATTCAAAAACTGACATATCGCCAAGAACATGATCATTTACAGTAGATAAGGGGCCAAACTGATTACCTTGCATGACATCCTTAGGGTAAATAATCTGAAGAGGGACTGGAGACAGCACCATGGGCAAGTCCATGGGTGGAGTAAGAGCCAACCTTACACCCTCACTTCTTTCACAGAGCGCACCATCATTCAGAGCAGCTTGAAAACAAGCATCAGAAGGTAAATGACTAGGAGCAGCATTAAAACCAGCCTCATCATCAAAGTCACACACCTCATAACAAACTGGAGCAGCAGCAAAAAGAACAGCTTTCCCTTTACCTTTTCCATAAACAGGTTCAGTAAATTTACCAGAAGGGACAAGAGGTCTTTCTTTGAAAACAATACCAACTTCCTTATTCTTACCAGAATCAACAGCAAGATGGAATGAGACTTAGATTTCTGATTCATAAACCTCTTATTATAAGGGACTCTATAAACTGACTTAGGCTTAGCTTGCACCACATTGGCTTTCTCAGCCCTGGTGACAAGCTTATCTTGCCTTGAAGCCAGAGATAGAATCTCAGCCAAACACTTTTGCTTAGGACTTTACAGCAGAGACACATAAATTTCTTTTTTAGGAGCATGAAGCAAAGGGCAGACATCAATGACATGCTCCTCAGAGCCACAGAAAGCACACCCAGTAGAAAAATCCTCATACCAGATGTTATAACCACATATTATACCACCAGTTCTAGACAATTCAACATATTGCAACAAAGGCTCAGTTATGTCTACACGTACACAAGCTCTAGCAAATCGCAACTTGTTCCTTAGCAAAGAATTAGAATCAAGCTTGATCAACACCCCGACATTATTAGCAGCAAAGAAATTTGCAATAGACTCATAATTTAGCAATTCAGAAAGAAATCTGGGAATACGCACCCAGAGATCAACCTATTTGATCTCTTCTAAGAAAAGGTCAAAAAGATGTTTCCAGGCTTGTAGCACAAAGAGATCACCTTGGACGTGCCAAGGTCTCTCTGACCAAACTAAGAAAAGGTCATTAGGATTAGCAAAGTTTAACAAAATCCAGTGGTTACCTAATTCAATGAACTCAATTTCCCCTCTAACAAACTTTCATTCAGCCTTTGTACGAGAAACAATGGTACGCACATCCAAGGGCTCACCCAACATCTTACATACCAGACATGATTTGGATAGCTCTTCAATATCTTTTTGAACTTCAGGGAGTTCATCAATGATAACAGCCTCAGGAAAAGCAGCATTAGCCGGAGGATCATGCACACAATCAGCAAGAGGAGCATTAGCATAAAAAACAACAGGGGGATCACTCACAAAAGAGGCATTTCCTTCAAAAGGAAGGATAGGCCCATCATTCTGGTGAGAACCAGAAGACAGGACAACATTCTTGAACGACATAGAAACTTATTTAGGGAATCTCACACTATCACTCAAGAGGCAAATAATGCAACAGTAACTGAAGAAAACAGACAGAGAAGCAAGAAGGAGAAAGAGTGGTGAGGAGAAACTAACCATCCAACTCCTTATATAGCAAGAATAAATCACATGAGCCAAATTCCACATACACTTCAAACAAACTTTAAAATTGAAACTTACCATCGCCATAAATGCTAGGGTTTCATTCTGAGTAATTGCTCTGCACACTTGAAGATCCGCACGCCAAAAGGCGAAGAGATTTGAGAGAAAATCTCACTGAAAATAAATGACACCACGACAAACACCTCCTCTCTCTCACACCACACTCGAACACTCTGCCACACAATTAATGAAGGAAAAGCCATACCCAATTGAAAGCCCCAATTTTCGGAGAAAACCCTAGAAAAAAGCACTTTAATTGGAACAGCTGATACAAATTATGGGTAACAGCCTGTAAACTCTCTCTCAAACAACGAAGACAGAGCTTTAATTGAGAACTAAAACCTACCCCCATAGCGTAGGATTGCATAATTACAGCTAGTGAAGCCTATTTTACCAACTTTACACCAGACTAAACTAGCGCAAAACAAACACGAAATCGAAATTGTACTTTGACAAAGACGGAAGAAAAGGATCTCAACAACTAATAAGAATTTGCAGAGGTTAGAAACAAATTTAGACGATTTATGGGATTTTTTCGGGATTTCTAGGGTTTCACGGGTAGACAAAGGGGGCCTCTTTTCCCTCTTTCTTACTCTCTCTTTCTAGCTTTCTCTCTCATCTCTTTTTTTTTCCATTGTTTCACAATACTTGCAACCATTTGATTTTTACGATTCAAAAAAAAAATTTGATTTTTACGATTGACAATACATATTTTTAGCTATTGATACCTTTAGATATCAATTAGATAGTATAATAAAATGTTGATAGTTGGAAACTACATATTGAAACTAATCCAACAACAATATTTTTTCAATAACATTATTACATTTTATACTTCCTCCTTTTTTACTTGCAATGTTTCCCACTTTTGACAATTTTCCATTACTTGCAACGTTTCCATTTTTAGCAATAAATTACACTAATATACTACGTAGAAGGAAGACTATTAAATTCATAATATACTTTCTCCTTTCTAATATAAGTGCAACATTTATCTTTTGAAAATTTTAAAATAAATGCAATTGAGTTCTCTATATCGCTATCTCTTCACCACATGGGTCCCTGATATTTTTGGCTCCTCTTTTATGGTTCTTGTGCTCCCTCAGTGTCGAATTTATTTCATAACAAAGGAAGTATATATTTTCCTTTTCCCTTGAAAAAACTTACACCATCCCACCCACTCAACTCATGTGATGTGTGTCCCTCTACTACTCTCTCTATATATACTCATGTGATGTGACCCTCCACTATGGCTATGTTCTTTTGGACTTATTTTCAGTTCAATTCAGTTCCGTTCAGTTGAGTTCAGTTACTCTCCGCATTTCAATTTCTCTCAGTTTAGTTCAGATTCTCTCAGTCCAAAAGAACGGGGCCTAACTCTCTCTTTTTTACTCGGTCAATTTGTTATTCGTACACTCTACTACTATTCATTCATAATATGTATGCTTACAACAGTACGGCAGATGCTTTGGCGAAGCATAGTAGGACGGCTAATGCTAGTATGCATGTAACTAGGATTTTCCCCCACCCTCCTAGTTATTGTATGGAACTTTATATTAAAGATTGTATTGACCTTTTTAATTCAGTAATTTAAGTTGGTTACTTTGTTTCACCAAAAAAAACCTACTAACAAAACAATTACTCGAGGATGGAGTATATTTATTTATCTTCTCTTGGTAATGAAATAAGTGAGACAGGGTTGGGGCCCTATTGCTAAGATATCCATCACCATCAGTCTAGTTGAAGATTGAATCCTATAATTGAAACTTCCATATCCAATAAAAGTTGAAGAAAAAGAAAATATACTATTGAAAAAAAGAATGTACACTTGTAAATAAACTGAATCGCTATTTACCGTCCGTATTTACTTGAAATCGTCCGTATTTTTTTCATTATATACCCCCCATGCCCCTCCCCCTTTCACCTCACTTTACCCTCTCCATCTCACCAAACTTAAGCTCTCTCTACCATCAAGCACTAACACCACCACCACCTTCCGAACACCACCGCCGGCCGACCACCACCCACCACCACCGGAGCACCACCGAAGCAAGTGAGGAGTACCGAAAATGTCCGATGAAGGACCGTCAACGCCGCCGGAACGAAATGTGGTAAGTTGAATTTTTTTTTTTTTTTTTGAAGTTGCCGGGAAAAATTTTTTTGGCCATCGGAGGCGGGGGTAACGGATCGAAAATCCGTTACCCCGAGTGGAAGAAACGGATGCAAAACCGTTGCTTCCACAGAACTAACGGACAAAAAATCCGTTGCCTCTGTGGAAGCACAGGAAAGTTAATCCGTTACCATGGTAACGGATCACTTTTCCGGTGCTTTCCACGAAGGCAACGGATTTTTGTCCGTTACCTTCGTGGTGGTAACGGATTTCCTATCCGTTCTGGGAGGCGGTGGTAACGGATTTCCTATCCAGTTGCCCCGCATTTTCGAAAAAAAATTTCTTTGTTAGCCTCGTGTTTTCGGCGAGGGGTTGGGGGGGAGGGAGTTTGGGTTTTTTTTTTTTTTTTTTTTTTTAAAATTTATGTTTTGTTTATGTTTGTAGTAATTTATGTTTTTTAATAATTATATATTTATGTTTATTTAAAATAATTTATATTTGTTCTTAATTTATTTATTAATAATTTCGTTTGAATTAAAAATAATAATTTGTGTTTATTTGGGTTTTTATAATTTATGTGAATAGTTAATTTGAATATATTAATTAAATGTTAATAGTTAATATGTTCCATTTAGTTAATATTTGATTTTCCGTCATAATTAGTATTGATTTTGTAATTAGCGAATAATAGTACATCCGTTTATGTTAATTTTGTTAATGAATATTTAGTTAATATTTTTTGATATTGTTTTGAAATATGTATGCATATTATTATAATTATTTTCATAATAAGTAGTAATTTTTGTGATTGGTAACTAACTAATATTAAGTTAATGAATGGATTATATTAAGTTGAGAACATGTGCACTATGTAGTTAATAAATTTTTGTGATTGGTAAATAAATAATAATGATTATTAGTTACGATAAGTAAGTAAATAATAGTGAATAATATTATTGATTATATGTTGTCTAATTGAAAAAATGCTAAACATTATAGGCTTATTTGCCGGACTTTGGGGGTGATTATATAGATTATAATCACATGTTTTATAATGAAACACTATGGGCTGAGAAAAAGGAACTACAAGATTGGGTTAAGAAAAGGGCAAATGAAATCGGGTTTGTGATGATTATTATGTCAAATCATAAACACGATCCTAGTGGACGAGAATATGTATATATGAAATGTAACGGGGCGCACCATATAGGGGTGAAGGTAGAGATCTTAGTGTAGCGTAACGAGTAGCTACAAAGACAAAAGTCTCGTGGGTCAGAGCTAGGCGGGAGTTAAGGTTGAGTATTTGGAGTACCCGGATCGAGCGGATGGGTGATCAAAGCGGAACGGGGGATTAGGGGGCATGCACAATCATGAGTTCATTCATTACCCCGAGGGCCATCGACCCATCGGCGGCCTTAGTCCCGGCGGCAAAGGTATTCGCTCGCGATATGATAAAATCGCACGTTAAGCCTGCTAGTATAATGAAAGTTGTGGAATGAAAAATTTCCGATGATCATCCAAATATGAGACACTTGTACAACCCGAAGGAAAAGGATAGAAGGGAAGCAATGGATGGTAGAGACGTGATGCAACACTTCCTTCACCTTGCTCGAGATGTCCGTAGATCTACCTCTGCAATGGATCTGATCCGTTACCTCTGCGGTGGTAACGGTAAAGATGTCCGTTACCACCACGGTGGTAACGGAATTCTGTCCGTTGCCCCGCTTTTTCGGAAATTTTTTTTTTTTTTTTCACCTTGTTTTCCTTGGCGACGGGGTTTCGGAGTTTTAACCACATAAAACAACAAAACTAACTCCGATTTGATGATTCTCCCACTTCCTTTGCCTTCTTCCTTGGGCCCATGCTTTTTCCGGCAAGTTGTGGTGGTAGTGGTCGAGTTTTGTCACGCGGATCTGGATCTCGCGGTGGTGTGCTTCGCGGTGGTGCTCTCCGGTGTGGTGGTGTGCTTCCGATGAGGTGGTTGTCGGTGTGGTGGTGTGCGGTGTTGTTGGGTGCCTGTGAGATGTGGTGTTGTGCTACGGTGGTGGTGTGCGGTGTTGTTGGTTGCCGGTGTGGTGGTGGTTCCAGGTGGTGGTGGTTGCGGTGGTGGTGGTTGCGGTGGTGGTTGTGGTGGTGGGTTGCTATGGTGGGAGTGAGTGAGGAGTGAGGAGTGAGAATGAGAGAGTGTGAGAGTGAGAGAGTGAGAGAGTGTGAGAGTGAGAGTGGTGGGGTATGGGATTGTATTTGTAGGGGTAGTTTAGGAGTATTTAATAAATAATACGGGCGATTTTCAGTAAATACGGGCGGTATTTAGTAACCCCCAAATAGGATTTATTTATTCAACACCCTGTACAAATGCATTTTGCATTAGATATGTAATGAACTTTCTTCCGCTCCTCACCTCTTTCTCCACTATCCTGATTCCTACATTACTCTTTTTCATACTCTCTCGACTCTGACCATCGCTGACAGTTGTTGAATTGAACTTACTGAAATAAGTTATCGGGAATAACGGTTATAATTTAATAACTTTGGCTCCACGGTTCGAAATTGGGTGAATTTCTTTGAAAATTATATAACTTCCCGAGATCTATGGTTTGTTTTAGATGAAAAACATAATCATCTAAACACATGGGAGCCAAAAATGATTATAAATCCTAGTTTATACCACCTCAAATGATGCTGAATTATGGAGCAAAAGAAAAACAGGATGACTGTGGCAAAGAAACAAATAGTACTAATGCAAAAATGAGTTGTTGAAACTATAGAACAATCTATATAAATATATTAAAAGGCGTTCCTAAACAGCGAACGGTCTTCATGCGCCTCTCCTCGGCGCTTTTTTACTTCATGTAATCCATGTAATACAAAAAAAATTAGAAATCGTACAAGTATGAAACTTTGATCCCGTGACCTCATGTTCATATACTAAAGTCTTAACCACTACACCAAGTGGTATTTAGTGTTATCATTTTTAAGTACATTATTAATAAATGAAAATTTTCCTTACTCGGGGCATACCCCGGACTTAATAACTAGTGTTGATTTTAAAATGTTACATCTTATATCACCAATATAAGAATGCTAGCCCTATTTAAGTAACAGTACAGTCTACCTCATTACTCATTAGTGCAAATAACTAATCTCAATGATGCCGTCTTATTTAAATAAAATTCCATGTGGACACTAGATATCCAAGGATCACTTTCGTGGGGCCAAATTAAACTAGAGGTATAATCACATCAACTAAGCTAAGTAAATTAAACAAGTTAACGTTTACCTAATCTTGATGATTAAAGAAGATTAAACATTGATTGCAAAAATATATGATTTGCATAATTCAAATACAAATGACTTGGTAAGACTATTCATGGCTATTTGAAAATTGAATTTCATATTATTTTCTTTTTAAATAACTCTATCTAAAACCCATGTCTATGAAAATGAGTATTCGGCCTAGTGGTAGAAGATGTTTACAACAACCTTGATCGAAGTCATAGAATAGTATCTCATTAGGAACTTTTCGCTTTTTTGAAATGCAAACTTCCTCACTAATTTCTCCCGTAAGTTTTGTGAGTTTAACCTACTAAATACAGACGAGAAAAAAAAATTTTTTTCCAACCTACTACTCCATCCGTTCCAGAATAGTCTGAACACTTTCCTTTTATGTTTGTCTCAAATTAGTTTAAACACTTTTATTTTTGGCATGACCCCACTCTTTACTATATTATTTATTTTACACTCATTTGGCCCACACTCTACCTTTATCAATAAAAAGTTACTCAACTTTTTCTCTCCTCCAATAAAAAATATTCCACCAACTCCTATCACATCTATCTTCTTAATAAAATAACATTTGATAACCATACTACAACTTATCACCTTAAACTACGTGTCCCAACAAATGTTCAGATCTTTCAGGAACGGAAGAGTATTATGGAGTAGTAAAAAGAAAGTATGCATAGCCACATCAGATGTGGCATATTGAATTGGTTAAAGTGACATCTTAGTTGACGTTTTGTTTGGGGAATGAAGGAAGCATAGTGCTGTCCTTGTGTTATCCTATTAGATAATCGACTTGAATGCTATATTACACTATTTTTGTTGGTTCTAGTGGAATCTTTCCGACCGACCCGGCCAAAAACTACATTGCTGAAATCGGCTTCTTGTCATCTTTTTCTGTTGCATATATTACACACACTTTATTTTTATAGTGGATTATGGTTTATTTTCTCGCCCTTTCGTGCAAGGAGGCAAATGGCAATAGAAAGAGGACGATGATCCCCTGTTTCTTCAAAGCATTTTCACTACCAAATATGAGTATAAGTGATAAGTCTATAATAATGTTACACAAACATTTTTCAGAGTAATACATAAATACTACTACTAACTACATAGTCTTACCAAGGATGTCTTGGCCTAGTGGTTAAGATTGAGGTGCTGTGAACGATAGGCAGGGGCGAATTTACTTGGTTAGGTGTGGGGTCAAATGACCCCACTTGGATTTTTTTTTAAATACAATCAACTCAATTTGGGAAAAAAGAAAGAAAAAATCAATGAAGGATGAAAGTGACAGTGAGTACTTGCGGCTTGCAGGCTACAGCACGTCTCAAATTGTATTCCTTGGTTATTGTGTAGTAGTTGGAAAAGGTAACCAAATAACCTAAAGAAAAAGGTAAAATAAAAAGAAAAGTAAAACCATTTTTCTTGCTCCAGCTTTTACCCTCTTTTTTAGTAGAAAAAGGAAACAATTCCTCTCTCCTTACCCTAGTTGGAAAAGGAAAAACAATTGATTATTTTCTTGTTTTTTATATATATATATATATATATATATATATATATATATATTTAATTTTTTCAGTCTATAACTTTGACTTTTGACTTGAACCCACTTGATGCTGATTCTAGATCCGCCACTGACGATAGGTCACAGGTTCGAATCTCCCTCCCCTCTGTCTTCAGACTCTTTGGCTGTGCTCCAATGAATCAAAAAAAAAAAACTAACTACATAGTCTTGGAACTACAATAATAGAACTATCGGTGAATCTTGTACTCTAATGCTTTTTCCCCCCGCTTAAGTAGACAACGTAAATCTCATTTAGAGGTAATCAAATGACGGGCCGAGCTGCCGTTAGAAAAAATTATCCACTTGTCGGAACGATCCAAATTTCGGGCCAATTTTTTCTGACCAAAACTCGCATTTTCTGGCCAAAATTTGAACTGAAAAACTATTTTTAGGTTGCCCAAAGTCCATCCCAAACAAAAAAATTGGGCCAGATCAAGCCTAGCTCGGTTTCAAAAAACTGCCCAAGTCCGGACATTTTCGGGTCAGGCATGGGGCTTGCTTTGATCAACTCTAATTTTATTACATACATTTAAAACACATAATAAATGTCACCACATTTATACATATTGGTTAAAACACATATTAAAATCATTAAGGCGTGGATCTTTAACACTTCTCCATATTGGTATCAAGCTTGATAATTATATATATTACAATTAAGGCCTTTGTTCAATAAACAAAAGGATATATTTATGTTAGTTTTCAGTTCTAGCAATAGGATGATTATAAATATAATGATTCAGGGAAGATTCCGGGCGACAACTTTGGTGATGAAAGCAACCTTTATATTATATGGAATTTGCTAAGCTGAATTTATGTAAGGAAATCTTTTATTTGATTTAGACCACACATTAATATGATATCAAACCTGCTACACTCTAATCCCCTAGAGTATTATTTCCTTTTAAATTTTGATTATTTTCGTGGAGCTTTTAGTTAGCTTTGAAGTCAAAACCCTCTTTTTTTCGCCTCCTTATATTCCTTTATTGTCCCTTCTTCAAGTCAAAAGCAAAAATTGTATCTTCTTTGTTAGGAGTAGTCTTATATATATACCTCATTTAGTAAAGTAGGCACCCTACTTCTCCTCCTTCCCTCTCTTTTGAATGGTGGTTGTTCATGCTTAAATAAGTAGCATTGGGAGTGATCGATTGGTTATTATTCATCTTGCTTTCACATTATTTCACTATTTGGTGATTTGGTTCATAAGTCATAACTGAAGTTATACATAAAGGAGTTCCATTGTTTTTCTCCTCGTGCTATGGTAAGTACATTCATCGACTTATGTGGCTATATGCTCCCGATTGTTTTATATAGGTCTAAGGGTCTTTACACATTTAATTGTTGTATATGACAACTATTCAGTTGGTCTGCTGTCAGACGGTCAAACCACTTAACTTTTGGTGTATTTTCTTATATTTGTATAAAAATTATAACTCTTTAAACTTTTTGTACAACTTTTCATAAGCTTAATTTTTACTAAAACCCTGGTTTGATCAAACCATCAAAATACACGAACTTTGCCATTTAATACAAGAATTTGCCAATAAACATTTACGACTTACTTGAACTGTTGCATATCATAGTAAATTCTAAACTTGGACTTTCACTCAATATTCCTAAAATTTACACCTAGGAGCAAAATTTAATGAGTTTTTCAAGTAAGTATTTTTAATTATAATTTTTCTACTACTATTTTTGCAGTCTTTTAGGCCAGTATTATTGAGGCAAATGGCAAGGGTGTTAAAAACACTAGTGCAGCAACCAACAGCCATGATCACAACCTTGCTGTATTATAGTGATTTACTGCCACAAAACGCTGCGTTGGAGAGGCTAGTACAGCATGAGATGCTACTTCATCAAGATAATTACTTTTTCATGATCATCACCAACTTCTTGAAATGCTTCTTGTAGATAAGTTGAAATTAATGGGATTTCCATATTTTTATGATGAGGGAATTTTTTTTTTGTCTCCTAATTAAAATTTCATCATTGTATTTTGATTCTGATGGAATGAGGAAATATGGTCTTCCAGGTTTTTCACCTTTCTGATTCTACCTGCTTTCTGGCTCTGTTTCTTTTTCTTTTTCCCTTGAATATTTGTTTTAGTTACTTACTCCCTCCGTCCCATATTATAGTGCTTGATTCTGTTTTTTCACGGGTATTAAGGTAAATAGAATCTAAGAAAAATGTAAAGACTGTTTGTGTATTGAAAATAAATATTATGAGGAAAAAGCTGATTTTAGGAGAGAGAATGATAATAAGTGGTGAAAGAACATTAAATACATGACTAATTCAACCCTTAGGTTGAATAAACAAAGCAAAATACTATTTTCAAGAAGCAAATAAATAATGGTGGCATAATTTTTCTAGAAAAATCATGAAAAGGTGTAAAATAAAAATGGAAACAAGTTAATTATATTTTGGGACACTTCAAAAGAAAGAAAGAAGACTATAATATGGGACGGAGGAAAGACATCTAATTTAAGCGGTAAAAAATGAAGGACCAAGTAATAGAGTAATAACAAAGATAAACAAGTTTTATTCCTAGTTACCATAGTATTAATTTCGATATTTGAATATAATAATCGCATAATTTCAACTTCGCATATTTAAGAAGATGATGTGGAATGTGGACTATGTGGTTTTATTGTGAGCCATTTTTGTAGAAGTATTAGGTAACCACCCCTATACTAAATCCATCACTCGATTATATGATTATTTTTTTATATAAATATTTACATATGAATTTAATCAAATGTATGCATAAATTAGACGATACATCATGAGATTAAAATGTAAAACAATTATTAGAAACTAAAGGAGTAACACACTAGAGGCTGTACGTATGAATCAACAAAAATTATAAAAAGTTGATATTTAAAAGATATATATTGAGACGTATCTAACAAGATACCACATGACATTGTTTTTCCTTATGTATAAATCAGAAATGATGGTTAAAATAAATATGTGAAACATGTCAAAGTGCAAAATCTGTAGATTACAAAGAAACAAATGGTGTAAGTAAAAAATGTGGCCCACTTAAAGGTATTTTATTGTGAATTATCCTAAAGAAATATACTAGTAAAAGCTTTTTTTTATGGCAATATTAGCTTAAGGTTATTATCAAGTGTTTAATACTAGTGTGCTACTCCCTCCGTCCCACAATATAGTTCCAATTTCCATCTTGGGTGTCCCAAAATATAGTTCTTGGTTTCTTTATTTAGTTTCACATTTTTCCGTAATTTGTCTAGAAAAACCGTGTCCCCATCATTTATTTGCTTTGATTATTCAACCCAAAGGTTACATTTAAGCTTTCTTTCACCAATTATTCTCCATTCTCTCTCCTAAAATCATCTTTTCCCATACAACATTTATTTAAATAAACAAAAAATCTTTATTATCCCTCTTAGATTCTACTTACTTTAATTCCCGTGAAAAAATAGAATCATGAACTATATTTTAGGACGGAGGGAATACCATAATTAAGTGAATGTCTGATTCTATTAATGAACATTAGACCACATCAAAGAGCATAACTAGACTACTAGAGGCCAGTGTCATGTCACAAGTTCACTTGTAAACTTGACCCGACTCCTTAACAAGTTGAGGAGGCAAGAAAACATGTTTTGAATTCATTGACTATGATGTACGGCTAAAAATCTATCCTTTTTAATTTAGCTTGTATAGTGAAGAATTACTTAAGAAAGTTATTGGTTCTTGTTTGGGGGACGGTTCTTTTTCATTTCCATGGCAACTTTACAAATCACTCTCAGCCAAACAAAGCCGCCATTAAGACAAGGTCCACTTGCTCCACCCTTTTTGCTAGACAACTTTGCATATTTTCAGCTCCAAATACTTTCATCACTGAAATGAAATGTTGTTGGAAGTTCTCTTTTTCAATTCCTCTCATACTTTCGTTTTGCTTACTAATCATATTGTTATGCTCTGTTTGTAGAAACTCCGAAAGATGTTAAAGGCTTAGAAATTTGGGGCGTATGCAGAAGTTTTAATGGATCCTTCATCATATAACAAAATTGCATTTTATTGATTACATTCATAAGAATTGTACAACTATACTTGTGATAGCCCATATCTTTCTTTGGTAGGATCCTTTTTTTCTACCTCCAAAATATTTTGTGGGGCTCTCTTGATTTTGTTCACCTTTCAACTCATGCACACATACAACATATTTATAGTTGTTGTATCTTGGTTTCAGATTTCTCTACACTTGTCTAATATCTTTGATTTTTTACAAGATATCTCCTGGATACATCATCACTTGATTTTTCTAGACTACACACTATATTTTTCATTAAACCTCTAGATTTTTCTAGATTAACCTCTAATATACAATAAGGTGTTTTACTTGGTTAAGAGAGAACTCCAATAAGTCTACAACACCCTTTTTTTTGGGCGAAAACGAGCAATTAAATTATACTTATTTTATATGCACGCTATGCGTGCGAAGTCGTTATGAAGTTAAATTATTGCATACTTACATTTAGCTCTTTCTATATAAGTTTTAAGTTTTTATGTGCATGTGTGCGTAATCGTTATTGGAATTAAATTAGTTGTGTAATTACATGTAGTATTAATAGAGATAGATAGAAAAATTATTAACAAAATTTACCTAAGAAAAAAGTATTCATATCTGTAACAATATAATAACAAAGATTTCCCCTAAAAAATCTCTATATAATAACAAAGATAGTAAATGAAATCTCTAGTGTTTCAACTATGGAATTTGTTTTCATTGAACTTGGTTAACCACATGCACTCTTCTCAAGTTCGACTTGCAAGACATAGCTAACAGTATAAGAATGATCTGGATTGAACTCTTGCATTGGTGGAGGTAAGATCCAAGCGAATGTTTTGTATCCAAGTTTTGAGAATAATATTTCCATGACTCGTTTGTGTCCATTTGGTGCAAAGAACTAAACAGGTTGTGCACTTATTTTCAAGGGTGAGATATGGGCTTTGAAATTATGCAATGTATTCAAATGCAAGTGCGAGCTAGTTTGTAATAGATGAAAACCTGTTGAAGTATTAATTTTATGTCCGTAGTTTGGACATCCTAAAATGAGTTGTGCAAGATCATGAAGCATTGTGACTTTTAAAGTACCACTTCTATCACATATTGTTAGTCGAACTAACAATCGTTAATAAAATAAGATAAAAGTTTAGCGGGTTAAATAAATGTAGGTTTGTATGATGATCGGGATCATATGAGATCGAAAATTATCACCGGGAATGGTTACAACATTTGCAATATCGCAAGACTCACATGTGGGAACTCCTTGGAAAATGTTAACCTTTTTTAGACAACGATGACATGCTTCATATATGATATTGTCAACATGCTCAAGATGACACGCATTGGCAATAACTCGACAATATTGTACCTGCAAGACAATTGAAAGTTATTTATTCATGTATAGGTTTATTTTAGTTATAAAAAGTAAGGAGTAAGGGTCTAATTACTTACTTTTCTCATGACATGGAAGGTAGCTAATCGAATCCGAGGAGCATTTGAAATGTCAATGGATGATTGTAAGGAGAAAGGAGTTGAACGGAAACATGCAACCTTTTTTTTCGCTAATTTATCGGATTCATACCTATAAATTTCGAAGATAAAATTATTCAACATAAAATAGTAATTTAGGATACACAATAATATAATTTTCTTGTGCATACCATGTAGATAAGGAAGTAGTTAAGTCATCTAATTTGTTAACATAAATCCTGGAGTAAAATCCTGTTGTAAGATATGTCCGGCCTATGTTTAAGATAGAGATAAAAATATTATCACATATTAATATGACACTTACAAATATAAAAATGTAATGCAATTACTGATAATTCATATATAGTTCAATAGTGTACCACGAAAGCTCTTTACATGTAGACCACATGCAAAAAGAATTGGACAAAAATCAGTTTTGGTGTTAAGATGTCCATCTTCAAGTATATGCACAAATTCATTCCAAATGGTTAACTTTATAATCGTCCAACTGCGAGTATGAAATTCAATAGTGTTAGGAACATTTGGTGTTAAAAGAATATAGAGATGGTATGCAAATAAAATTTATTTAATTAGAATAGACTTACGTTTTATCCATTATCGCCAAATCTCTTTTAACCGAGTTTCCTCCAACTAACTCAATTGGTGAAACATATAGAACTAATCCCATTGCATCTTAACACAACCAAAATAGTATAATTAAAGTTAGCTTCCTTCAAGCTAAGCATAATGTAAGTATGCAATAATTTAACTTCATAAACGACTTTGCACGCATAGCGTGCATATAAACATAATATTAATTTAATTTAGATAGAGGGGTAGTAAAAGTACCGAACACCATATCAGTACGATCGGCATGAAAATGGAACCGGTTCAAAGCAACTAAATTGTAGCAGAACATGGGAATTGCAACGTCATCATGCTCTTCACGTATCACAATTGTTTCTGATGCTATTGTCATTTGTTTCAGTTTGGGACGATTTTATTATTCTCATCGGAGTGCCCTACTTGTACCCCACGGAGTACATAAATAAATCCCTCGTGAAACCTTCCTATGAAGTTTTCAACATGGGGCGAGAATATAGTGCATTGTATGCACTCACCCTATCATTTAAAACAAAATGAAAGTTGCTAAGAGTGTCTTCTACCATTGTGAAATTAATTTACACTACATTAATCTAAATTTTATTTTACCTCGACATCAACGAAAAGCATTTTCCATATCTGCTTAGTTGTTCCGCGGTGATTGTAATTGAATACGTCGTAGTTTCGAACCAACCGAGCCCTGACATTATATCGTCGTACCCCGCAAGGATATAAATGCATAAAGGGTGGATAATGGAACTCCATTCTGAAGAATATGTTAGACATATAAATATAGTTACATATAATAATTTAAAAATGAGTAACATGATATATGTATATCTGCATCACGTTACAATATGTTATGTATCAAAATAAGATCATAAACGTAATTATGCAATTCATTGAAGACTATACGATCACGATATGAGCATGAGATTATTGCTGAAGTAACTCATAATAGTGAAGTACATAAATTAGGTAGAATCATGACTATATTTCAATCAGTTACATTGTGCACTTATAATTACAAAGTGGTATTTGAAGATTGAACACATTGAATACAACTATTCAGAAGGCAATAAAACTTCTTTATATACAATATTCTTTGTAAACACCCCTTGATGTCCTTGTACATTTCTTTTTTTTACCACAATCTTTGTTGTGTTCTCTGAGGTTCCACGTGATAATGCCACATAGAGTTGCCCGTGGTTGAATACATGATCTGGTAGGTATATGCCAACATGGGGTATAGTTTGCCCCTGAGACTTGTTGATAGTCAAGGCAAAACTAACCTTCACTGGAAACTGCTTTCTAACCAACTCAAATGGCAACTTTATATCTTCAGCACTCTTCAACGGAATTCTGGGTAGAAAAACTCCGCTTCCCCTAGAATGCCCTGTTAAAATCTCAACATCTATAAAATGGTCCTTCAGTCCACGGCAAAGCAACCGTGTTCCATTGCAAAGCCCATTCTTAGGATCGATGTTTCTCAAAAGCATTAAGGGTACCCCGGTGTTTTGAGTGAGAGCATGAGGAGGTAATCCCGAAGGCGATATTGAATTCAGAAACTCTTGCTGATACAAATTTCTCTTATCTTCGGGAACAGAATCAACCGAATAGTATGTTTTTCCTTCTCCGAGGAATTTTTCAACAACCTTATCATTTATCTTGTCAGCATCTTCGTTGAGGGGTGTGATGATGGCCCTTTCAACCATATAATTTCCTTCTCCCACATGTTGACTTAAATTTGGGAAAACCTGGTCTATCAACAGTTCAATCGAGACATCATCAGTTGATGGTATTACCATATGGTTTGGCAGTTTTATCATGTGATCTAACACGGTAGGTTCATCTCCGTTGCCAATCGAGAGCAATCGAGTAGCAAATGCGCCTGTCATCTCTTGATCTCATATTTTCTCTCAAATGCAAAATACCGACGTGTCTCCAAATAGGGGACTTGACAAATGACGCATCGATCATTTGAGCTCTTGTTCCGTTTCGAACCACTGGTAACACTTGTCTGAAATCACCACCAAACACAATAATTTTTCCCCCAAATGGTAAGTCGTTTTCCATTAAGTCTTTTAGTGAACGATCAACGGCTTCAAAATGAAATCTATGTGTCATTGGAGCCTCATCCCATATAATTATGGCAGAGTGCTTTAGTAAAGTGGCCGTTTTGGAACGCTTGGTGAATGAGCAAGTTGAGTTGCTATCAGGTTGCAATGGGAGCTGAAATGTTGAGTGCGATGTTCTTCCTTGATGCAACAACGTTGCTGCAATTCCAGATGTCGCCGTGGGAACAGCAATTTCACCTCTTCCTTTTACGGTTGCTAGGAGTGCTCTGTATAAGAATGTTTTACCGGTGCCTCCTGGACCATCAACGAAAAAAGCTCCACCGGTTTTTGAAATGACAGCATCCATAATTGTGTTGTACGCATGTCGTTGATCGCTATTAAGAGTGTCAACACATGCCAAGTCCTCTTCTGGAACTGGCACAGAAAAGTACTCCTCCATGATTGCGGGAAGATCGTCGATGTCCTCAGTACTTTCAGGTAAATTTGGCAACTCGTGAAGTCGAAATTCTTTTTCTCGGCGCCGTAATAAACGATCCAAGTCCGCGAAGCTTGTGAGTGAGAATAACATTGTTAGTTGTCGTGCTCGAAGATGGGTAATCCTCAACCATGTACGTGAAGAACTCGTCCCATAGGGCACGTAATCCAGTGGGTTGGCAGTATACCAAGATTGTTGCGAATAATCTTCGTAATGATGATGGCATTCTTACAAAAGATGCTTCCAAAAGACACTGACGGATGCTTTCATCACTCTCAATTAGACCAAGGGATTCCGCAGCAGCTCTGAATGTCGGTTGTGTGACACCATTAACCGTTCTCAGATGTTCAAATGATTGGGGACCTCGCACGTGGTTGAGCAATAATCTTAGGTAAAATCTCTCTCCTTCAAGTGGAGAAGCTACGTACATTCGACCAATAACTCGTTGATTACTTCTCCTTATCTGCCACTCACACCTAGACTTAGGCAGTTCTCTTCGAATCTCACTTGATGCATGTTTGGCAAATGTACTTGCAAACGATCCACAGATGGATACATTCGAGTTAAAGGGAATTTGTAGATTTTCCAAAAAGCTTCGGGTGCACAAATCCATCTCGCATCCACGTATTGTGCAATCTCATCACCATTCTTAACTTCCATGGATACTCTATCTGAACCCTTATGTATATATTTATAGAGATATTTGACACACTTAATGCTGCTGCATATCTCTAAATTGACGTGACAGTCGTACTTTAAGAGCAAAAATGGATTGTAGGGAACTACCCATCGGTTGTCTACTTCTATCCGAGAATTTTGACGCAATGGTACAGGTGGACGATCTTGTCGGCGACGATATAGAGGATATGAGTCATTTCCCTGCATTGTTGCATTAGTAAATGACTTTGGGAATCCTTTCTTACAACTCCCTTGTTTCATGCATGGTGAATCCCTGTTGTGAACACCACATGGACTATGAATCATGTGTTTAAGAACTTTTTTGTACAATTCCGGTTCTTGTTGTTCATCTCGGAATTTACGCCCGACAATTATATCATAGTCATCCGGAGTGGTAAGCTTGTCAGTTTGTTCGAGGATCAACAACATATGAACATGAGGAAGACCCCTCTTTTGGAATTCAACTACATATACATAAGCAACCACCTTTCCAAGGATTCCCCTTTCTAGAACATCTTTTTTTAACTCTTCAAATTTAGCATGAAACACCCTTGTCAGTAGATCTGGCCGATCATTTGGAACTTGTCCAGGCAATAGTTCTGATTGTATTTCCGACCAAGATGGATTGCATGTCATTGTCAGAAATATATCCGGCTTACCAAACTTCTGTACCAAGGCCATGGCATCTTGGTACCTCTGGTGCATATCTCGTGGGCTTCCTATGAATGAAGACGGTAGTATCGTCCTTCGACCAACCTTCTCTGTAGATGAAAAACGTAATGAAAGAAAATTAATGTTAATTGAAGGGATTGGTTTCATGAAGAAGAGTATTGGTACAGGTAAATCAATATGAACCTGTGTTATGCTCTCCAGCATTTAGAGAATCCTCTAAACCCTTGTACAAATCAGCACGTATCTTGTCTTGATTGAGTGCAATCCATCTCAGCTTGGATGCTTGCATTTTGACACAGTTGTCAACAACATATTGTTGGAGTAGACGACCACCTCTTAAAAGTATAGAATCAAGATGTTGTCGCATCTAAGGAACATTATTTTGTTGATGTTAGAATGATATGAGTATAAAGCTGTAGGAAAATAGGACATATACATAATAATTTCAAAATAATTTTCACCTGAAACATATATGCATAGAATTCTCGGCATGTCGCCTTCCCGCGCGCAGCGTACAACCGTTTAAATCCCAACCATAAGAGCCATAAGGAAATAATAGAGGATATTGTAGTGGGTCGTAATAACCCGTTGATATCTTTGATATACATCAGTTGTCCATTGACAGACTCTATCATAATATCTCGCTCTTTTAGGTTAGCCATCTCATCCCCTCCAACGACGATGGCTGCCACCTGGGATGCTGAAGGCATTGAGTATTGACGATTATTGGCAGGTTGCTCTTTGATGACAAACTTGCAATCGTGTATGTTCGTACGTTGTGCAAGATGCCGAAGATTATGAACAAAAGGATTATGGGCATTTAGAATATTCTTAATTCTATCAATGATGTCGATCCGTAATGAAGAATTTTCAGCTGCACGATTTTCATTTTCATGATCGGTGTCATAAATGTAGAGTGAAGGAACCGAGGGCGATCATTTGAGTTCAAAGGCGTAAGACCGCCTATGCGGTGATAAATTGACATTTGAGCGCGATATGTGTACACACCTTGACGTGCATTGGCCAATTCATCATTTATTTCTACCCCCATTGAAGTGAATGCGAAGACATGGTTATACTTACGAATGTTCTGTCTAAAGTGAATCCCATTATCTGATTGATCAGAGAACATGTCAAGTAAATCAGTGGACATTGGTAACTCAGGTAGATTGACCTTTCCATTTAAGCAAAGCAAAGTTCGGGAGATTCGGATGCGAACGGGCGTGCTTGACAATGTGGACACGTTGTCATTGTAGGCAAATTGAATATAGGCACCCCTTGTGACTCGGTGTAATTTCTTGCACAATTTCGATAACCATGTCTCCCCACTTTCCAAACCCTTACATCATCAGAGATGAGACTTGATATGTTGTTCGCATGGGATCTATTGTTGTTACCAATTTCAAACAATGGATCAGGCAAACAACTTTCTCTTTCGGTGGTAGCTAAGTGTGGAATGTCTCTTGCATCGGTTATGGGTTCCAGTATATCCGCATTTGTTCTACTACTTTCTCCTACACAAAAAGAATCGATTGGGCAAGTTGTGTCCATCTACGAAGTCCCCCGTAATCTGTCATTGGGTATTTGAATATGATTCTCAATGTTTGTGCGCGTGTCGAGTGAACGGAGTTCACCAATGGGGTGTCTTTGCATGATTGAAAAGGTATCTATTTGATGAGTATATTAAATGGTGTTTCGTATATTACTACTTTGTAATTTATTAACTTTAGAGGTCTTACAATCGTGTATTTCACATCTATCTCCATTGGCCGGTATGATTGTAGTTAGTAATGTCTGTCATGGGTCTTCTAACTTGTGAAGAGTTGGAAGCATCATTATGATTTTGAGGTCGACTTTTCGGAGAAGGAACGACATTTTCTCGGATTACACGGGCATAATTAGATTGCCTTCTTGCTTTCTCATGTCCTCTTTGCTCGGGTGTAAGTGAGTGCCTTTGACGTCTTTTCTTATCACTCCATTTCCTCCTTTGTTGTTGTATTTTTTCTCTTTCATTTTCATCCATTATGAAACTACAAATACCAATCTTAACTTTGTTATTATAAGAGGAGTTGTGTGATAATATTTTATATGAATTGATTTGTGGGTAAATTTTGTTTCCAAAACTTTTTTTCTTATTTTTATGAAATATGTATTGTCATATATCAATAGAGATTCAAGGTGTCAACGCCTACTAATTCCTATCTAAGTCTAACTTTAGAAATTTTAACAGTAATAACTGAGTACCCTTTAAATGGTAGTTCATAGATATTTTATATTTTTGGATTTTGTTTAATCTTATAATTTTAATTATAAATTCAAAGTACTAATAAAATTGAATTTATCGCTATGCGTGCGAAGTCATTATTTAAATTTATAAGTGCATATCAAACTAAAATAAATATGCTTCGATCAACAATGTTTTATAAACCGATAGTTTAGATATTAAAAATAAGATATACTATATATGACTCGTATATATTGAACATAAATTTTTTCCCCTCTTTGTTATGTAAATTAAGGTTTGGTGGGTTTGTTTATATCATGAGTCAAGTATTTGTCTTATTCCCATATATGAGAAAGTTTTATCACTTAAACCACCATAGAAATTTCTCAACCCCTAGCAATCAAAACCACCACCAATCCACTCACACATGTGAATATTTTGTTACATAATAAATTATTATGTAATAATTACACGTTAGACTTTGTGAACCACTAATTCGAGTAGCCTTCTTGCCTTACACAACTTTAGACATATATCCCTAATTAATGCCCTTCGACATGACGGTAGCAAAGGAAACATTTTCTAAAGGTGCATAACCGATTAACATGAGACTTTTCTTTCTTTATTACCTAAGAAAAAGAATTAATATCTCCTCAAAAAAAAAAAATTATACATTCACACTAAAATAACAACATTTAAAAATTAATCATATAATTGAGAGTTGCACACATCGAGAGTTGCATGTTAATCATTTGGTGTTTAAAGCCCAGCAAAATCAACTCCCTTCTAAACTATCTACTCTCTTCATCAACTTCTCTCTCCCGCTTCCTTCCCACCTCCCCTTTTCATCTATATATTCTCTCTCTCCATTTACCGATCTTGAGGTGAAGAGATAAAGAATAAAAATGGAGTCTATCATATTGCAAGAGCATATCCATTGCTAAACTATAAGGCCTCACCATTTCTGCTGCGTTCTTGCTTTCTTCCCTATTTTTTACATGAACAGGTAACTACCCACTTCATTTAATTTGTTGGGTTTCATTTAATTTTTTCAAAATTTCATTTTTGTTACTATGACATGCATTAGAAGTTATTGTCACAAAAAATAAGAAGTATGCTTTGCAAGGCTGGATAAGAACGGAAAAACGAAAGGACATAAATTTCGTAATTTGTCATCTATTGAGCAATTAAAATTACAAACAAATACCTGGTGATGTGTTGTTTGTTGCTTCCAAATCTTCAAATGATCTTTTGTGTGATTTGGTTCAACTTTTGCTGCATAAAAATAATGAATCAGATGCAGAACAATGTGATAGTGTCTTTGCATAGTGTTTTAGGCTATGAATTACCTGTTCGTGTTTGTTGAATGGGAAACCGTAATTACAACTGTTGAGTATGTTGTTCTTTTTCCAGATAATGAAGAGTTATGAAGAAGAAGATTTTTGTTTTTATGATTTTAAGATTATGAAGCAGAAGATCTGTTTTTTGTGGTTTTGGAAGCAGTTAATCCGTTTAATATGAGTTTTTTTTTTTTAATTTCAAATTTAGTTGGATATATATCATTTAATTAGGAATATTATATTATTGTTTTTGAAAAATGTATATGATAATAGGCAGTTGCTAACTTATTTATTTTGTAAATTGCGGTTATTACTTTTTCCCATTTTAAGAAAGATATGTTTAGTTGGGCCGTGAATTTGTAAATTGCAGTTATTGTTTAGTTGTGCCATGAATTTGTAAAAAGTTTGTTGTAAATAATGTATGTTATTGGCTGTAATTTTCAATATTTAGTGAGGGCAAAATAGGCGTTTCAATATTTTGGTGTCCCCCTTCTCTTCCCATATAGAATAGAGATGTTGATGAGTAATCCACAAAATTTGTACGGGTGTGGTACAAGTTTTGTGGATTACTCATCAACATATACTGTTAAAAATTTCAATGAATTGATCTTATGCTGTCTCCTTTTAGTTAAACGTCATGACTTATACATGATTGTGTAATTAACAGGATAATGATCAAGAGGGTATGAAGACATTAGACGATGACAATTTCATAGATGACACTGGGATGGACCCTGCTAACATATATAATGATCACAAGGCAACTTCTCCTAGTCGTTTTGCTCAGGTACACCCTTGATGTTTGTCCATACTCTTTTTTTTTTTGATAAACAAAGATCATCATTAATTCATTACTAATAGTGTTAAAATGGTGACAATCCAAAATTAATTGTTCAATACAATAACTAAGGGGGTGGGGAAAATCCTAGTTACAATACTAGCCGCATCCAAGCTCCTACAAGCCTTGACCATGCTATCTGCTACAAGGTTGAACTGTCTGTTACAATGCTTAATCGGAATCTTCGGGTTCGCCCTGAGCCACTGCCTGCAATAGTTCAGTATATTTATATAAATGTCAGCTCTATCCCCTAAAATAAGGTCCACCGCGTTCTTACAATCGAATAGATGATAACATTGGGATAACCTTGCCTACTCACACATTGCATAGCTTCTAAGATGGCAAGAAGTTCACCGCAAGAGGGGAGTTAGTATGTCCATACTCTTCAAGAGCGAGGTCCCGTATGCTTTGCAACAGATTTTACTAAAAAGCTTCATATTTTCGTTTATCTTTGTCGAATCGCTTGTGTGTCTGTCCTTGTTATGTTATCTTTCAAGACTATACAAAGCTACACAAGGAGTTTGTTCTAAGTTTCTATCTTTGTTGGATGGCAGAGGATGGTGAGGAAGATGATGAAATGAGGGATCTTTTAAACTCATGCAAGAAGAAAAAGAAGAATGAGAAAAGTGCTGCAGAAATTGCAGAGTTGGTGCAGACACTTAAGGTTGAGCTTCAAGTTCTATGCATAAGTTATAGCCCGTCATTTTTTTTTTTTTTGACATCGGGGAGAACGTACATTAATTAAAAAAGGAAGTACAATTTTATTGCTAATACACCCTACAAACACAAAGAAACTAAACCGAGCGATACTCGCTCTTACATAACTAGAACAAAAACATAAAGAACTTAAACAAGGATCAAACCTGCTCGATTTGGAGTCTTTGAAGTGATAGTTAACTCGTAGAGAAATTCTTCTGCTGGTAGATGATGAACGCCAAAACCCTGACGCACGGAGTGGGAGGATAGGGCTGATTTCGTAAACGGGACAACAAAGCAACCGCAAGAACAGAAACTCGCTACAGGACCAATCCCATTGACCTTCTGTCACATGGGATTCTACGTCCAGATTTCCTGGAAGAGTCACATTCCTTTGTGACTCGATACCCTTTTGGAAGGGTATCACAGGCTTCTCCGATGATGAGAAGCTCAAATGAGTGGACGCGCTATAAACCCAATTAACAAATTGGGGAGCCGCCTTCAGATTTCTTTTTGTCGAGGCAATGATTGATAAAATCATTACCAAGCGAGAGTGAAATCTAATCAATGTTAGATCTCGAAGAACCGTCCGATTGCCAAAATCGGACAAAATAAACCCCATCCATGAAATCTCTGGCCACGCAAACCCTAACCAACCACTTAAACCAAATCCAATAGCAAGACCAAAACTACCTTCAGCGATTAACAAAAGTATCAAACAACTTATTTTAACAAACAAAAAACCCATACTAACACACCCACAAACTAAACAACTTAACACACTTCCAACAACGCACTAGGGAAGGGGATAAACGGGAAGGGGATAAACGGGTAACCACCAGGGGAAAGGAGATGGAAAATTTCACACTAACCTGGGGGGGGGAAGGGGGAGCCCAAACTCGAAACTAACGTGATACTAACCAAGGGAGGGGGAGGGGAGGGGGAGCCCTAAATCGAAGACCGACACGAACCGGGGGGGAAGGGGGTAGGGGAAGCCCAAGACCACGACACCAGGGGGAGGGGGAGGGGGATGCCCAACAAACCGGAAACAGGGGAGGGGAGGTGGAACCCGACGCACCACCCGGGGAGGGGAAAAACCTGCTGGAAATGCGACGACAAAAGACTCGACCAAGAACAGGGGAGGGGGAAGGGAAAACCAACGACTAAGACCAGGGGAGGTGGTGTTTTTGCCGGCGAACACCGAACCAGAGAAACCGCCGTGAAAGCCCGACCGACTAGGGAGAAGGCTATGGAAAACCGAAAGAAAAGCGAAGAAAAGGAAAAAAAAAAAAAAACTAGGGGAACTCGCCGGAGAACACGCCGGCGGCGTGCGCGGCGCCGGAACTCCGGTGAGTTCCTAGGGTTTGGTGTGAGGGAAGGAACCTTTGAGGAGAGAAGGCAGAGAAAAGAAATTTAGAGAGAGAAAGGAGATAAACCCTTTTGGTACATCATTTTCGTGTCTAGCCCGTCAATTTTAATGTATCAAATTATTTTGTTCATTCGCATGATTTGGGCTAATAAGTGAATTTCCTTTGTAATAGTAAACTTAAATAATGATTCATGTAATAGTAAACTCAAATTATTTTGTTCATCACATGATTTGGGTTAATAAGGGAGGGTAATGTTGTAGCTCACCTTCTTGCGAAGTGCTCTCCGTTAGAGGTGGGTGAACGAGTGTGGTTGGGGAATGCCCCTGAGTTTGTCGCTGATGTTGTAGCTTGTGACATTTGTGATAATTTTATGCAATAAACTTTCTCTTTTCCCCTATAAAAAAAAAATCATATACATTCGGATCATATGATTTATATAAAGCATATATGTAATATAATCTAATAGCCTTATTATCTTACATACACGTTCATATATTTTGAAATGTCTTAAATTCATTCCACTGATATTTGCATAGAGCTGTTTATGATAATTTTTGCTTTCTTGGGTTTGGTTACTGTTCCTTAGTAACAATGCTTTGATGATTTTGCCCTTGTCCTTGTATAATTTCACACTTCTACCGTACCCTTATTACCCTCCAATCTTGCCTGAATTATGGGGTCTTCACAACCCAAAACACATTTAACCATAACTTAATAATATTATTTTAATAAAATAAACTACAAACACTACAATTAGAATTCACAACCATATTTAGATAAAATCCTCTAATTTTTTTGGTGCCCAAACTGATTCTCATAATTTATTTTGTTTATAATTTCGAGTTTCAGGTTTTTTCGTTTATTCTTCTTCCTCTCATGTCGTTGATGTGGATTCTCATTCTTTATGTCGAGTTTTAGGGTTTCAACTTAATAAAGTGAGATTAACTGTCAAGGAGGATAGAGAACGGACCGAAAAACAACTAATTTGCCATGGTATCCCTGTGTTTTGGTTCATTTTACTTGCTAATTTGGTTTGTTTAGGTTTTCAATTAATTGCTTAATTTTTATGGGGTTTTTAGAACTTTACTTCCTAAACGATTGAGTTCCATTGGGAGTGAAATGGGTTTTGATGGTGAAGATGAGGTTCACTCTATTACTGCAAGTTCGATGAAATTCAAGCTTCTTAGAAAGGTAATTTAATTACTTGTTTAATCAGATTTAATTTTATTGATTTATTGATTTTTTATTGTTAATTTGAATATTAATTTGGTTTAATTTAATGGGTTTTGAATATCATATTTAATTTTATTGATTTATTGATTTTATGGTTTAATATTAATCTTGTTTAAATTTTCCAGCAAAGACCATCACGTTGGAGAATCAAAGGTAAAATCTAATTCTTGACTTTTTATTTTTCAATGGAAATAAACCAGTCCACTATATGCCGATGACATCCAACGTGGTATGTTTCTCACTCCTAGGGTTATATTCCTTTCGTTTTGTTGGTTATATTGTGACCAATATGAGCTGGAATGGTTAGCTCTCCTTTTGTAGACAATTTATAGTCTATTGATCTTGAATACAACATTTTCTTCTTGATCTAGGCAGTTGTATTCTATGGTCTTGTTTTAACTTCAGGTTTATTGACAAAGATCGTGAAAGTCTCGATGAGATAGTTACATGTTATCAAGTACTTCTTAAGTGCATCACTTGAGTCACCTCTCTTACTCATATTGTTGTATGACCAGTGTTTAATATCATTATTTTCTACTGTTTTGCAGATGGCTTTGTCAATAGAACTCGGAATTTTTTATATGAGGAAGACTTATGTGTGCTTGTTAAGTTGTGTAGAGGAGGTATATATGCTTGTAGTTATTTCGTGTGCTAACCATATGAGAGGTTAAACGACTAATGTGCTAGTGGTGTTAACATTAACTTGGGTTATTACGAGTTGTACAATGATCTTTCTATGTTTTGCTCTGACTTTGTTTTGGGTCGGGGGTGCTTATTTAGTTTAAGCTTACAATGCTCTGATTGTTTGTTATTTTGGTTCATGCATCTTTTAGCTTTCCATATATGATGGTTGAAATTTACTGATATCAATGGGTTATTCTTGGGAGGCATAAAGATTAATATATTACAAGTAGTATATGCGAGCTTTAAAATATGTTTGTTGCTTAGTATTTAGTTGCCTATGCTTGTCTTTTGAAACTTAGTTTAAATCATTTAGGCAGTTGGTTTATTGTCATATACAAAAATATCATCTTTTATCATGCTATAAGAAAACTACTATATTCGTGCCACACGATATTGAGCAAGAAAGAGAAGGAATACTAATAATAATAGTAATAATACTAATAGTAATAATAATAAGGATTGCTATAAAGAGAAAGAAAAGGTGAAAAGGTTAATATACAAACACATAAGTGTAGAGTGAGATGGAGAGAGGAGGAAGAAACAAGATGGGGTAATGGTAAAAGGGAGAAGGAGAGAATATGATGATGAAGATAAGAGAAAGAGGAGGGATTAAGAGATGGTCATATAAGTTTAATTAAGAAAGAGATAAAGAACATTAATAAATAATTTCCTATAACTTGGGAAGCTATAAAATATTGGTTGGAAAGGAGAAGGGAGAAAGAAGGACGAAAATTTTGAAATCTCAAAGCCATATAATTAAATAAGCGTGATACATAGAGAGTGAAAGAGAATGCAGGGGTGAAGATAGAAATTTGAGATAAGACGGAGGTAGAGATGGAGAGCCTAAAGGGACTATTTTTAGAGTGTAATTAAGAATGAGATAAAGAACACTTCTAAGAGATTTTTAAAAGTTCAAAAAATCATAAAAGACGAGAGATAAGGAAAGAAAGGGAAATGGAAAGGAAAAGATAGGCGGAGAAAGTAGTATTTGATGTTATAAAATTTACAAAAACATAACAACCGGGAGAGAGGGGAGGACAAAGAGAGAGAAGCACTTTCAAAAGATCTTCTATATTCACAAAATCATAAAAAGAGTGAGAAATAGACATATAGGAAGAAGGATAGAGATCGAGAGGTAGGGACGTAGGTTTGATCTAGAGTTAGGTTTAGGACTTTGATAGTGTAATGTATGCATCACATTCACATATATTTTTCACCAATATATCTAAATAACATCAAACAAAAAATGTTTTACTCTTATAATTTTCACCAATATAACCTACGTCCCTAACAATATCTAATATAGACAAAAAAAAAATGAACAGTCGCATATAACCTATGTCCCTACCCCTAGATCGAGGGGTAGGGATGTATTGGTGAAGATGTTGCTACATCAAACAAAAAAGAATTTAATGTTACGAAAAACGTTTTTGATTGCTAAGGAATTACTTTTCTCTTGCCTCAACTATTTTTGAAGAAGCGTTTGTATCTATAAGTTTACGGTTCCATATATCACAATCATTGGAACCTAAATAGGATCTCGATGCCCCTCCCTCAGTTCATTAAAGAAAGAATCCTTGCTGTCCCGATTCCTTTCCATTCCCATGACTGTCCATTCTCTACCTTTACATCTCAAGGAAAGTTCTCTCTCGCTCTTGCTTATAATCAAATCATTAGGAACCGCTCGTCTCAATCCGGGAGCGAGTGGGTGTGGAAGCTCAACATCCGACCAAAATTAAAATTCTTCACGTGGCTCATATGGTGGGATCGCATCCCCCATAGAGCGCTCCTTTCTCAAAGGCAGATAATTGCAAGTCCTATGTGTCCTAAGTGTCCTAACTCTAGTGAAACCACTTTGCACACTCTTAGGGATTGTCCCCATGCTTGTCAAGTTTGGACCATAATTAATCTCCCCCCAAGATTTTTGGGATGCTGAGTCTCCCAAGGATTGGCTGGAGACCAATAGGGCTAACACCAATTGTGTTCAAGGCCTCGCTTGGGACATGTTATTTCCCCTTGTGTGTTTCGAGTTATGGAAAGAAAGAAATAAACTTGTGTTCGAAGACAAACCTTATGCCCCTCCTCATATTACCCTTAATCGTGCCATCACTCTAGCGTGGGAATTTACAGCATACCAAGCCCAGCCTATTGCCCCCGCGCTCAGTCAAGGTGCTCCGTCAAGGCAGCGTTTCCCGAATAATTTTATCCATGTAAATGTCGATGCATCATTTATTAACATTAAAACTAAGGCTGGTATTGCAGGAGTTTTTAAAACAGGTCAGGGTCAGTGGATCATGGGCGTGCAATCTACTTGCTATTCCCTTGATCCATACTACGCGTAACTATTGGCAATTCGCCAAGGAATGCAGGAGGCAAGTCGAAAGAATTGGGACCATATAGTCCTCAAATCAGATTGCCAAAAGGTCGTCCAAACCATTAATATGGAACTCCAGTTTGATGATATGTATAGTGATATTGTTTATCAATGCAAGGAGCTTCAGCTTTACTTTCAGGAGATGAAGCTTGTGTTTGTAAGGAGGGATGATAACCAAGTGGCAGACAAGATGGCTAAGGAATGTACTAATAGTGCGGAAAATTTTGATGTAATTAGGCATTTTCCCCATCCCCCTAATTACTGCAACAACTTGCTACTTACGGACTGTAATAGGCTTTTTGCCATAACTTCTTAATTTATGCCATCCTCATTTCACCAAAAAAAAAAGTTGCATTGTTGATACTGCAGTGAAACAACCTCACTTGAAATTATACAAACAAAATGGTATATATTTCCATGCTATCCGACGAACATTGCAAATTATATATTTGGTCCTACATTATTGATTTGTGCAAGACAATGTGTCACTTTGTGAAGTATACTGGTATGTGTACTGGTTTGTCTTTGTTAATTTGTAAACATGCTAATCGATTCTATTTCCAGGGACGACAATAAATCATAATATAGCATCTCTTTATTTGGAATTGGCTAAATTTTATCATGTAAATTTATTAATTATTTTGAGAGAAATAAATTTGATCACCTAAATTATAGAAGAACACCAAATTTACTCAATTTGTAAGCTCAATTTTAGGTATAATCCAATTTTACAAATAAAACACCAATGTTTAAGCAACACCATTAAACACAACCAAAACCACCCTTATATAAACTCATTCCCATGCTCTTTCATCCTCGCACTTCTCCCACTTTTAATTCTCTCCATAAATATAAAAATCACTAAAACAATGGCTACCTTCAATAATTTTACCTTAGCCATTGTTTTGGTTATTGGGCTTACCATATCCCAACTTTGTTGGGCCAAAATATCACCTGACTGGCTTCGAGACCAACGTAAAAACCCAAATATCGACCCTAACACACCACTTAGTGATCTACTTACCCATAAAGTTAACTCACCAACTAACAAACCGGTTAAGCCACCAGTCAACAACCCGGTTAACCCACCGGTTAACAAACCGGTTACGCCACCGGTTAACAAGGCAGCTAACAACCCGGTTAAGCCACCCATTGACAATGCGGTTAAGAAGTCAGGTATTAACCCGGACGTCCTACATGAAGACCCAAGTGAGTTCCTAATACCACAGAACGCGGCCCGTGCAAAAGTGAATGTACAACCATTTGTATGGAACGAATCTCTAGCAGAATTTGCACGATCATATGCTCAAGAAAGAGCAAATGACTGCAAATTACAACACTCACATGCGCCACAAAAAGGTGAGAATATTGCACGGTCCCCGTGTATATTAAGCCCAAAGAAAAGCCGTGGCAATGTGGCTCGTGAAGAGCCCAATTTTGATGTTGCCTCAAATACTTGTAAGAAGGTATGTGGACATTACACACAAGTGGTTTGGAGAGATTCCACAAGTATTGGTTGTGCTAGATCAAATTGCCAAAATAGGGGCACTTTTGTTACTTGCAACTATTATCCTCCTGGAAATTATGTGGGGAGAAGACCTTTTTAATTTTCGATGTTTCTTTCCCTTATGTGGGGAGTACATGTGTAAATAATTTTTTTGGTTATGTAATTTTGTAATATAATGATACTGTATTTTGTGAGAGTGAGGGATAGCCTAGTGATTACAGCTTCCCTCCCGGTTCCAATAGATATTGGGATCGATTCTCACCTACGTATAGTGTCATCTATCTATATATCTATGTTTATGTAATATACAAAGAGAACACGCTTTTTTGAGCGTGATAAATTTCACTTTCATGATATACCTTTACTCATTTCTCAAAATTGCATCAAAGGAAATTACAAACATTCTCGGTTATCAAACTCACAAAATAGTAAAAGTAAACTCAAGAAAGGGTCTAGAAAAAATCATAATCACCATAGTCGGTAATTACCAAGCAAAAATCAATTCTTTTAATTTTTGCCCAAAGAAACCTTCATTCACAATTTCACACAAACCCTCACGAAAGACAAAAGGTAGATTGTAGAGTGTAGACCTATATTGGCTATGTATATAGTACAAATTCATACTCTCAATATAATCAAAAGGAATTAAAAAAGAATAGAAAACCTAAACCTGAAATTTATGAGCAATTTTTTATTTATTATTATTTTCTCTATGAATTATTATTATTGGCTATGTATATAGTACAAATTCATACTCTCAATATAATCAAAAGGAATTAAAAAAGAATAGAAAACCTAAACCTCAAATTTATGAGCAATTTTTTATTTATTATTATTTTCTCTATGAATTATGATCTACACCTAGGTTTAGGATCTTAATTGTGTTTTCCTTTATTTTTTTTTAATATTCTTGTCGATGAGTTAAGTAATAAGTTGCAAACTTTTGTTACAAACTTTTGTTGGAAGAATTTGCCCTCAACAAATTTGATATTTATTATTAAAAGTTAAGATAAAAACAAAATTATTAATGTATTTATTAGTTGGGTTCATTTTTAGGGTACGTTCTCTTCACCTAATTAGACCTGAACTTATCTGAACTGAACTTATTAGTACTGATTGACCCTTTGTGTGATTTCAAAACCTTATCTGAACCAGAGGTGATCATTTGCGGGCTTGGGCGGGTTGCGGTCCGGGCCTAACCAAAAAAAATTTGTCCAACAGGCCTAATATATCTAGTCCAAGCCCTTTTATGTGAGCTTAACTGTAATACTACGTATTTTTAGTAAGTTATTAGTTATATATTTTTTTTAAAAGGTTTTATATACTAAAAAGGCTTTTTATTCTTTTATTAATTATAAAGGTTTTAAATAGGCTTTTATGATAGATTATGGGTTTTTCAAATAGACTCTAGCCCAAATTAGGTATTGGGCCTAAGTTCACAAATATAATCCAAGTAATTAGTTTGGAAAACTTAAAAATATTTTAATAAGAAAAAAAAAATTCAAAAAGGATTTATAAAAGATTTACAAAGGATTTATAAAAAGAAAAAAAAAATTATCAAAACTTGGCCGACGGCAATTCACCGCCAGGAACCAAAATCATGATTATCAAAATTTAGTTAACTTTATTTATCTTTTGATTTTAAGCATCTAGATTATTTATCCTAGGGAATATTCCCCGATGCTAGTGTATCTTAGTTAAAAATTAATTATCTTTTCTCAAAAACCCATCATTTAGTTTCCTAACTCTAATATGACTCTACCTATCCAACTAGTATAAATAGGGGCCTCCACCTATCATACTCTTCACACCAAATTTGAGGAATACATCTCTTTTCTCAAGTTTAAACTCTCTCTCCCTCTTAGCCTACCTTCTCTCTCTTCTCCCTAGTAGTTATAAATTTTCAAGGTGCGTGTATACGTAGATCTTTAAATATTGTTCTGCATGCGTAGTATCATGTTTTTAGGGTTGTTATTTTGAATTGAAACGCATGTTTATATGAGTTTTATTATGAACTTCATGAGCCTTATTATGATTAGTATGAGTTTACATGAGTATGTTAAATTTATAAACTTACCATGAACATTAATTCTTGTAGCTAGTCTAAAGTTATATCACTTAACCGATTCTTTTTAAGATCCCGCGGCAAGATACTTGCTCGGTTGTTACAAATCTAACACTTAGTCGGTCTCGTCTAATAACCTGCTATTATTTTCAAGTTGAATTATGTAAATAATGTGTAGTGCTCTGTGCATATGTCCTGCTCACGATTTCAAGTTGAATTATGTAAATAAGGTGTAGTGCTCTGTGCATATGCCCTGCTCGCGATTTCTATGCGTCACTATAGTATAGTACAGCAATATAGTAGGTGCCCAGATAACATTAATCGTTGACTTGAGATTTCTTCACGATATTCGAGTATTGTAAATTAGTTTCAAGGATTTATATTTTTATAAACAAGTTGCGTATTACATGCCACTATTTGGCTAAAGTTATAAGTATTATTGTTATTATTATTTTAAAGGAAGATTATTTCCGAAAGGTTTTATTAGTTATATGATCTTTTATGATCACAAATTATAAAAAGGCAACGGCTTGTTATAAACAAGAACGGTAGCTATTATATTTTACCCATGTACTTTTTGTATAAGTCATGTGGACAGCTTAGCTCCTCGTAATGGACTCAGAAGCGAATACTAAACTTGGGGGGGTGTGCACACTTTAGGTAAGGTACCTAGGCAAGGAAAGGAGTTTTATTAAAGTTATATACGTTATATTATACAAGTATTACATGTATCCAAGGAAGGTTTATAGAAATATTTTGAATGTTTAATAAAATATTTAAATTTCCGCATATATATGTACTCAGTATTTTTACTGACACGCGTTTTGTTTGTTTGTTTTATGGCTTTGTCCCTGTGATGACCCTTTTGGTGAGCGGGAATTTACGAGGATGATTTGGTGCGCATACTTCACATGGGAGCTAGTGAGGAATAAGACTTAAGCTAGGAGTTACTATTTCATTTTATTATAGATTCCATTATTGTCATAGTTGAATAATGAAGTTTTTTATATTATCAATAAAGAGAAGTTATTATTATTAGTTTCCGCTGCATTGTTAAATTAGTAGTTAGTAGTTTTAACCTTTAACGTTATCACGTGGCAGTAATACTCTCAAGTTTCTCAAGTGTTTTATATTAAAATATATTTTTCAAAAAGAGAGAAATTTGGGGGTGTTACATTAACTACTTGTCCATGACCCGCCCTAATGAACGGACGGGCTTGCCCGCAGGCCTAACGAGCCTATTAATACTTTTATTTTTTTCCAAATACTCTAGTTAATTTCCTTTAATATTTATAGATTAAAACATAATTTTGGTTAAAATAGAAAAAAAGTTGATAATCACAACGTAAGATAAAGAGAAATTTAAAAATATTCGTAACAAAAATGTTAGAGGACGACAAATTATTAAGAAATTAAGTTAGTAAAGGTAAGAATAAAGACAATTATGTATTACCAAAGCTATATTAGTGCAAATAAACTATATATTCCAAAAGATAAATCAACACTAAATTAGTTAGATAAAAAATTATATTTCATTGAAAATAGATATTATGATAAACGGGCCGGGCGGGCTTGCCTGCGGTATATTTGAGGTTGTCCATATCCGCCCATTAATATTAGCGGGTCGGACTTGGCCCGCCCATTTAGATTTTTTTTTCAAAATTTGTTGTCCAAGCCCGCAACTTTAGCGGACCGGGTTGGGCGGGCTTAGCGGGCCGTCCCGTCCGTGAACAACTCTAATCTGAACTTATTGAACCTAAAACTTATTTTGTTAAGTTGAAGAGAACGCACCCTTAATTTTTATTTTATTATGATAGGTGCTTGATATATAAATAGTTTGTACATAAAATTATGTATTTCAAGGTGCATTTTTCATTTCAAAAACAGTTGGTCATGTGCACATTATTATATTTGTACCTATCAAATGTTGAGTTTTCTTTATTATATTTTAACGCGAATGGAAAAAGATGCATATCAGCTCTAAAAATCTAGTACTTGAATTTATCTAATTTTACATGAAATTTAGATGGCCTATTCTAATAATTTGCTTTACTCCATTATTTAAGGAGTTGAGAGTTTGAGACTTTGGAATATTGAATTCCTCCTAGAAAACTTAGGCTAATAAAGGTAAATAGACGTCTCGTTCTTAACCCTTTATTTCACTCATATCTTCTTCATCGCAAGAGATTAATTAACTCTGCAAAAGAGCAACAATGGCGCGAGGAGTCGTTGCCTTTCTCTCTCCTCAAACCAGAACTACAGCTGCCTCCACCATTCTCGCAACTTCAATTTCAATGGTGTACCCAAATAATCTGAGAAACGGTGTCGTTTCCCTCTTCTTCCGCCGTTCATGTTCTAGATTCTTCTGCAAATGCTCCCAACTTCCTGTAGAATACACTGAAGCTTTCTCAAGAAGGATGGAAATGGCGGCCCTCAAACCGCATCATCGCATTGGTCAGTTTTAGCACAAATTTTCCTCTTTTGGGTAGCAGCAAATTTTGGGATTTTTATAAAGTTCAGTACTTTATTTTATTGGGAAATTTTAGTTATAGAATTGTTCGTTTAATTGCATGATTACACCCTTTACGGCCGGTTTGGTAGTCGGGAATAAATGATGGTAATGAAAATGAATTTTAAGTGTAATATTACAAGGGAAGCGACCCACGGGGAGGCAATTTCAACCCCCAAGTTTGTGTTTCTTTCTACATGGGGAAGCAATCTCACCCCTAAGCTTGTGTTTTTTCTCCGAAGGAAGCAATTTTCATTACCACTCATTACCACCTACAAGGTGGTATTGGATGAGAATGAAAATTCGAGAAGAAACATAGACAATTTAGAATAAATTAGCATTACAATAGGAATGAACAATGATTTTCCTCATAAATTTGCATACAAATTCATTCCCATTACCACCATTTATAACCAACTACCAAACAGGCCGTTAGTGTAGGGAATTTTTTTAATAATACTATGTTGTTTAATCATGTTTACAAATGTGGCAGTGTTAGAAAGATTGAAAGACTGAATTATTTTGTTAAGGTGTGTTTTCTGTTCAAATTGAATTTGATTAGAATTACAATTAGCTTAGATATGTTGTAAATGAGTGGCTTAAGCTGAGTTTAGGGAAGTTCGGATAAGTTTAGATATGTTCGGGTAAGTCAAATTTAGTTGAATAGAACCCGTCCTTTGGAAACAAGAAAAATAGGAAGCTTGGTATTTTTAGGTACTTGCATGAAGATGCTAAGCTTGATGCTTGTGTTGACTCGGTTGTGGTGTAGAACTGAGTTGAGGTTAGGAGTATACATCTTTTCTCTTATAAGCACTTAATTTATAGGGACAAGATTCAAACCTTGCCAAAATGGTGAAAGGAAGAAAATTCTTATATTTTGAAATCTACTTTAGCAATGTCACTGGAGCCACCAAAATTTTTGATCGTAAGGACAATGATGATGATTCATACTTTTGACTGATGGTCTAGTGTATTGGTCCGTTTGGTTTGATGGAAAATGATTTTTCATGGAAAACACTATTGTAGATTGGTTTTCCATTAGCTTAGGAAGAATTTCAAATAAAGGAGGGGTGGATGGGAGAAAGGAAAGAACAAGGTGAAGAATATGTGGTATTTCTTCCTTGAAGAAGGAAACTGTTTGCAAGTTGCAACCCTTGGAAGAACTATTTTTCACTATTTGTATCTTCCACCCAAACCAAACAATGGATAATGGGATAACCACTTTTCCACCCAACAAAACGCTCGATTATAGTAGTAAGGAGAAAATAATGTCAACCGAAGGAGTCGTGGATAGATGGGGAATGAACTGAAATTAGCAGTATAGAAAAACTTTCAATAAGCATTATTTTTGCACTTCAATTCGCGTAATTAGAGTCCTTTCCTTTCACTTTCAAGTTTCATCAAATACTTCTAACTTATCGGAACCTTTATGAAATAAGAAGTGATAAGCAAAGAGAGCAAGCCTTTTGTTGATATATGTTCAATTACTCCCCTCTGTGTCCCTTTTCATGAATCCACATGGTTCTTGAACTTCTACTTTGCAAAAATTATAGAAGTTGTACAATTATAGTATCCGTTATGAATTGTGCTTTCACAATTTTATATTTTCAACTTCTATTATTTTGGTCTCAATTTATTAAGAGTTATCAACGATCAAGGTTCCACCTCGAATTTTGTGCCGTATTAAAAAGAACAAAAGGACTGTTGCATTTTGTTGTTTCTGCTGACCTTTGGTTCTTTCTTGATACTTCTTTTTCTAGCTATGGGGGGTCTCTGGTGGTGCTGACAGTATGGCCTTATGTGCTCTAATGGCACATTGGAAGACTTTTCCCAATGGTGGTTGTTTTGACAGTTCCGGCTTTGTTGATGGCTTACTTGCTATTATTGTTGACCATGGGCTCCGGTTGGAGAGTAAAGAAGAGGCGGTGACTGTTTCTCGCTGGGTTTCTGACATGGGTATTACTCAGTTTTGTTTGCCTTTTAAGGGATATTTGTTGGATTCCCATGAATTGTTATGTTTTGAGTTTGGATCTTTTTTGGGCGGATTGTTTTCTTATGTGGACTCCTTTTAGGAATCAGATACAAGATTGTGCATTGTGAATGGCCTGATGGTCACCCAAAGGTGGGCCACTTGGAAGAAAAGGCTCGTGATATGAGGTGAGATAATCTTAGTTCCTCCAAAATTATTGAAGGATATAGCAGATTTTTCCAAATCCCGACATCTATTTTACAACACGAGACTATGAGAATGATGATGATCTCTGTTTTGGTTGTGTAGGTATAATATTTTTCAAGATGTTTGCTTCCAAAATGAGATTGGTGTACTACTTACTGCACACCATGCAGATGATCAGGTGCAGCTGTAATATATCTAGCTCTGCAAGCATTTTACTGTTTGAATTTCAGTGTGTGTTTTGGCTGCCTTGCAAGGCTACAAGCACTAAAATATCTATTTTTCAATATTAAGATTTTCAAGTGGCAATACTTATTTTGGGCACTTGGTAGTACAGCAATGTGATCAAATGTATCAGTTCTATACTAATTTCATTAGTTTTTAAATTGATTTATAGGTTGATTACATGTGTAAAGTTAAACTTGATTAGACAATTGTGCAGGCTGAGTTGTTTATCCTGAGGCTATCTCGCAATAGTGGAGTGCTTGGACTTGCAGGAATGGCATTTACTTCTCAGTTATTCTGTAAATTCCCATGTTTTGTTAGTGGTTCATTAGACTATCAAGGCATTCTATTGGTACGGCCCCTCATGGAATTTACAAAAGAAGATCTATACAAGGTTAGTGACAACTTACATGAATGCAAGAGATTTCTTCTGCATTAGCTTCTTTGACTGTCTTATGTAGTATTTCATCCTCTCTCCTGGACCTTGAAGCTTCTCTGGCTAGTCCCTTTGAGAATCGTGGATGAAGTAAACAAGGGGAATTGGTCATGGATTTTGTCTGGAAAGTAATGAAACTTGGAAATGGCATGTGAAATATATGATAATCAATGTATACAACGAAAGGGCGTGCTTGTTTGTGTTCTATTTTGTGGACATTGCTGCTGAATAACTATTAATAGGTTTCTAATATGCATTTCTGCTTTTCGATTAACCTTAGTCGTTATCTCTGCTGTAGTCTTTTTTAATTTCTACATAGCAGGTAACTCTTTACTTTTCCAGATATGCAATACCGATGATAAAAAATGGGTCGAAGATCCCACAAACCGGAGCTCATTATTTGCTCGAAATAGGATTCGGATGGCATTACAAGATACAAAAACCTGTAAGCTTTGGATGAAGTGCTGTTATGTAGTTATGTATATGACCTGCTATCATATCTGGTTCGTTATGTTTATGACAATTGATGCCTGTATTGACTCTCTGACTGGTATGGTTTGATCATATGCCCTCATTATATGACCTAATTTTAATTTATAAATTTTCGGTATCTGCATTATGGTTTGGTTTGCTGTCTGGATTTACATTTTCTTAGAAGGTCAACATACTTCTTCCGCTTCCCCTGACTCTGCTTCTGCCTGAAACTTGGTGGGATTGTTATATATGCTGTCTAAATACATCTGTGTTTGTAATCTCAATCATCGGTTGTAGAAAGTTATGACTCGAGTTCTCTTGCAGGTAGATTCAGATCTGAACTACAAGGACTAATTGCTGTTTGCAGGTGTACACGAATGTATGTTGATCACATTTGTCGGGTTCTGTTGGATGAGGTTGTGACCATAATGCCTGTAAGTAAAGCAACCAATTATATACCCAAAGTATTTTTTTCATCATCATTTTGGCTTTTACTCAGGCTCGTGTAGTTTTGGAAATCTACCATCTGAATCTGAAAGTAATAACAATATATTTCATTTTCAGATGTGTAATTGATTGTTCAATGACTTTTACTTCTATGCATTCATAAGAATCCAACCCTTGTCTCCCTAATAAATGCTTGTTTATGGCCCTTATTTAATAAAAAGTTATGTCTATACGCTGTGGTGTTTCATTGGTCCAGGCATCCAGCTTCGTCTTGTTAGTGCAAAAGCCTTTCTATGTGCTATGAACTGACATATCTGAGATTATGCTGAAGAGATGAAAACTGGGATACTGATACATAAAGCTGTCGATACAGAAGCTAAGAGTAATTCTCAAGCACTTGAAAACCTTGGATCTCTCCCAAGCCTTTCTGTTCCCTCTTATTCTCTCCTCTCACTTTTTATAATAAGGTCCTTCCTTTTTTCTCTTTTCCCTTCCAACTACCTATTGATGTCCTCTTACAAGCTAACATCTAACAGACTAATGATGATATTCTTTGAGTGCCCCCCCATCAAGTCAATTCATAACACTGGCCATTTTTCTTTACTGATGGATATTATTGTTACTTTATACTTTATAGTGTAGGGTGCCAAAGTGCCATCTAAATTTAAGTGTTTAGAAGTTCCATACCAGCTTACTTACATGTTTGTGCATCATTCCATATAAGATTATCTTTTGTTGTTGATTGCAGCATGGCTATGCTGTCATTGACCTGGGGAGTTTAAACGCAATGGAAAGAGAGGAAATATGTCTGTCTAGATTTTTGGCTCTAGTTTTGCAGGTAATATGCTAGCAAAGTTGCATATCTGACATGTTCACAACAAGCTTTTATGTGCAGAAGCCTTTTTGAACTGATCGCATTCAGAAAATAGTGAAATTTCATACTAATTGAAGTGTATTCTTCAACCTCGCTATTTTAGTTCATCTCGCAGAGGCATAGACCAGTACGTGGAAGTGCTTCAAGGCTGCTGCTCGACTATATACAAACTTTTCCTTGCAAGGTGCGTGTACTTTAAAAGCTTCTACTTCCTGCAATGGTTTCTTGGCAGTTGCTCAGTTTTCTTGTTCTTTTACTCATTATAAGAAAAAGTTCATACATTTTGCAATGCTACTTTCTTGTCCACCTTGCCTAATATCGAACACCACTCATGATTTTCGATGTTGCTGCCCGGCGATTAAAGTTGAATTATTCCCACTTGTGTCATTACAAAAGTTAGTATAGGATATCTAGGTCTTCCCTGTAATCAATTAGCCTAATGTGGAAGGGTAGTAAAGGTATTGCATATTAGTTTGCTAGGAGTAGCTTGAGGAAGAAGGAAGGGGAGTTAGCTCGAGGAGAGAGAGAGGACAAAGAATCAGAATTCTATAAATAAGGAGAGCAAGGAGAGGGAGAGGTATGCTGAAAATTTTTGAGAGGTATCTTAGTTAGTTGTTGGGAGTGTTCAAGCCACTCAAATGCTTGATTTATCCTTTTAATTTTATGTAATTTCCTTCTAATCAATACATATCCATCTTCAATGTTTAATCATCCTCTCAATTCTGATTTAGCTAGTTAGTTCATAGCCTTCCCCTAATGTGGAATATCGATTAATATCATGCAGAATCAATAAGATAGTCATGAATGTTGTAAGAAAGAATAGCTCTTTATCTCTCAACACTAGATATGGCTTAGTTTAGTAGATAGCTTTTCCTGTGAGTCGTAAAACAAAAGGGCATGTGATTGAAGTGCAGAGATAATACAAAATTTGAGCTCTTGTGGAATAAGCTTTCAAAGTAATTCACTTAAAATAACACACCTCGTTTGGGTTGTAATAGTCAGTAAACACATGGTTTCAGTTGAGCAAAGTCTGAATTTTAGTTAGTTTGTACAGGAAAATTTGGAGGGAAAGGAAGAGAAGGGAAAGCGAGTGATACAGTTCCCTTGTTTGGATACAACATGAGGGAAGGCTAGGTAAGGGAATTGAAGGAAAACGCAAGCTCACTCTTCCCTCCCATACCTTTCCCTTTTGTCATTGCTACCCATAAAAAGTGTTAAGTATTACAATTAAACGTCCTTATATAGGCATTCCATTTACCTGCGAGAGTTGAGAAAGGACACGCCCCTAACATATTTTAACAAAAACTCTTACCTTAAAAACATCCATGCCTTGGCTCTCAAGCAGCCTGCTACACGTGTAATGAGTTTAGGAAGCAAATGGCGTTCCCATGTCCTAACCAATCAAATTAAGATAAAACACCTAAAACCCAACCCGGGTAGGATGGTAAAATTGTCTAAGCAAGTATCACTAAAACGAGCAATCCTAAAGATTGTAACTTAATACTACTTTAATTCTATGTCTACATGGAAATAATTCTTAATCACCAAAATGGACATCATGTACATGCTTGTAGATCAAGTACTAACTCTATTTATTAACTTTGCAGACCTCTCTCACAGCAGCTGGTTGTTATCTCTGTGCAGCTCCTGGCAGCAAAGGAACCAAAGTCCTTGTTTGCTGCTCCGTTCAATCTGCTCTTCCTGCAAAAACAGAATTATATTCCACATATTCTGGCCAAGGGAGGCAGCAATGCTTTTCATATGATGTGGAGCAAATAGTCATAGATCAAAAATCTCTACTAGAGCACATGGTTCCAGATGCTTCACATGTTCATTTTCTAGATGCGGTGTCTTCTGACTCTGTTCTGGCTGAAGCCCAACAGCTCAAAATTCTTAGCGAGTCAACCTACGAATACATTTCACAGCTGCAGATGAAAGAGAAACAAATATTTAAGTCTAAGTCAGAAATTAGATCTAGCAGTGATTCGAAGAATGAAGTAGAACTGGTGCCTATTAAAGAACCTTTTCAACCAGGGCAAACATGTTACTTTATGAACAGGTTCTTTGTGACATGGATATCAAATGATGAAATTGATTCATGTTATAATTCCTTAGAAGATGGTGACCAAACAAGGCATCAGGATTGCAGTGTGTGCAAGGTGGGTGACACGGTAACTTATGTTCGTCACATGATTGATGAAGACTGGCTGTTTCTTGCAAAATTGTCAAAGGCTCAGGATTCCTACAATTTAAAACAGCAGCAGTTCCTACTTAATAATGCAATGGAGCAAGTGAATGGCAATATGAGCTTATTTTGCAGCTATGCAAGGTCATCAGCTCAACAGGCCCTAAGAAACTTGAAATCTATTCCTGTTGCTGCTCGAAGAGGTTTACCTGTCGTAGTTAGCGTGGAGGGTATCCTGTTAAGCATTCCAGTAAGCTGTTTTTTTATGATTCTAATTATAGTTTTCATTTGAATCTATCGTCATAAATTGATTTGTACATCACTTTACCTGATTTTTAATGAACTGAAATTTCTTTTCATGATTAATCTGATATAAACTAATTAAAACTTTATTTTACCTTTTTGCTGGATTAAACTTTTTTTTGCTGATCCTCTTTGTCTTTCCCTTATATAGTTTACTGATTAAAAACTGAATCTTACTAATTTAAAGTGATTTTGCTGATGAAAGCGGATATTTACTTATTATAAAAGTGAACAAGGCTTTGGGGCCTGTTCTCCCCAACTTATTTTCAGTTCAGTTCAATTCAGTTCGGTTCGGTTCAGCTCAGTTCCAAAATGATAATCATTACAATTAATTAGTTATAATTTAATTCAATTCAGTTCAGTTCAGTTCAATTCAGTTCAATTCAGTTCAGTTCAGTTGTTTTATGCCGAAGAGAACAGGCCCTTGGTCACCAATTCTAGGCTTTGAGTCTTTGAACAAATAAAAATGCTTTCCAGGATGTCGGCTTCCTTTTTCTTGTCGAAATTTCTGTTAATTAATATATTTAATCACTAACATGCTCTTAATTTTGTCCCAGAGCATCGGTTTCAAACGTTGTCCGTCCTTGTTGATATCTGCAGAATTCTTTCCAAGAGTACCACTTGGTGGAGGACATAGTTCTTTCATTTAGTTCGCTGATCTTCAGTTTATGCGACGACAGGATCATTTCAACAGTTGCTCCAGCGTAAGAGCTGTAAGTACTCCGATATTAATATATGAATTATCCTAACTTCTGCATGTTTATTATTATATGAGGTTCCAATAAATATTGATCTCTCCTCATAAACTGAAGATTTTGGCCTTGGCTTATTTTAATCCCTACAATATGCAAAATTGCCAAAGTTGAAGTTTGCTTTGTATTTCGTTGGATTTTGTGGAAGGTTGCATGACATTAGTTTGAAGGCTTGCGCTATTTAGTGTTTGCTCCCGTTAAGACGAAGCATCCGCTCAAGGTCTTCTGAGGCTGTTAATATCATTGGAGCGCCCGCTCCTAGTTGCTCAAAACTGGCAATATGGGCAGTGTGTTTGGAGCAGCTGCTTCTAGGTCCTAACATGCAGTTTGGTGCGGTTTTGCGACTTATTAACTTGCCCAATTGCAACCCCAAGATAAATACGATGTTTAGGTGGTTGAGACTTGAGAATATAATTCTCAATTCTTAGATTAGAGAGGTTAGAGGATTCTAAGAGATATAATTCGCTTGTATCATCCTCTTATAATGCACTAATGTCCTAGTGCAATGGTGGTTTTTTTTATCCCAATCTTGGGATTTCATGTATATTCTTTGTGTTATTTATTGCTTGTACTTTATTCTTTGATATTTACATATTATACTTCAATTGAAGAGTTCTTTCACCTTTATTTCCCACAGATTTACGGATTTGAATTCAGATCACAGGGACTCTAGGATCCTACCGGTTACCAAAACTCTTGAAAAGAAATTTAAAAACGTCTATGGTAAGAGTTTATGAAAGTGATGTTCAGATTATGGTGGAAACAATCCACCAACAAAAATCATTAAACCACCTCCCCCCCAAAAAAAATGAATAAAGGGTACTCTACTACTCTACCTTTTTATTGGGATTTTTAAGTTGTAGTTACGGCCAATTTAGTTAGTGGTCATAAAGGATGTGATGATAATACTACTATAATTTGCAAAAAAAAAAATTAATATCAAAACCCATGGTAATGAAATTTCATCACAAAACATGAGTTTTACTATATAAATTTCCATTACCACTTTTCCAAGTGGTAATAGATGGTAATGATATTTTAGTAAGAAAAATGATATTCGGGGAAGAGATATCATTACATGGGACTTACTTTACAAACTTATACTACAATGCATTACCATTACCACCATATATGACCACTAACCAAACGAGTCGTAAAAAAGATTCAAGTAGTACCTTGGATATTAAGATGTGCTTTAATGTACTCTTGCCGTTAATCCAATGTTAGTAATTCTGTTAGTATTTTAATAGTCACATTTTGAATTATTACTCCATCCGTTCCAAAATAGTCTTGACATTAATTAGGTCACGTAGTTTTAGGTGATAAGTTGTTTGATTACCAATTGTTATTTTGTTGAAAAGGTAGATATGATAGGAGTTAGTAGGTAGTAGTAGTATTATTTTATTTGGAGGATAGAGAATGTAGGCCAATGGCTAAAAGGCAAAAAGATTAAATAATAGTGGTTCATATCCAAAAATATTAGTGTAAAAAATATTTTGAGATGAACGAAAAATGAAAATGTAAAGAGTATTATGGGACGGAATGAGTTTTAGTAGTAAACTAGTAATCATGAATGTTTAGCAATTAGTGAAATTCCAACCAAAAAAAGTAGTAGTATTCATGAACTATTATTAGTTGGAATTGATTGCTTATAATGCTAATAGCCTAAAAAGGCTTTTCTCGTATAAATCATTTTTCTCCTTGTTATTCTTCTTTTGTATTAATATCTTCACTACAATTTACTACTCCTTGCACTGCGTCATCTAAACAACACATTCTAAATCAGCTTCATCTAAACAACATATTCTAAATTAGCTTCATTCTAGGACACCACCAAATTTGTCCTTAGAATGACTCCAAAGCAAGTCCACTACTCCACAAACCACATGATGTTTATTCTCTACAATAATCTATTAGTATAGCCTTTGAATTTTGACGGAATAGATTCAATGTAAATTTGAATTTTGACGGAATAGATTCAATGTAAATCATATATTCTATGGACGATTGATCAGACTATGGACAGGGAAACACCATATATTCTTCTTCCACCCTTATTCTTATTGTTAATCTCACACACCCCAAGAATAATAATGAACAGAATTTTCACCAAGTCAAACGCTTCTATGTCATTACATTTGAGGGTGTGTTTTTGCTAATGCCTTTTTATGTTAAATGAATAATGAGGAAAAAAAATATATCATTCTTTTCATAACATTTTCTTAGAAAAATATATATAATTTGATATTTTCAAAATATGCATTAAGGTAAATGTAACAAATATGTAGTGATTATATATAATTTTTTAGTCTTACTTGTAAAAACGTGTGAGAATTTTTAGGTAAAGTTTGGCTCTATGATTGAGACACTTTGCTAAGAAAACAAAATTACTATCCCATTTTTTAAAAAGAAAAGTATGATATAGTGGTAAAAATGTGAACGTATAATGAAAATATACTTATGAAGAGCCCTATTTAGTTGAAATCTCTCACGAGTCAACCTGACCCAATTAGCGGGCTAGACACTTTAAGAGTGGGGGAAGGTAAGGGGAATCGCCTCCCTGAATGTCCTCCTTAATTGGAATTGAACCTTATAAGGTACAAATCTTACCATTAAGCTAAGGTTAGCTTGATGTATATAGTTATAACGGTTTTTTCACCATATACTCGACAAATTAAAAAATTCACCATATACCCTCAATGTTTCAAAAATTCACCATATACCCTTGAGTTTTTGAAAACGTTCACCAAATGCCCTTTTTCTAACTTCCGTTAACTCACCGTTAGCTTTATTTACGATTTTGCCATCATTAAGCCCTAACCCTAATTTTAATCTAACCCTAACCCTAATCTAACCCTAACCCTTATCCTAATCCTAAACCTAAACCCTTACCCTTACACTAAACCCTAACCCACCCGGCCCACCACCCCTCCACCCCCGGCCCCAACCCCCCATCCCCCCTCTCCCTCCACCGCCGCATCCCTCTCCCCTTCCACCGCCGCATCCCCACCCACCCCTCCCCTCCCCTCGCAACCCATTGCCCGCAACCCCCCGCTGCCCGCATCCCCCCCCCCCCTCCCTCCCCCTCCTGCAGCCCTGCCCCCCTCCCTCCCTCCCGTGACCCGCAAAGCCCGGAATTTTGAAAGCCCCCACCTTGCTTTTCTCTCCTCCCTCACTCTTCTCTCTGTTCGATCTACTCCACGGAGAGGCCGCACTCGCGGTGTTCTGCGTTTGTGAAGGGGAGGGGTGGGGTTGGGGAATTCGAAGTCGAAGAGTTTAGGGGAATTCGACGGGGAAGGGGGAGGTGGTGGGGAAATCGACTGGGGAGAGGGGAGGGGGGGTTAGGGAAATTCGACGGGGAGGGGGGAGGGGGAGGGGGGGGGGAATCGACGAGGGAGAGGGGAGGGGGTGGGGTTAGGGGAATTCGCCAGGGGAGGGGAGGGGGTGGGGGAATCGACGGAGAGGGGGTGGGGGAATCGACGGGGAGGGGGAAGGGAGTGGGGGAATCGACGGGGAGGGGAGGGGGTGGGGGGCGGCAGGTGGAGTAGAGGGGGAAGGGGTGGGGGGGTGCGGGGTGCGGGGGGAGGGGTGGGGGTTGGTGGGGTGGAGGGTTAGGGTTAGATTAGGGTTAGGGTAAGGGTTAGGGTTAGATTAGAATTAGGGTTAGGGGGCAATGATGGCGAAAATCGTAAATAAAACTAACGGTGAGTTAACGGAAGTTTGAAAAAGGGCATCTGGTGCACAGTTTTGAAAAGTCAGGGGTATATGGTGAATTTTTGGAACATTGCGGGTATATGGTGAATTTTTTAATTTGTCGGAGGTATATGGTGAAAAAACCGTAGTTATAACTAGCTTATATTGTTATTTGTTAGTGTAGTTAGATTAAGATCATATGTCCCATTTGATATTTAATTCTGTGTCCCACTTGACTCTTTTGTAAATTTGACGACTACAACGTAATTACAACTGCTTTATTGACAAATAACGGCTCGCAAGCAAAAGAAATTAGGTCCACCAGCTTTCTGCGGACCAGCTCAGCACTACTTTGTACTTTCTGGTTCTTTCCCTCATAGAAGTATTGGCTATTGCAGCAGCGCCAACATCCTTTATCCGCTCCACTGCAATTCTAATTTCTAGTACTAATCATAAATCATAATCTATGCTTCCCAATTCAACGGCCGTGATCTTATCTACCGCATTATAATTCGCCTTACCCAACGCATTATTCCCTTGTCTTTTCTCTTTTCCTAATATGCCCTCCTTTCTTTTTATTTCTTTTCAGTTTTCTTTCATAAAGGTCGACATTAACCCATACAATTACTAAGTAAGGGTCCGTTCTGTTCAACTTATTTTGTCTTATCTTATCTTATAAGATCTTATAAAATCGTATCTTATCTTTATCTTATCTTATCTTATCTTATCTTTATCTTTATCTTTATCTTTATCTTTATAAGATAGTTTATTGTGTGTGTCTAACATCTTATTTATTTTATCTTATCTTATCTTATAAAATCTTATATAAGTTAAAATAAGTTAAACAGAACGGACCCTAAGTAGGCTGGCAAAAGTTGACTCAACCCGAGAACCCGACCCGAACCTAACCCGAAATAAGCGGGTTCGGGTTCAAGTTTTCGACTTTGTTTATTAAATAGGTCGACACGGAAACTAAACGGGTTAGGTTCGGGTTGAAATTTTCAACCCGAAAATAACCCGCCTGACCCATTTAAATTAATTGTAAAGCCAGACTCACGAAGAGAGAGAGAGTGTGAAAAAGACAAAGTGGGAAGAAGAAACTCATAGATTAGCCTAATTCATATAATTGACAATTGAAGTCATTGTTGGAGCTTCAAGTACTAAAGAAATAGAAGAAAGACATGGAGACTATACAAAAGGATTCAATAAATTATTGATAAAAGTTATTGGAGCTGACTGCCTCCAATCAATTATACTCCCTCCGTCCCAGAATAGTCTGAACACTTTCCTTTTATGTTTGTCCCAAATTAGTTTGAACACTTCCATTTTTGGCATGGTCCACTATTAATATATTATTTCTTTTATACTACTTTGGCCCACACTCTACCTTTTATTAATAAAAAGTTACACAACTTTCTCTCTCCTCTAATAAAAAATACCCCACCAACTCCTATCACATCTACTTTTGAAATAAAATAACATTTGATAACCACACTACAACTTATCATCTTAAACTACGTGTTCCAATAAGTGTCCAGATCTTTCTGGGACGGAGGTAGTATATTTTTTTCTTACATTATTCTCACCATAGAGAACTTGCCCACCAATTCTTGAACCTCGGAAGAAATTTTTGAAAATCAGGTTAAACAGTGCGGGTTCAGGTCAACCCGATTATAAACGGGTCGGCTCGGGTTGGAATTTCGACTGTTTAGATTAACAGTCGGGTTCGGATTTGGGGGTCTTGCCCGTTTATGTAAACGAGTAGACTCGAATTTGACCCGACCCGACCTGATTGTCAGCCCTATAAGTAAGGCATCAGGCATGCGCTTGAAGTCTTCTGCCGCGAGTAAATCTACATATTTATGAATTTTTGTACTCCATTGTTACATTTATTAATCACTCATGACATTCCTTATTTATTGTCATTTATTGTTATGCACATGTGAGTATGTGACGAAATTGTATAGATATCAGTTTACTTAGGACTTGTTCGTTGTCGATTTTCGTTTCGTTCGTTATCGTTTTTTATTTTCAGTTTTTCTGAAACCCAAAAACAAAGATATGAAAACCAGAAAAAGTAGTTTTCAGTTTTCTGTTGTCAGTTTTCAACATTGACATGTTTAGTATAAGTATGACTAATTGCAAGATTATTATATCCTTTATATCATATGACTTTATATTCATAAAACCAAAAACTGAAAACTTATCGTGATGCCGAACGGGAAGGTAGTTTCCAGTTTTCTATTGTCAGTTTTCAAAATTGACATATTTGCTATAAGTATGACTAATTTAAGTTTATTATACCCCTTATATCATATGATTTTTATATTCATAGCACCAAAAATTGAAAACTGATAATGATGTCGAACGTGCCCTTAGTTGATAGAGTTTTATATGCGATCAAATCTTATAGACATAACTGATACTACTGTACTCTTTGTTACTTCCTACAGAAGAAGAAAAAATAAACAAGTGATAATAATTACATTGCGAATTCTTACTAGTACATTATCTTATAATTAGAAATAGGTACACCCTAATAAAGTTTTTTTTCCTTTTTTTTTTGAAATGAGGAAATCTCTACATATTGAGCATATGTGGGAACTTTTGCCCTTGAAGGCTTGAATGTACATTGGTATTTTGATCTGACTGATAGAGCAATGATATTTTAGATGAACAAATTATAATTCAATTCATGCATGAACATCCACACCAGTCACCACACTAGCTAGGATGTGAAGACCATGCGTCCATGCCAAATGCTATGAACCAATATAACCTCATGCGCGCCTTGCCTACTGTCTATGATACTACTATCCAAATGTATCAATTGTTGATAACGATAAGACTTACATGGAATTTTATGATTTAATTCTTTATAACAAAATCGATTTTTTAAATTTTATTCTTATCTCAGATATTATTCAATATGTATTAAGATGTTTTAAGTCCTTTTAGTAACTCAAAAAATAATCCTTTTAGATTGATATATCAAAATCTTTTGTATAATGATACAATATATACAAAGACTATGATATCAAACTAACTGAGGTAAACCGTAAACAACTCTACATATAAATATCAAGATCTATATACTTTATTTTATTTACTCCTCTGTATTTTTTTTAGTTTGCTCACTTGGTATCATGTACTAATATTAATAAAAAAAGGAAAAAGAAAGATATTCTTTACACATGGGTTGATAGTGAGATATATGTATAGAATCTAAAAAACGGATGAAGTAAATCGTAAGATAATATTTTCCTAAGATAATAATATATTCTAAAATATCATCATTATTCCGTAATATTCCTAATTTTTACAAACAAAGTTTCAAACAATTTTTTTTAGGGGAATATTCAAACATTTGATATTAACTACTAATGCTTAATTTACCAAGAAAATATTACTTGTACATTAGACATCTTGTAAGAAAATAGAACATCGATTGTTCTCCTGATCCTCCCTTTACAACAAAAACCTATATCATATACCCGGTTGTATAATGTATAATATAAATGTTACCGTTTTTTGAGGAGAAACGGGTGAGATATTATAATAAATCAATTTCCGCCAAAGCTAAAATGCTTTGTGGAAAAGAATCAAAGCATACATGTTCTGAATCCATCTCAATCTCCCATCTAGCGACTAAATGGGCAACAATATTTCCCTTCTCAAACCATATAAATTTTACCTTTACAATAATCTGGTAAGTATGTTACCCTTCTCACAACAAATCAAGATTAATTAATATCAATAATTAATATCTCTTGCCATATAAGCTAAAATTTAGGAGTAAACGTATCATTATCATTATAAGTTATAATTGACGGTGCTAATCACATATTCACATGGGATGATGGGAAGTTGGGAAATAACCTAATCTTTTTATTTAATATTATCTCTTAAATTGACTCCAATATATTGAGATTGAGAGTTTTCCTAAGACAGGAAAAAATCGATTAAGAAAAAAAAAAAAAACAGAGGACAGGTGCATAATATAAACAATTAAACATCAAGGGCAAATACGGAACTGACCAATGGAATAAAAACTCATTAGTAAACTCAACTTCTTCCAAAAGCGTCATTAGTCTATTGTCTTCCACCCAAACTAGAGAGAGAAAGTGAAGGAGAGAGAAAATAGAGTGAAGAAGCGAGTTGAAATATCATCAAATTCCTTCCATTTTCTACCTTCAATTGCTTCTTAATCACGAACATTTCTCTCCTTTTTCTCTTTCTCTCTCTTCAACTTCATCGATAAAACATCATTTACACTTCCAGAAAATCGATCGGAAGTTGAAGATGTTAGACGGCTTGCTTGGAAAAAGTGGATTCTACTCTAAATGGTTTGTTGCTCAATCTCTTTCTCACCTAGATCTCTCTCTCTCTCTCTTCGATTTAAACTCATTTTTCTTGATTTTCGATTCATATAATTTTATCGATTTTCAACTTTTTTTTTTTTTTTTTTTTGAAAAATTGCAGTAAATCGTTGATTAAGCAGACGAGAACTCGAATCGAGGTTGTGCGAAGGAAGCGAAATGCAACGCAGAAGTTTCTGAGAAAAGACATTGCTGATCTATTAGCTAATGGCCTCGAGAAGAATGCTCTTGGAAGAGTAAGTTTATATTTTCTTTTTTTCAGCTCGAAAATTTGAATTTGAGTTAGATTTAATATTAATATGTTATTTTGAAATGTTTATTTGATTTTCTATTTCGAAATCTGAGTGGAGAGACAGTGTTATACTGTTAGTGTAATTATTTATTTATTTGCCGTTATGTTTGGATGCTGAGAATTTGTCGGTGCTTTAGATTTTTAGAAAATTCTTTATTTTAATTTTATGAATTTTGTCGACTAATGTTGATGGATGAGTATATTGCTAGCGACACTTTTGATTGTTTTTTTATTTTTGCAAATTTTGCCATTTTTTTTAAGGTTTTAATGAATTAAAGTTAAAATTAGAGAAATTCATAAAGATAGCGTTTATATGTGTTTTGCCAAAAGAAGTTGTGCACCACATGAATACATTTTGGTTCAATAATGGATTTAACAATAGTTTGAGGTGAATCTATCTTGTTCTGACTGTTCCTTCCTACTATAGTAAGGTATTCGGCATTCTGATAATAGCATATAGTACTTGACTGATTGAGTGGTAGAATTCAATCTTAAAATAGCAAGAACTCTTGAAAATGGATGACTCTGGCCGTATGATTTATGATACTTGATATGGCACTCGGCTCATCTTTAAGTTCTAAAAGATATGTAAAGGTATAAGTTGTTAGCTGTTAGCGTTGTTATGTGTTGCCTTGTGATGGTTTTAGCTCCATATATGTTTATCTCGAAAACAGTCTTTGTTATTAATACATTAATGTAAGTTACGGTTGTTCTCTTCACCTTAAAGAATAAGTTACACGGCTGATTAGGTCTAATAAAGGCTCATCAGGTCCAATCTGATCTAGTGATTCTAGTCAGGTGTAAGTATGAGGTGAAATCAAGGCTTATCAAGTCTAATCATGTTTAATATGTTCACTTGAGATGAAGAGAACACACCTTTAGAGGGGATATAGTGGCAAGAGAAAAGAAATGTGATGCCTCTTCTTTAATATATTGTTTGCACTTTCTCCTTGGTTATATCACAATCATCCTGAAATTTATAAGTGGGACATAGAAGAACTTATTTACGTTGTAGTGCTTCAATTTCATCGGCTCTCCAAGAAATTGGAGGTGTCCTCTTGTTTGAGATGTTCTCTTATTTGAGATGTTCCGCTACAATTTGTGTGTATGTCATTATATTACCTTTTTTGATGATCGCAGGCTGATGGATTGATCTCGGAGCTGATTCTTTCTTCGTGCTATGATTTTATTGATCATGTTTGTGAACTTATTTTGAAGCATCTTCCAGTTCTTCAAAAACTCAGGTACATAGTGAGTTGCTTGATGTTTTGCTTTTGTCATGCTTTATCACTAATCTGTTGTGATAGAACTTAGAAACTACTATTCCGCTTTGCTCTTTGCATGATATGCTGTGTGTCTTGATGTAGCTTGGTTGGTTGGACAAACTAACTTCAGGCTATTGTGACGCTAGGCTGCTTTAGTGATTTATGCCTAGTTTGGTCACGTTTCATCTCTTCCTAAAACTTGAACAGACAAAATGACAGGATCTACTCATTTGCTTCCTCACTAGTAACTACTAAGCTAATGCTATGCATTTTTTATGCTCTTGGGATACAAGTAATTTCTGATCCTGGTTTAACAAATGAGGGTGTAGAACTGACAACTTGACAAGTTAGCAACTGTTGCAAAACCATGTTGCCTTGACACCCTTTTTTGAACAATCTATGAATGCTGCTCATATTGGTTCACCATGTGATAATTTCCTCTTCAGAACTTGATGTATAGATGTCTAGCATTTTTATAGCATGAACTTTTTGTGGCAATATTGGTAAATCTGCGGATCATCCCCTCCAGCCTTGTGGACACTGGAATGTTGCTGCCCTGTGTGGAGAGTCAAAAGTCAACGCAGTGTAACTTCAGTAGGCAGTTTATATTCTGCTTTAGAATATTATCGGACATTTACAAATTCATGTACGGATGTACCTTCAAGCTGTCTAGGAGAGTAGAAATGTAAAAGTAGCATCCTGTGTCTTGTATATGCAGATTATGATTCGAAGTTCTCTTTCCCATGCTCAAAATGATTCACTGCTTTGCTACTGAAGGCTAATTTTTCTATATTTTGATGAATACCGTTGATAGATTAAACTTATTGTTTCAACTTCCCTGCGGATGACAGGCAATGCCCAGAGGATTGTAGGGAGGCTGTAGGATCCTTAATTTTTGCTGCTGCCAGATTATCGGAATTACCTGAGCTTCGTGAACTCAGAGACTTGTTCCAGGAAAGATATGGAAGCTCCCTGGAGTACTATGTAAATCAAAAGGTATTCATGATCAGACTGAATTAATACGTGCTCACTTTCTTGCTCAAGTTTTGCAAATAATATGTTTTAATACTGCAGCTGGTCGAGAATATAACTCCTAGACCACCATCTATGGAAAAAAACATCCAACTACTAGAAGAGATAGCATCTGAATTTTCATTGAGGTGGGACAGTAGGGGCTTTGAAGAGAGAATGGCTAAAGCTTCCGTTACCGAGCAGGTAATTCTCTCTTTCAATTTTCATTTTAACCCAGATATTTGTTTCTCGTGTCCTTAATGTTATGAGATTTTTTGGACCATGCATTCCCTCTTTTCTTAAAAATATAAATATAATGTTATGACTTTTAGAGAACTGCTGTAATCCTGTAATCTTTTTGCTACTCAAAATTTTTCTGTATGATTTTTCTATGCAGAAGCACCAGCAAAGGCCTGAGACTCTCTATGCTGCTCAGAGTAAAATTTCAACGCCTCTTGCTAAAGATACTGTCCAGAGGACAGTCAAAGCTGAAGTTTTGCCAAAGAAAAGGAGTGAAGCTACTTACCAAACTAGAGAAAGACAAGTTGATAGCAGACATCAAACTGAAACGAGCAGAGACAATAATTTTGACAGAAAAGATGAACTGAGGTATAATATTTCTAAGGCACCAGAACTCACCAACAACAGGTACAAGCCACCTTCTGCTAAGGAAGAGGCTATCCAGAAGAAAGAGGACTACAACAATAATTTTCAACGGAGAATACAGAAGGCTGATAGATATGTTTCTGAGGAGAATAATGCTGAAGAAGTTATTCAAGTCGGCAATACATCTCATGGGAAAAGATCGGAATCTCTTGATAAGCGGGGTAGACATAGGCAGGATGATGAGTTAGAGATAGATCTTTTAAAAATATTGTCACAACAAAAACCTGATCCACGACCAGCCAATAATGGATTAAGATCCCCATCTTCGGTCCATAATTATCCTGCTGAAAACATTCATGTAAGATCCATTAACAAGAAGCAAGAGGATGTGACAGATGGATTGAAATCCAATTTCAGGGGTGGTGTTCCGCCTCCATATGTGAAACCAAGAAAAAGCAAGCATAAAGTTGATGTAGAAGATAATGACACTTTAACCTTTATTCCAGCAGGCAACTGCAACAGGTTAGAAAACCCCCCAACAAAACCTGATTTACCAGATGCCCATGAAAATGTGGATGGCGTAGAACGTGTCACAGAAATTTACTACAAGGATGAAAGTGGTGTTGAATCCACTCCTAGACGAAGATCACATAGGAGGAGACACTCACGATCTGCGTCGACCCAAGAAGCTAAAGTGAATGGTGAGGTGGGAAATGAAGAAAGGGTTGTCCGGCGTGTTTCAACTAGCAGGAGGAGACACGAATCAAAAAAAGGTCTCCAAATTCTGTTTGATGATGACCATGAACAGAAGGATGATGAAGAGAAGATGATTGACAAGTTGTTACTTCACTACAGCAAAAAGCCTTCTTCCAGTGATCCTGGAAAGCCGAGGAGAGAGACTAAAAACAGAAAGAATGATGCAATCAAATCTCCCCTCCATAAAGCTGCAGTTGGCACTAGCATGGATGAGGAGGATTCAACACCGAGGAAAGAGACGTCTAGGTCGATGTCCTTTCCTTCTCGACCAGTGACCCAACCTGAGCCACAGAAGGTATTTGCTCGTGCTGCTTCCTTCCAGCAGGAGGCTCCTGCAAAGCATGTGCACCCAAAGCTTCCTGACTATGATGATTTAGCTGCAAGGTTTGCTGCCCTCAGATCAAGTAAAGACTAAAAGCTCCAAATTTTGGTAACAATCTCAAATCATTTCTTGATTACTATACTATCTGCCTATTGCATTCACTAAGAATTCCTGCTGCAAGAGATCTTAGAAGGTCTATGTCGAATAACCGAGGTCGAGAAATGTTCTTAGAATTGGATGCAGACTCAAACCCAGCAGGGTGCGTTTTAGTTTCCCGGGAAATGGCGGTATCATTGTACCATATTCAAGAGTAACAAACTGTTGACCATGTAACTACTATACTGTAAAATTGATGTTACCAATTGCATGTTACTATATTACAAAAAAAAAAAAAAGAACTCTTTAACACGGATTATGTTTCATAATTTAATATAGTAGTAGTAGTTCAATTTTTATTTCATATGGAATTAGAGTATCACATATTCACATGTAGTCATGTAGATATTTGTAATCTGTATAACAGGCTTACCGACTGAGATAATTCCACCTCATGACCTTAAGGTCGGGGTTCGAATCCTCTTAAGTGAGAGACTGACTTGGAGGAGAATTACAACTCCCCGTCCTTCCAAGTCTTGGGCTGCAGGTTGGGCGCAATGCGACCTAGAAGTTATTAAATCTTACCAAATAAAAAAAAAAAAAAAAATGTAGATAGATATTTGTAATGTAGTGATAATGGTACTAGTAGTCCAGTTATGGTCAAAGCAAATGGTGCTTACTGTTTAGTTTCAGAACAAAAGGGGTAACGAAGTATCTTGCAGATGAGAATGACCATTATACCCTCAGCTGTCCTCCACAAACTATAAGCCATTTTGGCTAACGAGTCGTTCTATATGACTCGCCTTCCAAAGTTCCCAGTCCTTTTACCTGCCATAGCCCATATGCTAAGTACTCTTTCCCGCCAAAAAAAAGGTATCCCATGAAAACCCACCATTTATAGTCTTTCTTTTAATCTTTGTTACCATATTTTCATTTGGTCATTCCACAACGGTACTCTAGAGAGAGAAAAAGAGAGATGAAAGGGTCATCTAAGGTGATAATGGGAGCAACAATGGCAATTGTAATTATCCTTGCCATTGTTTTAGGCTTAGTTTTAGTACTTCTAGCTGAGCTTTATTGCTCTCTTCTACTCCGGCGACGAAAGCTCAAGGCTGGAAAACCCGGTTCGATACCCGAAAATCCTCCCATTTCTCAGCCTCAACAACCTCAAGAGCATTTGGTCCCTTCTCCTCTTAGTAGCTTTTATGCTCAAGGAGTTTTAGATGCTCCTAGAAGCTTCCTCTTTCCTAAACTCCCTAGTAAGAGAGAACAACGAGCTGATTTTGATGACATTGAGAGGCCAAAACATGGGAAACTTCACCAGTTTCTCAGAGTTCAATCCCCACATCAAATTGGCCTTACTTCATCTTCATCTCCCTCTCCTTCTGTAATGCCAGTTATCCAACCTCACCAACAACCTAACGAAAACCCCGGAATCAAACTTGAAGGGGGTTGCCCTGTTGATGATGGGAAGGGGAAAGATTTCATGTACATTTCAAACCCTATCTACGACAACGATATTGCCCGGCTTAGCCACATCGCAACCCCGTTCGAGACTCCAGACAGCTCGCCGTCTCAATTGAACCGGAGCGGGTCATCGGGGAGCGAGGAGGAGGAAGAGAGAGAGAATGAAAATAGGGAAACTTCAAGCCCATCTTCATTGCCATTAAGTCCTATAAAGGAACTCCCTACTAAGGCTGCTTCTGTTTCTTTGAGGGATGCAAGGTCTTTAGGCCCTTCTGCTAGTGAATCAAATAGTCATATTGGGCGTTCTTCTTCTTCTTCAGATTCACCTCGCACATCACCTTCTTGGTAAATCTTTAGTAACAATTTTTAGGTGCCAATCTTGATTATTCTATGGGAATTTTACATGAATTTGGTAAAAAAATGAAGCACGTTAAGGTAAAACAATGAAAGGGCCAAATTCTATGAAATGTTTTATGTAATATACTAGTAGGTATCATCCAAATTGTCCCACTAATTTCGGGGTAAAAATATTTCCCCCATTTTTCTCCCCTTAGTACTAGGTAGATAGTAGTAGTTCTGTAGTTGTGGAGGAACTTGTGCTTTTGATGGTAACAGGCGTGAGAATGGCACGTGAACCCATGCCACGCTTCACCTAACCTAACTTTAGCTCTTTTATCTGTCTTGAGGTCTTTTGTTGTTTTGGATAAAGTTTTCTTCAATTAATATTATGCAACTCTTAGTAGAAAAATGTGTTTTTTTTTGTATTTTAATTCTTTTACTTGTCTTGATGTTTTTCTTGAAACAGATGTTTTGTCTGTTTAAGATTCTATCACAAGGAAACAAACCCTCTTGTCTTCTTTGTTTTTTGGGTGTTATTTTGTTTTGGGATTGTGAAGATTGCATGTGAGGTGCAAGAGGTTCTGGAAATTTACATAAAAAAAAATGAGGAAGAATGAAGGAAATGACAAACATAAATATAAAGATCTGATTTTTAACGGGGTGGTTAATTGTATGGTGATTTCAAGGGCATGGAACTCATAAACAAAGCAAATGTTTCCTAGAAATAGAATGCATTTTGTCGATGAGCCCAAGAAAGAAGCTTCAGATTCTTCTAGCCACATAATTCTACCAATATTAGTACACAAAGTAATGTAGTATAATTGTTTGAAGGAAATGCAACTATTTTTTGTTAATTAGGTTACATTACACTCGACAGTAACAAAAATGACGGCCCTTCTCGAGCCGATTGAACTTGCAGTCCTGCGTGTCATATTATATACTCTTAGATAAAGTGACAACAATTCGAATATAAATTGAAAAATTCAACTCAAAATTTTCAACAGTACTAGATAAATTGCTTATAAATAACATAAGAAAGAGTACAACAGAATGCAGTTTGTAGGAGAACTAGATTCAGAATTTACACAATACACATAATATAGTTACACAATATCAGCTTATGTAATCACATCTGGGTTATGTTCCAGCCCCCGACTTTGGCATGTTCTAGCATCTATCCATAGAAGCAATGTCACTCAACCTGAAATTAGAAATAAAAAAATTACAGAAATTCAATGATCCCACGAACATTTTAACATCAAGAAGCACTGAAGCAGTAAAATTGAATATCGTTCTCTTTCGTGGAAAAGAACAAGCAACGGAAACATAAATTAAAGGTGATAATAAGAGGAACTTTCAAAGTGGATCAAGTACATACAATACAGAGAACATGAGCATTGTATCAATTGAAGCAACAAAATGTTCCTCTTCCTTCTCGTCTGTTATGCAATTTCATCCCACTTGCACGTGGTGGACAAGTTCTTGCCAATGTCATTGCTGCAAGACCGAACATCTTTATGAACATACGGATAGTAAAACACTCATATAGTCAGCCTTCTAACCTTCTCTCTCAAGGTGCCTTCTCTTCACCTGAACTTATCTGGATCAAACTTATTAGAGATTTTGACTTAATTAGTCCTAATTTACCTCATATTTACACCTAATTAGCCTTGAATTAAGTTGAAGAGAGTACACCCTCAATTTTCTGTCTGCTTAAAGAGTGTAGAGAAGTAACCTGTTTCATAAAAGAGTTCATTGACATTCTGTGCAGTTTTAGCAGATGTTTCAAAGAAATGCAACCCGTTTTCTTTAGCATATTGTTCAGCTACCTGCAAGAGTTATTACACTCATTAACATCCTTCTGCTATATCATTAACTACAAATGTATTGGGTATTGTCTCAATCCTACTGTAGTTGCAAGTACAGGCTTCTTAAGAGAAAGGTCAGTGTTACAACATTCTGACCTGTCTTAATAAGGCTTTGAGAAAGAGAAGTGCCATTTTATATAGAATTTGCTCTCGGAATAGTATCCTCTAAATAAGAACTCTGCCATAGCTTAATGAAGTACATTCCTATAGACGTTGGTTTTAAGTAATCCCTCCATCCCAGGATATGCATAATATCAACACAATATTTCAAGTATTTTCATAATATAGCTAGTATACCTCGTTATCGACCTCCCTCTTCTCATCAAGGTCTGCCTTGTTCCCAACCAATGCAGTGAACATATGAGGACTTGCTGGTTGTGTGGAAAAGAAAACAAATTGTTTAAATGAACTAATCAAAATGCTTATAAATAATCAGGATTTGTAGCAAAGCAGTTTCTTCATTTAAGTGTGGTAGTGATAATTCATCATTAAAATTGTGCAGCCTTTATAAGTTGAAAATGTGAATTGAAATGGCATATATATATATATATATATATATATGTTGTTACCTTGCCTCTGCAATTCCTGTGTCCATCTTTTGGCTTTCTCAAATGATTCCTACACCAATAACCAGGTTTCATGCAGTCAGATTTGTTCTTAAAAATACATAATCACATCAAGCTCAAGTAAATTAAACTTCTGGTTCTTCCACTAGCCTGCAATGGAGCTTCTTTCTCTATGAATCTATGTATTGAAAAACCGAGTAAAAGATTACTTAGTAAACAGGATTAGCAATATATAATGAAGCATTAACCGTGAAAGAGCTAATTCTTTAAGCGATTATCCATAATTTGTCTATCAGGGCCATCTTAATGTCAATAATCAACTGCAGCTGAAATTGAAAAATAATGGGTTCTGTTTTTCTTTATGGTCTATTTAGAAATTTTTGGGGCTTCAACTTTAGAGGGTTTTTGTTGTTGGCTACATTGAATACTCTTTAGATGACCCTGCTACTGTGTCCTACAATTACCACGCTAGTAATGTCATAGACGACAACAGCAGCAGCTGCACCGCGGTAGTACATAGGAGCTAAGCTGTGGTATCGTTCTTGTCCAGCAGTGTCCCATATATCAAGCTTAACTATTGTGTTATCTAAGGACAACACCTCAGTGAAAAATGCTGCACCAATTGTTGATTCCTGAAGGTTATGCAATCACCAAATTAGTAATCATTTGTAAACAACTAGCACGTACAAGATTGCTACTCGATATCAAGTGTACGGAGTTGTTTAAGAGGGTAACCTGATAATCAAAGAATTGGCCTTTGACAAATCTCAAAACTAAGCTTGTTTTTCCTGTTCCTATATCTCCAAGAAGCACCTGGAAGATAATCAATGAAGTAGATCACTAACTATAATATTCTTATTCTATCCCGTCTCCTCCACTTTATTTAAGTAAGGGAATATTAGAAAATTAGTCAGTCATAAACCACTACTACTTTAAGAAAGGTGACAACTTTTCCGAAATTACTTAAACAATGGAGTAATATACATATGACTATGATGTATGAGTTCACTTCTTACCCTTGTGTACAGTGGCGGATCCAGGATTTTCAAATCGGGGGTACTGTGATTAATTAATAAACTTGTTCTCAATATTTTAACAATATTCTATGCAAAAAATATTACAATCTAAAACATTGTTAAACATTTAATGTCATAAATCCCATAATACAAAACACATAAATAATAAAAAAAATACATAAATAAACATTGTTTCCCCTTTGATCTAGGTGCCATTTTCTATATCCAATACACAAATAAAGTATAAACTAATTACAATCTACTAAATACTCCATATGAAATCAAATCAATAACCAACAATCAATCCATCTTATAAATCAATTAATTCAGGCTAATTCATAAATACATTAAAGTTGACCCAATTTCTATATACTAGTACTAATTACTATGATATTACGGTTCAAAACTGGCCCAATTCGTAAATTAAAAGCAAATTAGTCTTGGAAGTAACATTAGGACGAGGGTATGTTCATCATTTAATTGTACAAAAAGCGATATATTTATGTGTCTGTACATGTAATTTTTGTTAGTTGCTTCCACAATTCATTACTCGTAAATCGAATTCTTCTCCCTTCTCCCTAGTGAAACAAACACCCCCTAAAATCTATTGTTTTCCAAATTTTTTTTTTGAAAAAAATTGAAAGCTAGAATAAGTGGGCTTCTACTATGCAATGTAGTTAAATCTTACAGCCCCAAAAAATAAAGAAGACCATAAAGTCTACATAATACCCAAAGTTTTTTTATATTATACCTAGGCCAAATGAAGCAATCCAGTAACTAACAATAAAAGGGACACGTATAGAACCCTTCCACAAACAATTAATGATTTCTCTATGCTGGGATTTCTTGATCTTCTGCAAATGCTCTCACTAGTCAGAATCAAGCCACATGATTTCATTTCTTTTTTTTTTGCTTCGGGGGTACTGCAGTACCCCCAAAGACCCAGCTAAATGCGCCACTGCTTGTGTACCCAAGCGACGATCAATGGCGGCGGTACTAGAAAGCAAGATTGACTTGTTATACTTCCTCAGTTCTGAAATAAATGAAACGCTTCTCTTTTATGTGAGAGCTTTTTGAAAAGTGTTTCATTTATTTTAGAACGGAAGAAGTATTACTTTTGATTTCGGATGGAGGGACTATTACAACATTGCTACCTTTTAAACTAAGATGCAGGAATGAAGAATGTGCTCATTATAAACTGATTATCTTAATGGAGAAGGCTTGGCAGTTGGCATAAGCTAGCATTGGTGAAAGAAATTTGTACTTAAAAGTTAAAAGTCACATACTCACATGGTAACTATATACTATAATCAACCAAATATCATATATCTAGCTTTAATTTCACCGATGAAATCAACCATAAACTAAAATAATGCAAGATAAAAACTTAACTACAAGGGTTTTATTATATACAACCAGTTTAGTCACCTCAAATCACAAAATGTTGCTCCTTTGAGAAGACTAAATTTTATACTTATTGTTTAATATGTAGAACTTATAAATTTTATGTTCAATATGACAACGGAAAAAAGAGTTAAAAATGCAAGATTATCAAGATTGTGACAAATTAGAGAACTTAAAAACTATTGTACTTTATTATTGATTTAACAATCTAATTAGCAAGAAGAGAAAACATACCCACCAGCTTGGCTTGTATGTTCTTGTTACCCATGTTGGTTAGATCGAAATTTGATCAAAGTGTCGGTAATTTGAGAACCTGAAAGAAGATTAGTAATTTAGTATAATCCTAGATAAAAATGATAACGGTCAGAAAAATAATATGGGAGAAGAGGGAAGACTGTTAGGTTTGACTGGTAAATTAACTTAACCACTTTAGATTGGATTTTTTTTCGGTTGGTTTTTACCTTTTCAGGTATTAGTGTTAATTTGGGCTTTGTGACACGCCACCAATTTGTTTTTCGTTAAGGGTTGAAGTTGCCCTTCTTAAAAACAAACGAGAGTATTAATTGATATTCCATGGAATTTCTTTTGGCTCATATATGATATAACTATATAAGAAAGATATTACCTTAGATATCAATTTTTATGTATAATTTCTTTGGCGATTAGTAGAGCTACCCAAAAAAAAAATGAACACGAGTAAATGTAGAATCAAGATTATACCAACTATTTCTTAAAAAAAGAAGAGATTATACCAACTATAAGCAAAGCAACTCAATAGAAGCATCGATATCTCAACATGCCCACCTGGCACCTGCTATAAAGTGTTCGAAAATACACTCTTTCTATAGTTTTGAGCAGTCATACAATACTAAAATCTCAATAAATGGTTGTTTTGTTGATATTATATAACATTGGAAGTAGATTTTCCTAAGAAGTAAAAAAGAAAAGTGAAATTGCTTGAGTGACAAAAAATAAGAAACGAAACTTTCTATAGATTATAGCTTCTCATAATCAGCCAATTTTTTTGGCTCTTGCTAATGCTGCTACATAAGAAAATTGATTAAGATATCATGAAATCTTAAATCATTTATTTACTTCACTTTGACTTATGTAATGTCTTTTCTTATTTGGCCTTGTCCAGAACGAAGTTTTGCATTCAATACTTTAAGACCCTGTTCTTTTAAGTACAGTTTTAGTTCAAATCAGTTTAACTCAAAAGAACAGGGCATAAGCGCGCGGGCCATCCATATATCTTCACTAAAATCTACTACTTCTCATCCTTTGGACTTTGATTCGACCCATTGATGATATAAGATTCGCAGTTGAATATGGCTTCATTGGGGAAACGATCGCATATTCGCATCTCTATTCTATACGGGAAGAGAAGGGGACACCAAAATACAAAAAGTCCAATTTTACCCCCACTAAATACAGCAAATTACAATCTAATAAAAAAAACAAAAAAAAAATCCCAATCAAAATTCAACCCAAAATCACGACACACAAATAACTGTAATACTTTCAAACAAAACCACCCCAACTCCCCCAACACAATTACCACAATTCCAACAGTTGCGTTCCCATTTCTTCCTCTTCTCCCTTCTTCCTCTACTCCCATTTCCTCTGCTTTCCCTTTCATTCATCACAATTTCTCCCATCTAACTAATCTGAAAAACACACAAAAATAGTTGCAGCACAAAGTAGATTAGAGATAATTTATCCACGCTCAGGTAATTACATAGCATTAAAAAAATAATTTGATCAAAATATACTTTGAACGTCATTCATTTTTTTGGTCTCAAATATATGCAGGTATAAGCTAAGTATCCACGAGCCAAAGGACGCAAGAAATTGAAGGCTATATACATCATTCAATTAAAAGGTATTTCTCAATTCTCTCACACAATACTAAAATAGTTCACAACAAACAAATCATATGAATTGATAATGGTTTTTGTATGAGTTTTATTCAGGTTATTCATTGTAACAGCGCAAAAAAGGCACTTGCAAGTTGCAACTGAATCAGAAACCAGTGAGAAGGTTGGTGTCTAATTGCAAATTATTTTCTTACTACTACTCAATTACAAACCAAAAATGATTTAAAATATCAAACTACAAAAGTTTGTCAGTCTCTCACATATAATTGCAAAATGCTAAGGCAAGCACTACCTAATCTATTTCCTGCATAGATCAAAGATTCCAAGCAAGATTTTTGTAGCTTATCTTTGGCTTCATGTGTTTCAACAAATTAGTTCACTTTCCTCACAAACAACCGCCATTGTGAATATCAAAATTAAACCTCCATCAATTCAAAATTTATTTGCAATTATTCTTTCAGGAAAAAATTTCCTAAAAAGTTCGACAGCCAATTCGTTTTCGTTTTCGTCTATCAAAATTAAACCAATTTTTTTCTTTTTGAAGAAAAACCATTTAAGAAAACAAAATAAAATCGAATACAACTTCACTCAAGAGTTTGTGACTCAACCTTCTCATTGAATAGAGATCCGAAAAAACCAATCTTCTCAATGAATAATAATCGAAAATAATAACTTTCCATCAAAATAATACAAGAGTGTTTTCTTTTAAAAAAACAATCTTCTCATGTATAATAATTCCAAAACACCGAAAATAGTAGATAGAAGATTCAGATTTTCTCGCATGCAAAAAATGGAAATATTGCTAAACTAACCTCATCAATTGCAATTCAAAATATCTTTTTCTTCTCCACATTTTTCTTCCTCCACCTTCAATCCTTTCAGTGCTTTAATTTACCCAAAATGCTCCAAATATTAAGTTCGGATTTCTTCCTCTATCTCCAATTTTTTACTTTCCATTTACAGAGAGATAAAGGATCAAAGATAGAGAAAGAAGACATAGAGGGGCGACAGAAGGAAGAGACATTGAAAGAATAAAAATGGCAGAGGAAGGGAGTGAAGGTGTCGACTGGTGGTGGGTGTGTGTCACGATTAAGCCGAGGTTTAGAGAGAGAGATAGGGGGGTGAAGAAGATGAAAAGAGAGAGATTTTGGTGGCTTATAAATTAAGATTATAATTAGGGGGGGTGAACAATCTGAAAAGATATTGTGTAACTTTTGAGGAATGGGAAAAGTAATTTACAATTGTGTAACTTTTGAGGAATGGGAAAATACAGTTGGCTTTGTGGTATTAGATTTGGTTGACCATTACTTCTCTAGGAGGAGAGAGAGTGAGAATGAATAAGGTTTGGTGGTGTTAGATGTTAGGATTATAAATAGAGAACAGATGTATTATATGTAAGTAATATAAATTATGTATTAGAGATATATTCATGTAAAAAATAATAATGTATGTATAATCAACTATCACATTCTCCTTTTAAATTTTTGGAGAATAAATTATTCTGCTAAAGTATAGTAGTACACAATATGAATGTGGGGGATGTATTTTGTGAATTCATTCAATGTTATTAATATAGTTAGCTAATAATGATCTTTATTATATAATAGAGATTCACATTTTTATTGTCTCCATATCTTATGACTGACGTGTATGTTGTAATATTATGTTTATAAACAGACTAATATAAACGGATTATAAACAGACTATACACATATGTAAAAACATTATCATTAGCTCGAAAAAAATTAGAACAAAAGACATCAAATTCCTACAACAACCCATACAATAAGGTTATTAAGATAAGATTATGTTATTTAAATAAAATAAAAGTAGCTTTATTAGTCCTTAAAAGTAATAGTTAGATTAGAAGATGAAAAATATATAAAAAATATAAATTATCAAACATGGGTAATCATAGTAATATCTGAATTCTGCAAGGTAACTAATATAAACATGTAATATAATGAACAATAATGCTCGAACCTAACTCTAATTAGTTGTAGTTTTATTAGTCCTCATAAGTTATAACCTATGTTACATGGACACGGGTATGAGTATCGGATACACGTACGGATCCAAGTGTCCGATACGTTATTTTCAAAAAAATAAGATACGGGGATACCGTCCTAAAGTTGGATACAGGTACGAGGATACGACAAATAAAAAAATATAATACTTACTTCATACTACATAAATAAGTAAAAGCCTACTTATATTAATCATTTTCAATAGCGATAAATTCAATTTTATTAGTACTTTGAATTTATAATTAGATTATAAGATTAAACAAAATCCAAAAATATAAAATATCTATAAACTACCATTCAAAGGGTACTCACTTATTCTTGTTAAATAACTTAGAAAAAAGTTATTAAACCTTAAAAAATAAAGTTAGACTTAGATAGGAATTTGTAGGCGTTGACATCTTGAATCTCTATTGATATATGACAATACATATTACATAAAAATAAGAAAAAAAAATTTGGAAAAAAAATTTACACACAAATGAATTCATATAAAATATCATCACACTACTACTCTTATAATAACAAAGTTAAGATTGGTATTTGTAGTTTCATATTGGATGAAAATGAAAGAGAAAAAATGCAACAACAAAGGAGGAAATGGAGTGATAAGAAAAGACGTCAAAGGCAATCACTTACACTGAGCAAAGAGGACATGAGAAAGCAAGAAGGCAATCTAATTATGCCCGTGTAATCCGAGAAAATGTCGTTCCTTCTCCAGAAAGTCGACCTCAAAATCATAATGATGCTTCCAACTCTTCATAAGTTAGAAGACCCATGACAGACATTACTAACTACAATCATACTTTCAATGGAGATAGATGCGAAATACACGATTGTAAGAGCTCTAAAGTTAATAAATTACAAAGTAGTAATATACGAAACACCATTTAATATACTCATCAAATAGATACCTTTTCAATCATGCAGCACACCCCATTGGTGAACTCCGTTCACCAATCACGCGCACAAACAATGAGAATCATATTCAAATACCCTATGAAAGTTACGGGGACTTCGCAGATGGACGCAACTTGCCCGATCGATTCTTTTGCGTAGGAGAAAGTAGTAGAACAAATGCAGATATATTGCAACCAATAACCGATGCAAGAGACATTCCACACTTAGCTGAGACCGAAAGAGAAAGTTGTTTGCCTAATCCATTATTTGAAATTGGTAACAACAATAGATCCCATGCGAATAACATATCAAGTCTCATCTCTGATGATGTAAGGGTTTGGAAAGTGGGGAGACATGGTTATCGAAATTGTGCAAGAAATTACACCGAGTCACAAGGGGTGCCTATATTCAATTTGCCTACAATGACAACGTGTCCACATTGTCAAGCACGCCCGTTCGAGATCCGAATCTCCCGAACTTTTCTTTGCTTAAATGGAAAGGTCAATCTACCCGAGTTAGCTTTGTCCACCGATTTACTTGACATGTTCTCCGATCAATCGGATAATGGGATTCACTTGGACGGAACATTCGTAAGTATAACCATGTCTTCGCATTCACTTCAATGGGAGTAGAAATAAATGATGAATTGGCCAATGCACGTCAAGGTGTGTACACATATCGCGCTCAAATGTCAATTTATCACCGCATAGGCGGTCTTCTGCCTTTGAACTCAAATGATCGCCCTCGGTTCCTTCAACTCTACATTTATGACACTGATCATGAAAATGAAAATCGTGCAGCTGAAAATTCTTCATTACGGATCGACATCATTGACAGAATTAAGAATATTCTAAATGCCCATAATCCTTTTGTTCATAATCTTCGGCATCTTGCACAATGTACGGATATACACGATTGCAAGTTTGTCATCAAAGAGCAACCTGCTAATAATCGTCAATACTCTATGCCTTCGGCATCCAGTGGTGGCCGTCGTCGTTGGAGGGGATGACATGGCTAACCTAAAAGATGATATAATGTTAGGGCTCAGTTGGTTCGTAACTACGACGTATTCAATTACAATCACCGCGGAACAACTAAGCAAATATGGAAAATGCTTTTCGTTGATGTCGAGGTAAAAGAAATTTTAGATTAATGTAGTGTAAATTAATTTCACAATGGTACAAGACACTCTTAGCAACTTTCATTTTGTTTTAAATGATAGGGTGAGTGCATACAATGCACTATATTCTCGCCCCATGTTGCAAAATTCATAGGAAGGTTTCACGAGGGATTTATTTATGTACTCCGTGGGGTACAAGTAGGACACTCCGATGAGAATAATAAAATCGTCCCAAACTGGAAACAAATGACAATAGCATCAGAAACAATTGTGATACGTGAAGAGCATGATGACATTTCAATTCCCATATTCTGCTACAATTTAGTTGCTTTGAACCGGATCCATTTTCATGTCAATCGTACTGATATGGTGTTCGGTACTTTTACTACCCCTCTATCTAGATTAAATTAATACTAGCTTTATATGCACGCTATGCGTGCGAAGTCGTTTATGAAGTTAAATTATTGCATACTTACATTATGCTTAGCTTGAAGGAAGCTAACTTTAATCATACTATTTTGGTTGTGTTAAGATGCAATGGGATTAGTTCTATATGTTTCACCAATTGAGTCAGTTGGAGGAAACTCGGTTAAAAGAGATTTGGCGATAATGGATAAAACGTAAGTCTATTCTAATTAAATAAATTTTATTTGCATACCATCTCTATATTCTTTTAACACAAAATGTTCCTAACACTATTGAATTTCATACTCGCAGTTGGACGATTATAAAGTTAACCATTTGGAATGAATTTGTGCACATACTTGAAGATGGACATCTTAACACCAAAGCTGATTTTTGTCCAATTCTTTTTGCATGTGGTCTACATGTAAAGAGCTTTCGTGGTACACTATTGAACTACATATGAATTATCAGTAATTGCATTACATTTTTATATTTGTAAGTGTTATATTAATATGTGATAATATTTTTATCTCTATCTTAAACATAGGCAGGACATATCTTACAATAGGATTTTACTCCAGGATTTATGTTAACAAAGTAGATGACTTAACTACTTCCTTATCTACATGGTATGCACAAGATAATTATATTATTGTGTATCCTAAGTTACTATTTTTTATTGAATAATTTTATCTTCTAAATTTATAGGTATGAATCCGATAAATTAGCGAAAAAAAAGGTTGCATGTTTCCGTTCAACTCCTTTCTCCTTACAATCATCCATTGATATTTCAAATGCTCCTCGGATTCGATTAGCTACCATGCCATGAGAAAAGTAAGTAATTAGACCCTTACTCCTTGCTTTTTATAACTCAAATAAACCTATACATGAATAAATAACTTTCAATTGTCTTGCAGGTACAATATTGTCGAGTTATTGCCAATGCGTGTCATCTTGAGCATGTTGACAATATCATATATGAAGCATGTCATCGTTGTCTCAAAAAAGGTTAACATTTTCCAAGGAGTTCCCACATGTGAGTCTTGCGATATTGCAAATGTTGTAACCATTCCAAGGTATAATTTTCGATCTCATATGATCTCGATCATCAAACAACCAACATTTATTTAACCTGCTAAACTTTTATCTTATTTTATTAACAGATTGTTAGTTCGACTAACAATATGTGATAGAAGTGGTACTTTAAAAATCACAATGCTTCATGATCTTGCACAACTCATTTTGGGATGCCCCAACTACGGACATAAAAGTAATACTTCAACGTGTTTTCATCTATTACATACTAGCTCGCACTCGCATTTGAATACATTGCATAATTTCAAAGCCCATATCTCACCCTTGAAAATAAATGCACAATTGTTTGCGTTCTTGCTGACCAAATGGACACAAACGAGTCATGGAAATATTATTCTCAAAACTTGGATACAAAACATTCGCTTGGATCTTACCTCCACCAATGCAAGAGTTCAATCCGGATCATTCTTATCTTTGTTAGCTATGTCTTTGAAGTCGACTAGGTTGAAGAGTGCGTGTAGTTAACCAAGTTCTATGAAAACAAATTCCATAGTTGAAACACTAGAGATTTCATTTACTATCTTTGTTATTATATATATTTTTTAGGGGAAATCTTTGTTATTATATTGTTACAGTATGAATATTTTTTTCTTAGGTAAATTTTGTAAATAATTTTTCTATCTCTATTAATACTAGATGTAATTACACAACTAATTTAATTCCAATAACGATTACACACACATGCACATAAAACTTAAAACTTATATAGAAAGAGCTAAATGTAAGTATGCAATAATTTAACTTCATAAACGACTAGCGTGCATATAAAGCTAGTATCTCTTAACGGGATCGGGCTTATGAAATTGCTTGATATTCCCAATGATATTGCATTATCCGCAACCGCCTAACTGAAAAAGTTTAACTAGTTGGTCAACCGTCTCAAACTGAAAGTTAGCCATCAATTTCATTGTCACTTGTTGCTGGCTTGCAGCACAGAAGATAAGTTGCAAGCCCCCATGCATGATGAATGATGATGATGGAGAACATAAATAGCCGGAGATTGCTACATATACCCACTAGAAATAGATAATTAAAAACTTACTTCAATTTCACCCACTAGAACATAGACGTACTTATTTCAATTTAAACTTATTAACTTTGCTGATTTGTGCTCTACTATTTATTGATGTCTATCTCTAGTTGGTAGATCATCTACTGGATAGACAAAGTTTTTCAGTAGATGGCCTAACGGGTATTTCAATTTAGACTTACGAGTATTACTTGGGATTTGGGACGTACTTATTCATGGCAGGTTTGTAGTTTCTTTGGTTTTATTCCCCTTTAATCTTGTGGCATGAGGTCATGCTTTGGCTTAATTATGTGTTTGAGAATAAGGAAAGGACGAAGAGGAGATTTTTGTTGTTGACTTTGCTAGGTTCTTTAATTTTTAAGAACCATGAGAAAAATTAGGGTAAACAAATATTTTTTGTTGGGATGGGTGCTCATATAAATTTATAAGAGTAAAAATCAGGATTGTTTTTGATAATTTATGGGACTTTAGACAAAACTAAAGATAAGAGCTCCTTATACAAAGATGCATATTATTAAATTTATACTATCACGCACCTCTGTTTCTTTAATTGTTCGTCATTCTTTTTTTTGGATGTTTTGAATTATTCTTGTCATTTTCGTCTTTTAGAAATAAACTCTCCTCACATTATTCTAATATAATACACCTTTAAACAAGTTTTATCCTAAATATACATGTCAATTTTGTGTACAACCACAAAAATGGAAACTGGCAATACATTTTACAATTATGACATTAGTCCTCTATTAATTTTCAATATATGAGCATCATGATTTATTAATCTGGCGTGATAGCCACAAGATCAATCTAACAAAATATCTTATGGAGTATGTTTTTAGTCGGTCAATTTAAACAATATGATTGATTCAAACAACCAATACAAACAAATTGGTCAAACAAGCCAAACAATTAAGGACATGTTGAGCTAGCTTGATCTTGTGGTCAAACAAGCCAAACAATTTAGCTATTTAAATAGTACTTCCTCCGTCCCATAATGATAATACAGTGCTTGTTTCTTTTTTACGCGGTTATCAAGATGAACCTTTGACTTTTAATATCTTCAATTCCTTATTAATAAAAAATATAAAAGTTGATATTATGAAACCACACATTGAGGCGAATCTAAGAAGATCTCACATGAGTATGTTATCTTATATATATTAATGAAAATATTTGGTAAAAAAATTTAAAATTTGAATCACAAAAATGAAACAAACACTATATTATGAGATGGATGGAGTAGTACATGCAAATCAATACTTTCAAGCTATATGTACCCAAATACTAGTGAGAAAAAGTAGCTCCTCAAAAGCTAGAGATTTTAGTGCATGATAGCCTTGTTTTTCTCCATTGGACAAAAGTGACTAACTAGACTTCATGAATGTTGGACACCTAGTTATACAAAGTGACAAATATATTTTCTCTCAATCTCATAATGTTTTGGTCATTTTTATACTACGATTCTTACTATAAAATATAATGGAATCTTTAGTTGGTTTTCTATTATTAGATGGCTTGATCTAATTTTTTTTGGTCATCAGGCTACTTAACTATTCACCATTTCTTTTGACTTTTAATTTGAGTAGCTTATTGTAAATACACATAATTTTTTTACTTATTGACAGTAGTCAAAGTTTCTATTGTGCTCCCTGAAGCATTTAAAATTGGGTGTTACCTCTCACTTTTTTTTAACATTTTGTATTTGCGTATTATACATAGTGCTCATTTGAGCAAAACATGTAACAAATATACAAAGAAATATGCTTGAAAACACATAGTTTTAGGTGCTTTGCCACAATATTACTTCCTGCTTTCCTAGATAAGTGTTACATTTAGGGGGTGTTTGGTTCACAAAGGGGAAAGGAAAAGGGTTTAAGAAAGGGAAATAAGGAGAATGGAAAGGCAACCCCTTAGATTTACTATGTTGTTTGTTTCAATATATCTAAGGAAAACCTAAATATATCACCACCCCACCACCACCACCACCACCACCACCACCACCACCACTACACTTTTACTTCCAAATAAAATCACCTTCTTGCCGCCACCCTCACCCCTTCTTTCGATGACGCCTCCCCCATCACCTTCCCCTCCTTTCGGCGCCGCCTCCCTCACCGCCTTCCCCTTCCTTTGGCGTCGCCGCCCCCATCCCCCTTCTCGTTCTTTCGGCGTCCACGCCCCCACCCCTTCCCTTTTTTCGCTAGTCGACTCTCTCTCTCTCCTTTCGCCGATGTGGTGGTGTTTATAGGTGGTCCGGGGTAGATTGTCGGGTTTGGTCTTTGTTTTTCGGGGGTGGATTGTTGGGTGTGGTGCTGGTTTTCGGGAATGGAGGTGGATTTTCGGGTGTTGGGGTGGTTTTTTGGGAATGGTGGTTGGTTTTCGGGTGTGGGGGTGAGTGTTCGGGGGTGGGGGTTTGGGGATTTCCGTAGGTGGTTGGCTTGGGGGCGTTTTGGCGGTTGGCATGGGGGCGTCTTGGTGGTTATGGTGGTGGGGGCGACGGTGGTTGGTATTAATGGTTAGGTCAAACGGCGGTGGAGTGGTCAAGGAGGTGGTCAATGGGGTTTCAAGGAAAGGGTAAGTGAAACCTTGGGGTAGGGTGGGGAATGGATGTAGAGGAGTTTGGGGGTCAGGGTGGGGTAAAGGGAATCATTAAAATGATCAAACAAACAGCAAGTAAGGGAATCAAGTAAGTTAATTCCCTTACCCTTTCCTAAAACCCTTAAACCAAACGCCCCCTTACTTTTTTACGTAACTCAATTCGTTTTTTATCATTAATATCTTTAATTGCGTACAAGTACAAATTATAAAAAGTTGATATATTGAAACTGTGAGTTGAGCAGAATCTAACAAGATTCCACTTGACTATGTTTTTCTTTATATTACCGAGAAAATAGAGTCAAAATTATTAGTTGATTAGCAGTGTCACTTTAGTCAACGTAACACTTAGTTAGGACTAGTGCTGTTACACATTTAGAAAAGAATTTGTGTTTAAACGCTGAAGGTGAAGGCCCCCTGTTGGTAGATGTTAGTTATAAGTCACGTAATTTGAAGAATCTAATCACTGAGTAGACTAATTCACTAAACCACATGTATATTGTACGTTCGGTGTTCCCACATGAAAACATCATCTAATCTTTTCATGCAACCACTCACGTCGCTTTGTCATTCTGTGTCATCTTTTGGTTGCTTCCATCTTTACATTTCTTGTTTTTTCAGGCTACATCTTTTGTTTCTTTCTTAATTATGTAATTACGTCTTTTCTTTGCCAAAATTATTCTACTATCGTGCTACAAAATTTGTGGAAAAAGAAAAGATAAAGTATTGGTATTTCTTTGGAGATGTACTTACTGAAAAAGAAAGGATTAGATTAGGACCTTTGCATAATAACAGTGTTCAGAAGAATATTCTTAGATAAAATCTAACAACATATATAAAGATTGATTATTCCCGCAATATAGTGTCAGAGGCACAACATGTATATCGATGGGTTAAGAGGGTAATTCATGTGATGGTCATTAACTTAATTTTGCTATATTTATAACGATTAATATGTTTTTGATGATAACACATTTTATCTTGATATCCTATTTGGGGCCCAGCCCCTCTTTTGCATAAAAAAAAACATGTTATCTTGATATATCAAAGCTTAATTAGTCATAGATGAACACATTATTAACAGGGAAGAGTAACTCAAATTTGTAATAGAACTTCGTGGCTTGATTAGTCTCCTGAAAACAATTATGGATAGAGAAGAAAGATCAGTTAGATTGTACGTACATATAACAAATGATATTGATAATCTTCCAAGGAATATGCCATAAATGTCTAATAGAGTTGACTAACAAGCTAAGGAAAAGAAGATTCTTAATACCAAGGCGAAGAATCCGATCCAACATCATCCATATATGACATCTAATTGAATCGTAGTGACATTTACATATATTGAATGACTCAAATATCGACTCATTAAGTATTGCCATCAGACTCATAACTACATAATATTATACTGTCACGCCTACTTATATTAAATATTATGTTCCACTTTTTGTGTATTGCATTAGCCTAGTAGTAGTCAATCTTGGACCAAATTAGAAAAATTAGGAGACCAAAGTTTGAACCCCAACCTATATTTATAAAGTTGCATGTATTCATAATTTATTTATTTTAGACAATCTATCTATTATACGGCCAAAAAAGAAAAAAAATTGGGGATCAATTAAGCCCCTACTCGTCCTAACCAAGATCTTTTTCGGCAAGCACCTTATAATAGAAGCATAAACTCCTAGAAATTGCACCTAAAGACAAATAGAACAAAAACCCAATTATTGTTCAAACTAAGCTTTATGGGAATATATGTATATCTCTTTAATATAGTTTTTGATATCTAAAATTTTTGGTGGTGGCCATTACAATACCTATAATGACCTCAGAATATACCCACATAGATAAAACCTCCCCTACTATAACCCCCACCTCTTAACCACGCACATCATATCCCATACTACATAAGCAACTTGCTTCTACATATTTTTAGTGTCAAAAGAGTATCTCACCTTAGTATTTTCAACCAAAAACCTCACCCTTTCCCCCCAATAATAATATGCCTATAACATCTCCAAAGAGCGTTGATGGTGAAAGTGTTACAACAATCAACAGCAACAAAGGAGGTCATTGCTTATGCTCTCCTACAACACATCAAGGCTCGTTTCGATGTCGATTTCATCGATCGAATTCTTCAACTTGGACGATGAAGCGTTCAAATTCCATGCCTATTACTAGGCCTTCAAAGAGTACTATTACTACTACTATTGATCGTACTCATCCTAGTCAGTTTACATCTTACTCTCCTAAATCCACTGTTTCTGAACCTCTTGAGTCATGATACATCATACGAGGAATGATAATTCAATCTCTAAGAGTGGACTACGTACAAACTAATCCACCCTACAAGATATTTTGATTTTTTGATCAATAGTTAAAAATTGAAAAAACAAACAATTTTTAACTAGTGATTTTGATCAACATTTCCTTATGCGTGGATTACGTTTCTCTACTCCTACAAATTGAGAAATACTACCTTGATTGGTATATTTTGTTGTATGCAGTGATCCATTTGGTTGTAGTAATCACTTCATCTAGCGCAACTTTACCATAGTGTAATGTGTAGTTATGTTGGCGCTATATCAACTAAAGAGATAGTTTATGACTCCTCTTTGAACCAAAAATTAGTCGTAAACTTAATTACTTAATTATAAGCATACTACTCGATCAATAGTTTAATTATATGTTTATCCTTTACCCTTTCTATTTTGTTGGCTGTGGATAAATATATGATGTATGAATACTATATTGTTAATTTCTAGCTAGGTGCGGAGAGAGCCATATAATATAGCGGTTATACAGGATCCAATTTCAGGCCTTGTGTATCACTTTAAAACTTTACCAACTAGATTGGTTGATATCCTAAATCTTATGTATATAAAAGTGAATGAGAGTATTAAGATTTATGTAATTCATATGCATGAATATTATTTTTTGGTTCATTCTAATTCCTTTTTCCAAAGAGCGCGGTTGAAACTGCATTCATGGACTAGGACTACTCATCAATAGTCAATAGGGATAAGAACCTTTCTCTTATTTACATCTTCGTCCCATACTGCTTTATCTTGCGAGTTGTTTCCCATATTAGTGTAGGTAAGGGTTTATTAGTAACTTCCAAGATTCGAAAAGCTATCAAGAAATGTGGCACTTTCTTGAATTTTCAAGCTATCTCCTATCCATGACTAATAATGTGACAAGTTGTCCTTTAATAATGTGACAAGTAAACTTTTGAATCAGAAGAGCAATACGTGGCTGAGTACGTTGATGCAAGACGCTAAAAGGTTACATGCCAAAAAAAAGTACATCTGCCTATCGGGTAATGGATCATGTTCGTGTCGGATATCCTGTCGAATTAGAGTTGTTTATAAAATATATCAAAATTATACATCAAATAGGGTAATTGCATGATATGACAAATTGACCAAATTGGTTCGAGTTCAGGTTGATTTCATGTTTGTGTTGTGTCAGCTTCGTGTTAATCAGGGCAACTTCGTGTCCGAATGATGTAGGCGTTGGTTGTGTTGTCGCGCAAAGTTTGAATTTGGATGCCTAAGAGAAAGTAAGATCAAGAAAACCTATCAATAATTATAAGTACAGCACAACGATTTTATAATAAATTTTGGCGAATCATGTACATATAAGATGTTGGATGCCTAAAAATAATTATTATTGTACTTTTGATAATAATATCCAATATATATTGTGTTGTGCCATTGCCTCATATAAGAAACTTACTAAAATAATATGGTAATTTATCACCTACATTGCTCATTAATTAACTAACATTAGTGCTTCATTTGCTGATAACAGGATCGGTCATCGGAGAATGTTACAACCTTCAAACATAGTTGATCACCCAGGACATAAAAAATGCATCAATGGTAGATCGAGGTGATTCATACTCATATTTCTAAGTAAACCGATGTATGATTGAAAATAGTGTTCAAGGAAAGATAAGCCACAAAAGTTTCCGTAGGGTCAGATATTTGGATGCTGGACTGCTAACATAGCCCCATTGAGAGAATCTTCAATGTGCAATTGTGCTTCTTTCTGATGCTCATGCGTTCTTGTCTCCCTTCATTATATATTCTTTTGGTCTCTACATCCTCTTACTATACTTTTTTATTTGACAAAATAAATTGGATGGAATGGGAAAGTTGAGAATGTAATTTATTTTGCTAGTTAACTGATTATAATCAACTTAATCATCAACGTTAGAGCTTATTACAAATAATTTACTACTCCATCTTGATCCTACTTTTGTTAATTCAAACACTTTTTACACAAGTGAAAAAGTACAGAAAAAATTTAGGCGAGTATAATATGAGACAAAGAAAGTACTATTTTACTTTCAAATTTTTCATCTTTTTCCAAAATTACCTTTTATTTTACTTACCCTCTCCTCCTAAAATGAGTGAACGAAGCCACGACTACTAGCTTCCTCCACCGCTACTAGAGCACTTGGTCTATATATATATTGATGTACCTATTTTTGTTACTTTTAGGGAAATATTTGCTCATAATTTATAAATAAAATGGACAAAAAGGTTACTTTAGATGTTGCTAAGTACATCCAGATATAAGTAAGAAGTCTGAAGGGTGGAAATCGGACCGCTAAGGCCCTTCAGGAGATGCAAAATATCAAGGTCAATATGGATGCCTCAATTAACACAATTTCGAGTGCAGATGTCCACCAATGCAGGATAAAATTAACAGTTCGGACAATCCACTCAAATGAGAAGAATACATAACAAATGGTACGAGCGAAGAGGAAAAGAGCTCGTTTGTAAGGCGAAGAAGATCAATAGGACGAGTTAATGTCATGCCTGCTAACTCCAGTTGCTGAAGAAGGTTCAGGAAGAGGGTAAACATATGTGACGTCTCTCAAGTAGGATATAAGCGGAGAAGTAATGCTCCACCCTCATCGGATGTCTTCATATTAGGAAAAATCATGTGTAGTTTGGTCTGCTCTTGTTTTAGCACTTGTCTCCGTAAGTGTTGTAATCGAGTCAAGGATTCGCTAAATGTAGCAAGTGGTGCTAGCATTAGTGAGTCCCAAGTGTCTGTTTGTATCCTGTTATGCAAATTATCCTGATGTTGAAAAAATATCCACCTCTAAACATAGGTCCGTTGAACCCAAGTCGAGATCAAATATAACCAATATGAACCCAACTCAGGCCAATCCAACTAGTTTCAATAGAGGTGATCATGACCCAGGCCGGGACAGGCTTCGGCCAAAGAAAGTGCTCCGTTTCGGGACAAAGTATCAACCCAAAATTTCTGCGCCAAAACTCGTTAATTCGAGCCGGGGCAAAACAGGCTTTTTTGGGGACGAGCCAAAATTTCCAGATTTACGTTCCTCATAGCCCGACTTTTTTTATCTAAAAATCGGGCCGGGATCGAACTGCGAGCCAAAAAAATGTACCCAAAACCCGCTAATTTCCGATTTCCGAATCCATCCAACCTAGTGGCACAACCTAGCAACTAGCAAGTACTCTTGGTTACGTACGTGGTATGAAACTATGAATATCCAAATCAAGACTCATCTCTAAAAGTCTAAATGTTCTTAAGACTTATTATAGGTTTGATGGATGCAATTCCCACGAACCTCCGACGCAAAAAATGACTCCCAAACCAGACCCAACCCTCTACACACCCCTACCACCCGAACCAACTTACGTCGTTCTACAACTCTACCACCCACCGAACCACCACCCATACCTCCGTCGCACCTTATTCTCAATCTCTCTCCTCCTTCTCCTCTTTACCACCATCTTCCTCTTCTTCCCCTCCGATCCACACCTCCAACTCGTCCGAGTTAGACTCAACCATGTCCGAGTCAACTCGTCCCCTCACCTCTCCCTCGACCTTTCTCTCTCTCTCCTCCTTAAAGTATTCAACCCTGATCTTTTCTCCCTTAATTTCGACTCACTCGCTGTTACGATCGCGTATCGAGGGCGCGAATTAGGGTTTGTTGAATCTAATGGCGGGAGAGTGAAAGCGAGAGGTTCTTCGTATGTTAATGCTACGGTTGTTGTTGATGGATTTGAAGTTTTGCATGATTTTTTTTATTTGGTTGAAGATGTTGCTGCTGGTAAAGTTCCGTTTGATACTGTTTCGTTGATTCGTGGAGAGCTTGGTCTATTCTTTGTGAAGATTCCAATTCAGGTACGAATTTGATTTTCAGTGATTTTTTGAGAATTTTTGGAAGTATATATGAAATTGAAGTTTTGTAATTGTTGTCCTTTTGTTCAATTTGAGCTGAATTTTGAATTTTTGAGGATTTAGGAAATTGATGTTTTCGCTTATAATGGTCCTTTATTTGTTCGTTTCAGCTGATATTTTTGTCAATGAGACAAAAATTGGTAATGCAGATTAATTTTTTTCAATTTTTGGACTTTGGTGGTTGTTGTTGTTGTTATCTGGCATTTCTGGAAGAATTGGATGCATTGTTATGTATACATGACAATGGAACTTGGTAATTCGGTGCCAAGTGATTTGAGTCTTTGTTCATTTGAATTTTTTGAGCTGTTTTCTTCGTTTAGTAAGAGAGAAATTGTGAGTGCGGTTTTGGTCTTTTTTTTAGTCTAGGACTTTGTGGTGGTTGTTGCTCTAAGATTCGATCATGTGGAGTTTTTCTCTTTCTATTGAGCAATGTTTGCAAGAGTAGGTTCCTAGAAGATGCACCGGTAAGGAGAGTGGAGAGTTGGGACTAGGGTGTATGGGAATTTAAAAAGAAGCCAAGGGAGGCCAAAGGTGACTTCTAGGGAGGTGAAGAAGGATATGAACGGAATTGGATTGCTTGAGCATATAACATTAGATAGAAGTGGATGAAAGAAGAGGAAATTTGTGGAGCGAACGAAAGAAGAGATATTTGTGGAGCACATAGTACTAGATAGAAGTGAATAAAGAAGACGATGTTTGTGGACGATCATATACTCTTGGTCTCTTGTTCATATATAGAGCTTGGTCTCTTCTTTCTTAAGATTCCAAATCAGGTACGAATTTGATTTCGATTTTGATTTTCAGTGATTTTTAGAGAATTTGGAAGTCTATGTGAAATTGAAGTTTTGTAATTGTTGGAGTTTGTTCGATCTGAGGTGAATTTTGAATTAGTTTTGAAATTTTGAGGATATAGGATATTGATGTTTCTTGTATTGTTCCATTACTTGTTCGTTTTAGCTGATATTTTTCTCAACGAGACAAAATTTGATAATGCGGATTAATTTTTTTTCATTTTTTGGACTTTGGTGGTTGTTGTTGTTGTTGTTATCTGGCATTTCTGGAAGAATTGGATTGTATTATTATGTATACATGACCATGAAACTTGGTAATTTGGTGCCCGAGTGATTTGAGTCTTTGTTCATTTGAGCTGTTTTCTTCGTTTAGTGAGATAGAAATTGTGAGTGCGATTTTGGTCTTTTTTATAGTCTTGGACTTTGTGGTAGTTGTTGCTCTAAGTGTCGATCATGTGAAGAGCGATGTTTGCAAGAGTAGGATTCTAGAAGATGCACCGGTAAGGAGAGTGGAGAGGTGGGACTAGGGTGTATGGGACTTTAAAAAGAAGTCAAGGGAGGCTAATGGTGACTTCCGTGGAGGTGAAGAAGGATATGAACGGAATTGGATTGCTTGAGCATATAACATTAGATAGAAGTGAATGAAAGAAGAGGATATTTGTGGAGCACATAGCACTAGATAGAAGCGAAAAAAGAAGACGATATCTGTGGACGATCATACTAGATATAGTCTTGGTCTCTTGTTCATAGAGCTGACTTCATCATTTGGGATAAAGTTTTGACATGTTGGAGGGGAGATCATCTTTACATTGTCTAGGCTAAGGTGATTTTTTTTTGTGTTCCTTGAAAAGATCAACTCCCATCAGCAACCATTATATTTATTTCAGGTGATCCTGAGTTCTTGACTGTAATTTTTTGTGTGTTCCTTGAAAAGATCAATGCACATCAGCAACCATTATCTCTTTCAGGCGATCTTGAGTTCTTGACTGTTACTTGTAGGTGTTGTTTGCCTGCCATGCTTATGAACAATCCTTTCTAAGGACTGAAAAAATGTTCTAGCAAGTGTGTGGCCCTGCTCCTGTCATAGGCTGACTAATGACAAAATGCTACCCCTTCCACCAGTCCCCCGCACCAGCCAAGATGAAAATTGATCAGGGAAATGCTCCTAGTAGGTGGGTGCAGCTCTGAATGAGCCCACCTTATCCTTCATCAAGAATTGTAAAATATGAATTGGAAAAAGGGTGAAAAACTGCTTTTTATTTGCATACTTGGTTGTGTTTAATGTAAATTTTTACATGGCATGGACTTTTGAATATGTGAATTCTATGCTTATGCTATGACAAACTCTTGCAGTCGCTTTTTATCTTGAGGTATGCTTAAAATGATGTAAGAATATTTTGTTTTTGATGTTGAAGCGATGTTAGTAAGACTTGTTTGAAAGAATAAGGTGTAGATCCAAGGGTTACACTTGGCGATTTTCAGGGGTTATTCTTGGTGTGCATTGTACCCGGATCACCTTTTTTGGCATGGGACACAATTAGGGTATTCAGATTAGAGTAGTGTGAGTAATGTAGGTGGTAGTTTGGTACTGATGTTTTACTTTGTGACTTGCTGTGGTGTATGGGAACACCATTTTGCTGTGGTCTTCTCTAATTTTTTTTTTTATCTGAATTTGTTAGATCTTATTAGACAATACAAAAGGTTAGAGAGCTGTCTTAACAAGAGTCACCCCCTGTGACATGTAAGAGAGAATCCTCAATAGGCACCTACGTATTGAGGATGAACATTACTTCACAGCTATCAATAACGTGGCCCAAGTTAATCATTGAATGTATTTCTTGTCCTATTGGTGTGTGATGGAGGGCCTCTTTACCGTCAAGACCTTCTGAAAGCTTGAATCCGGTTTCAGTAAAGCGTCGGATGTAACATACCAGCACTGCAGTAATAGCTTAAAAGCTATGTTAGCTATGCACCTTATGGGAAAATAATCCTCTGCTCTAATGTACGGATGTACCCAACTTGTGGTAAATCATCCTCTGGAGCTAATAAATAACGGATATGAATGAATTTTTTTTCATAAATTCTTAACCTTCCTTACCTATGTTTTCAGAGCTAATAACTAGGTGAGAGCCTTACCATGCTGTTGTTGATGTGTTATTTCATGCTAGAGAGAATTCATTGTACCTATTTACTAGACTGGGTATTTGAGGACATTCCTGGAAAAAACTACTTGGTTTTGTCAGTGATTGACATTGAAGATTTTTTGTGCTATAGCACTCCAAAGAAATAGAGGTCACCAAGGTTTTGCTACAGTTTGATTACCCATTCTGATGATGTGCTCTCTTAAGTTGATTTTATCTTGAGTCGTCTTCATGCTGTATTATGCTTCATGTGTTTCTTTGCGAATGATTATGTACTAAGTCTGCCGTCTCCTCTCAGGCTAAAGTATCATGTGAGGTAGATGTAAATACGAAAGACCAGACGATTGTTCATCAAAATTGCTATCCTGAGGTGAGTTACTGAGCTACATATATCTTGTTTTATTTATGCTCACCTTCTTGTAACAGTTAAATTCACCCATTAATTTTGCTTATTGTTTTATCTAGCAAATATGACATAAATTACATAATTCTTACATAAGAGTTAATTGTTTCACTAACTTCTAGTTACATTTTGCAGTGACACGGGTGGTTATACAAGAAGTTGCAGTTATTCAATCACTAGATGGTGATGCTGCTTGATGTGCACATCATTGCATTTTGAAAGGTTATTTTGTGGTTATTGTTTGCTGGATTTTTCGACAAAGCGTATCATGTAAATTATAAACTACTTATATTAGATACTATTGTACAGGAGTTCCCGACTTAAATCGAGAATTTGGAGAATTTCTTCTCTCCTTTTGCCCTCTCTTGCTATGCTCTCGAGTTTTAGATTGAATGTTCTTGGAAGAGGTTTCTTAAAATGCCCAAAGTTTAACAGTGTAATGTTATTTACCCAATAAAAACAAAAGGGTGCCGATACTGAATTTTCATTCTTTTTGGGTGTATAGAGTGTCATACCACAAAGGGTAATTTTCAATCCCTGATCTTGTGTATTATTCTCACTAGAGATTACAAACTAACTGAGTTGACATCTATAGCATGAATCATTATGACATTATGAGTAAGCCTTTATAGGTATCTAACAGGATTAAATTGATGAAAATATCATTTGAAAGAATTAAATTAGAGATAAAAATTACTCTTAAATCAGGAAAAAAGAACTTTCAACTATTTACCTAACTCCTCCCCTAAAAAAAAAATTTACCTAACCCCTAAGGCAAGAGTTTAGTAATTAGCCCCAGTTTTGGTAAGAAAAACTATAAACATTCAAGGATTAGATACTTAAATGTCTTAAAGGTTGGTAAAATGTCCACTTAACTTTACTAGTAATATGGTAATTGGAATCTTAGTCTTACTGTCTACAATGATTCATAAATCATAGGAGCAATAAAAACATTTCATATGTTTTGTAAAGTACTTCATATCATCATATGTTTTGTTAGTCATCAAGGAGTAAGTGAGCCTCTCTTATAAACCCAATACTCTCATTTTTTTTGTCTCTCTTAAAAATAGAAGGGCATCCTTTATCCACGCTGTCTTTTTTCAAGCAGCCATCTGTCTTCATTTCAGCCGAAATCAGGCAAATGGATATTAACATCGGCAGCTGCATTAATGTCTGCCAGGTTTATAGTTATCCACTTTTAAATTCTTCAAGAAACTAAGCTACTTGTTTTTCATATGCAGGGAAAACAAATTACAGATGAAATATATCAACTCCTAGTACCACTACACTACAGTTTTCTTTTGATTCCTTTGTTTCCTTTCAGAATTATTTGCTAAGCTGATCAGAGGAGTAGTTATGAACCCTATAGACCATCCCCATGAGGGGTGAAGGCCATGGCTCGTACTAGCCAAAATCGGGGCGAGGTTAGACAGCCATTTCCTAACCATGAATCAACCCGAAGCCTTAGACACAGCCTCGGTTTGAAGTGGAGTTTTTAAGCCTGACTCATGAACTTTGTGAATTTTTCTTACTTCTTCTGTTTGGAAATAAATGAAACGCTGCTTTTAAAAAACTCACATATAAAGAGAAAATCGTTTTATTTATTTTGAAGCGGAGAAAGTATTTTATTTGAGTTTTTTGTATTTTCTCTGAAAATAAGTAAAAATAAGGTGAAGAGAACAAACCCTTAGAAATGGTTAAATTTGCCTTTTGCAATCAGAATTTAGACTAAAAGCACTGTATTTTGATCACAAATAAGAAACATACAATATTACAAATTACACAGGTCTTCCTAGTATACTCTAATTCTTTTGCTACTTTAAAGCTGAAATCGGGGACTTAGCTGCTTCATGCTGCACCATACATAATCTCCATGATGATACCGGCATCGGAACGAACCTGGATGCCTTGTTGGTGAACATAGACAAACCTTTTTTCTCTCACCCCCACCATCCACCGTAGTATCCACCGTTGGCTGCGGCGGATTTCCAGTAAGTTCCACCACGAGCCGCGGCGGTCGGAAGGGATACGTACGAGTCCTGGTTGCCAGCCCCTCAAGGCTAGGTAAAGGAAACCCTGCTTTGAGGCACATGATGATATGTTGTTCTTCTTCTGCTCCTTTCTTTGCTACAGAATTTTTTTTTTTGCAAGGGAATATGTTCTATTTGTGGTTTGGTTACTTTGCTACTATATATAATGCACCCCAAAGGTAGGAAAGAAGAGTAGTAGGCTAAGAAAAGTTGGGTATCAAAAGAGGACAAAGAAAGAAGTGGCTTTAATTTGATTCTTAGAGGAAAAGGATCGCTTTTTATTAGGGGGTTTCTCTACATTATGCTTCCATGATGTGTACATTTTCTGTTGAGAGTTCGTGTGTTTCATCAGGAAGTTAAGAGATAGAGAGAGGATGACTGTGAACTTTGTCATTCACTTTGGCTTTTTCCACTTTTTGGGTCCTTAAATCATGAGGTTTAGACTTTAGAGCGCCTAGTAAAGATAAAAGTAACCACATTGATCATTTAGCTCAATGTTATCCAAACTTTTGCCAAGGCAGCCATACAATTCTTTTTTTTTTTTTTTTGACCAAGGAAAGAAAAACCCAGCCAACCTCCTACCGTAGGCGCTAACCTAAAATGTCCTTTCGGACCAAGAGGGAAAAATCAATATCATAAGGAGGAAAGAAAAGGGTGGGGGAGTTATAATGATGACCCTTTCTTCGCCATAAAATCCGCCTTCTATTACTTTCCCGACCAATATCTCGAAAGTAGATCTCCGAAAAGTTCCGCAGACCTCTTTACCTACATCGAAACAATAGAGTCAATACACCAAGGAACCTTATTAGTGTTAGACATGGCTTTGATAACTTCACTATTATCTCCTTCAACAATAACTTTATTCGGATTAAGACTTCTAAAGCACAACGAACCGCCCTCAGGCACGCCTGGCCTCAACTTGGAGGATCGAGAGCTCAGGGTTGAGAGAATGAGCACCCGCGCAAATCACCTCACCCAAGTGATCGCGAATGACAAATCCAATTGTCGTACTACCATCGTTTCTCTTGGAACCATCAAAATTACACTAGTAGAATAAATGCTTATTGCTGCGGTGGTATTGATGCGGTTTTACTCATACGCAGCAATATATCACGTAAAAAGAAAAGATAAATTATAAAATAACCATATTGCTGCGGTTTCGGATGAAAACCGTAGCAATATAGGAAAAAGTTTGACTATTTGGCCAGATATATTGCTGCGGTTTCTGACAGAAACCACAGCAATATATTAAAATAATATTAAAAAAATATTATTTTAATATATTGCTGCGGTTTTTTGTAAGAACCGCAGCAATAGATCTAAGATCTAAAATAAAAAAATACGGCAGGTTCTTTATTAGAGGAAACAATGCAGCACGCTAGGGTTCCTCCCTCACATTATTCTCGCATCTCTCATCCTGGATCTCACCATTTTCATTCTTCTCTCTCTTCCGCTCATCCTCTCTTCTTCCTCTCTCACTCTCGTATCTTCCATCATCTCAGATCTCTCTCGCATCTCTCGTCCTCCTCTATCATCATCTTTCATCCTCTCTTCCAACCGCCGAACCGACCACAAGAAAACCGGCGCTCGTCGCTCCGACCACAAGAAAACCGGCGCTCGTCACCCTTCGTTCGACCACCGCAAGATGACCACAAGAAAATCGGGATCTGATTTTTAGTTTGCTCGAGTTATTTTTATTTTAGATCTGATTTTTTTTTTATGATTTATCATAGCTAAGATCTGATTAGTTCATAATATGTGTGTTTCATTTTAAGAGATGAAATTACTCAGTTTACCTTTCTTTCTCCCTTTTTCAAGTTCTTGAAAACCAATGTATAGGTCAGCTTTTCTCTCTTTTAGAGGTCGCTCAAAGCAGGCGGTCAATTTTCTTCAACGGTTCGTCAATGCCTTTCTTTCTCCCTTTTTCAAGTTCTTGAAAACCTAATAATATGCTGAATTTTACTTCAATTTTGATTCGAAATTTTTGTTTGATGCTGATTTACAATCTGGAATTTAGCGTAACTTTGGCGCAGAGCTTGTTTCTAACCTAGGTATAGTGATTTATCATCGGTATTCATATGAGATATATTGAAGGTTTTAAGAGAGTAATTTTATTTTATTCTTATCCTTTTAGTTTCGACTTCCGAGTAGCTGCCACTAGTAATTTGTTGGTTATATGATGTGGTAATTTTTATGTAATGGATTGCATGGAATGTAAAGAGTAGTAGTAGGTTATTGCAACGAAAATGTTACCAGAATCTAGTGAAAAAGTTAAGCTAGTGAAAAAAAAATCTCCACTCACACCTATTGATGCTATTCTTACCAAAAACAGCAGTAATGGGTTCCATTTTTTAAATAAAAAAATATCTATTGCTGCTGTTCCTACCAAAAACAGCAGCAATAAGTTTTATTTTTTTAATAAAAAAATACCTATTGCTGCTATTTCTACCAAAAACAGCAGCAATAGGTATCATTTTTTTAATTAAAAAAAACACCTATTGCTGCGGTTTTGGGTAAGAACCGCAGCAATAGGTTGCTCTATTGCTGCGGTTAAAAACCGCAGCAATAGGTAATTACCTATTGCTGCGCCCTTAATTGCTGCGCGGCCAAAACCGCAGCAATAGGCCACTTAATGATCGTAGCAATAAACAATTATTCTACTAGTGTTAGCAATCACGGTCTGGGGAGGGGGGGAGACCAAGAAGTTATCTTGGGCGAAGGGCTGAAGGAAGAGGGCCTAAAAATCAAATTGGAGGGAAGAAGAAGTTTCCTTTCCATATCTTGAGCACCATTCCAATCCCGGAGGAAATTAGTAATACGACTAGCCGTAGCAAAGGCAGAATAGCGGATGTCTCTAAACACATACTGATTCCTAGTGAACCAAATAAACCACCAAAAAATAGCTAGCTTCGCAGTGCTCTCCAGGCCAAAAGACTCTTTGACCATTATAATGAGATCTCTAAAAGACATATCCAAAGGGGGATTGGGAAAAGTTGGCCAGGAATCCATCGATTGAAGAATATTAAAGGTATCTGTAGTATAATTGCAATGGATGAAAAGATGGGAAAGCGTTTCTCTATTCACATCACACAAAACACATTGTTAGGGGGTAAAAACATGGCTTCTTCAAGTCTATCCTTCGTAGGAAGACCGTTATTAAAGATTTTCCAAAGAAAGGAGGTGACTTTTGGAGGAACATTAATGTTCCAAATCCAATTAAAATCCACCTTGTCTATAAGGTCACTACCTTGCAACAAATGGGCCCCCGATTTAACGGAAAAAGTCCCATCCTTCGTACGACCCCAAATCCTTTTATCCGGAGTTGAATAATTTGGAATATAAACTGCTTTGATACTGTTCACAATAGAATCGATCAGGAAGAAAAGAACTCAACAACTGAGTGTTCCAACTTGTACCATTTAAAATCACATCTTGGACTTTAAGATGAGAAAGACTAGAAGGGGGGCTAATAATTTTACTGATAGGGTAAGGAAAAACCCAATTATCCTCCCAAAAGTCAATTTGAGACCCATCCCCGGCCCCTAAGACCTTTCGCAAATTCTACTCTAATGGACATAAGTTTTCTCCATTGCCACGAAGCTGAAACCGGAGTCTTGACTTTCATAATATCCTGATTTTTAACATACTTTTTATTGACAACCTGGACCCAAAGATTATTCGGATTCGAAATTAGCTTCCATAAAAGTTTCATCTGAAGAGCTTTATTATTTATACTAGCCTTTCGAAATCCCATACCACCCCTATTTTTAGGGAGGCAGATCTTGTCCCAACCAATTAAATTGGGACTTTTACAGTCCTGGTTTTTATTCCAGAAGAAATTTCTATAAGTTCTATCAAGAAGATTGAGAGTTGACTTAGGAAGCAAAAAACTCTGCATTTGATAATTCGCTTTAGTAGCTAGATTAGCATTAATTAACACACTTCTACCTGCTTGCGAAAGAGAATTGGCCTTCCATTTCGGCAGTTGATTAGCAACTGATTGCGAGATCTTAGAAAAAGTATTTTTATTAACGTTCTTAGAAAAAATAGGACAACCAAGGTACTCCTCCAAAGAATCTTGCTCAGTCATCTGAAGGATCTCTCGGAATAAGACTCTATCTTCCATTCTAACATTAGTGGAACATTGGAAGGCTGATTTATGAAAATTAACTAACTGGCCCGACATGGAGCAATACTTAGCTAAAATCTCTTTAATCACATGGCAACTATGAACATTTGCTTTAGCAAAGATCATGGTATCATCCGCAAAGGTAAGAAAAGGAACTCTGATTCCTGACTTACCCACTTTCACCCCAATAGAGTTTCTATCAGCCCCCGTATGAAAGGAAAGCTGACGAGCTAGAACTTCAGCACAAAGAATAAACAAATAGGGAGAAAGGGGATCACCCTGCCTTATTCCACGGGAAGGTTTAAACTGCTCCCCCGGAATACCGTTAACAAGAACAGAAAAAGAGACTGAGGTAATACAACTCCTAATCCAGTGAATCCATTTTTCACAAAAACCTAATTTTTGAAGAGTAATGAAGATAAAGTCCCATTTTAATCTATCATAGGCTTTTTCCATATCCAATTTAATAGCAATCCATCCCTCCTGACATGACTTTCTACTTAGGGAGTGAAAAAGTTCATGTGCAATCAGAATATTATCTTGAATCAGGCGCTCCGGGACAAAAGCTCCCTGGAGAGGATGAATCAGTTTTCCAAGGACTACTTTTAATCTATTGATAATAACCTTTGAAATAATCTTATAAATGGTTGAACATAGGCTAATTGGTCTAAAATGATTAACATTAGACGGATTTTCGATTTTGGGTATCAAAGAGATGAAAGTGTGATTGATTTCTGACAGAATAAAACCAGAATGAAAAAAAGCTTTTACTGCTCGAATGACTGAATTACCAACTAGACCCCAATACTTTTGAAAGAAATAAGGAGGAAATCCATCAGGGCTTGGGGCTTTGTCCGGAGCTAAGTCAAAAACAGCCGCTTTGATTTCTGCATCCTCAACATTTGCAATTAAATTATTATTCTCCTCTTCCGAAATGACAGGCTGAAGTAAATCAAAATCATGATCCGGATTAAACTGACAATCCTTATTACTCAAAAATCTTTCTTTAAAAGCATTTGATAAGTAAGCAGAGACTTGATCAGGCGTATCAATAGAGATACCATTTTCATTGTCTAAGTTCTTAATTAAGTTCTTGTTTCTTTTAATGGTGGTAGTTAGATGATAGTACTTAGTATTCCGATCACCATTCAAGAAGAAATTATCTTTGTGACGTTGTTTCAAGGTTGAAATTCAGGAGATTAGAGCGCTTTGCAAGAAGGATATCTTGTTTTGTCCCTAAAGAAACATCATCCATACAATTCTATACTTCAAGCGGATGTAAATCATTTAATCATGTAATGCGTGCATAGTACGTATAAAGTTTTTTGGGTTTTTCTACATTATGCCCTCGTGTTTTTTCATTTTCTACGTTGTACCCCATGTTTCCGGGATTTCTACACTGTGCCCTTCAACTTTCATTTATTAATTCAAAATGCCATTAATGAGCTGTTATTAATTACGGACGTTAGTTTTTGCATTAAATGCGTTACCTACTGTTTGCTTTTAACATTTTTTCCTTCTTCCTCCTTTTCTCTCTCCTCCCTCCCCTATTGGCTGCTGCACCTCTACCTCCCTAGTCCCTCCCCTGCCACCATTCTACTTCGTTCTCCCTCTACTGATCATTGAACTTCCTCTACTCCTCCCTTTGCCCTTTGTCCCTAAATCAAAACCTCAAACCTCAAACCTCAAAAATTTAACCCTAAATTGCGCAATTTTGAAGTACCCAAAATTTGGCAGAAATCGCACTTGAAATACGCCGGCATCTCTTTCTCGATCACCAAAAACTGAAACCTTTCCGAAGTGGTATATGGGCAAAAGGTCTCATCTTTGCAGAAGTGGTATCTGGGCAAACACACCTGCAACTAGGGGAATTCTACAACCAAATTTGGGGGTGAAGTTAATTCTACAGCCAAAATAGTACAAATTACAATATGAAATATATCTCCATTAAAACTCACCGTATGCTTTAAATTTCAGCCAAAGTTAGAACATTTAACCTGCTTCGAGGGATGAACACAACATTTACGATTCACCATTTCAGAGCTTGAAAACAAAGGAGAAAGCCTAGATCCTTCTGGTTCCTGTTTCGCCCCAACCATAGCTACCAAAATGCAGAATTTCACATAGAAGAGGAAGTTTTACATAATAGGGGAATTTTGGAAGAGAAGAATTAATTTCATTAACGGAACAATTAACGTTCACTTAACGGCAATGGCATTTTGAATTAAAAAATGAGAGTTGAAGGGCACAGTGTAGAAATCCCAGAAACATGGGGTACAACGTAGAAAATGAAAAAACACGAGGGCATAATGTAGAAAAACCCAAGTTTTTTTGTTCATTTACTTGTTTGAAAGGCTCCAAATAAGAAAATTTTAGCATGTTGGAGAAGTTCAAATGAGCAAATTTTGTAAGTGTAACATATTAACATGTGCGCAATATACTCGGGTGTGTGTTAAATAGTTAAAGGTTTTGTCAATATGACTTAATGGCAAAAGCTTGAAGACGGTCTAACTTAGATTGTAATGTAATTAGGATGTTTCCCTATCCCCCTAGTTATTGTATGGATTATTATGATGACGTTGTAGCGTAAACATTTAAAGTTATGTTATTTTAAGCTCTTTTTCACAAAAAAAAAAGGTATTGTCAATATTAAGGGTGAGCAATTAGATATATTTTGAAGCGTTGTTATTGAGGGGGGGTACTTTTATAAGATAATAACTACATGGCTATCTGATACATTCACAATCTTAACAAAATTGTTTGATGTCAATGTCCATGGGATCGTCATGAAATTTTTCTCGGAATTGGAGTATTATTGTTGAACAATATTGTCTACCAAAACAGCCTATACTAGCTCTCTTTTCATCTTAAAAAGAAAGTTATAGTGAATTCTAGATAAGGTTTCGTAGAGCTAATTAATAGCGACCCGACCCGGCCTGATAAACACCACTGGTTTTTTGTCCAAACTGTTGGCTGGGTCATATTTTGGTCGTGGCCCAACCCGAGTAAACATTCTAGACTAATATAACTTTTGGCCCACCTTTTCAAGCGTAAAATTATTTATGGTTCTACTACGCGTAAGTGCTCTCGAGACTAATATTCTTTTCAATTTTCAATAGTACTCAAATAAAATTAGAGCTTAATGGTTAAAAAATAAGGATCTTGTTAGAATAAGGATCTTGTTAAAAAACCTTGAATCTTGTCCTAATGGCGAAGCTAGGTTGGAAGATGAGCCATGGTCCTTCTAACCTTGCCCAACAATGCATCCATTCAAAATATGTTCATAAATCCGGAATAACAAAGTTTAAGAATGGATCCCACATTTGGCAAAACATTGGTAAAGGGTGGTATATCCTCGAGGCTAGCTGTAGATGGAAACTGGGTAATGGGAAAATGGTGTCCTTTTGGGAGGAAGACTGGTTAGGGATCGGAGCCATTAGAAGGTACGTAGTAGGACCCTTAAACAAGCATGAGATAGGGGTTAGTGTGCGTGACATGTGGAACATGGGAGAATGGAACGGAGTTCAAATTTCCTTCGATCTACCCTATCATATCCTTCAACATCTGTTTAGTACCCAATGGAGCCCAAATGAAAACATAGATGCCCCGTACTCTTCCCTTGCAGAAAATGACACATTCTCCATTAAGAAAGCTTTTCAGTGGGAAACTGAAAATCTCAGGGCCATATGAGGGATATTTCGTGGGTCTGGGGGGGTCATCACCCTCCTAAGATAAAGATATTCCTTTGGATGCTATGGCATGGTAGAATCCCGACCCAACAACTCCTTCACACTCGGAAAATCATCCCTAACTCAATTTGTAACATTTGTGATACGTATGAAGAAAGCATTCTACATGTTCTAAGAGACTGTGAGTGTGTAGTGGCCATATGGGAAAGTTTCCTGATCGATGTTGGTCTAAATCTAAATAATAAAGATGATTGGTTGCGTGTGAACATTCAAAACAAAAACAAAATTCAAGGCCTTCAATGGAGTATCCTCTTTCCTTTCCTATGCCACCAAATTTGGGTAAACCGAAATAAATTCCACTTTGAAGGAATTCTTCACCCCAACCCGGAACAAACTGTTGAAAAAGTCGTGGATTGCATCTTTGGGAGTGGGTTTCGGGTTTTCGAAAAAAAGTTTATGCTATCGATGTAAAAATGGTAGAGCTACTTGCAATTGTTCATGGTTTACGCATGGCTAGAGAAAATAATCAGGAATATATTGTGGTTTGTTCGGATTGCAAGGAAGCATTAAAACTAGTGAAACGGGGGAATGAACAAAGTAACATCTACTCTTATGTATTGAGTGCTTGTAGGGAGCTCAAACAGGTGTTCAAGGAAGTCCAGTTCAGATTCGTGAAGCGTGAGGAGAATCGGGTTGCGGATGGCTTAGCAAAGGATGGAAGAACTAGTGCAATAGTTCCGAATATAACAAAAAATGTAGCCCTTCCCCCTAGTTTTTGTAATGAATGGATTATTTCGAATTGTAATGGGTTATTTAAACCCTAACTTGAACATCTAAGTTTATGCATGCCGTTTTTAACCAAAAAAAAAAAAAAAAAACATCTGATAAATAACACTCAAATAGCAAAAGAATACATCTCTGATCTCCATAATATTCGATATTCTATCACATAATTTCTCCCGTCTCCAATCTCCATGCATATCAACAACACATATATTATTATTAATAATATTAGCAATGAATACAAGTAATCTACTCGTTAACTTTAAGATTATGGTTTATCTTTTTAAAGTTCTTCAAAAGAAGTATTACAAAATTATGCCTAACTTTACATAACAAACACATGCATGTTCGTTAATTTTGTTTATAAGAGTGTTCAAATCTTCTTTATTTGCAGTAGCATCATATTGGGTAAAGGTAAAGCAATCAAATTATTGTAAATAATTTATGTCAGAATGTTTGTTAGGACAGAGTTGAATCATTAATCGTGTGGACTTAACTTTGCCATTTTCCCTTAACCTCGTCTAATTGACCTAAGACATGAAAAGAGTCTTAAAAATAGCCTTGATCTTAAAACTACTTCTCTCCTCATTCGGAAATCCCAAGAATTATCTCTAATTATAGACCTTGTTTGGTAGATGGTATTTTTCTAGGTGTGGCTTTTTCTCTTTTTTTTTTACATCAGGTGTGGCCTTTTCATGTAGACAAATAACTAAGAAATATGGTAAATTGCTTTTGAGCCAACCTAAATAATGCTTAGTATAGTAGCTTTGATCCTTGGTTTTGGGTGTGCTCTTCTATACATATATAACTAACAGCCAAAGGAAACAATTTATACTAAAAATTAGGAAATGGCCGAAGAAGCCTAGTGAACTTTCTAGTAGTTAATTGCCAAACAAGGCTAGGATAATGTAAACTCCCTAATTCTATTGTATTTCATTAATCAATATTTATAGGGTTACAATTATAGTTGATCAATATTTATAAGGTTACAATTATAGTCCTAATAATATTAGAATACTAACAAGATTGGTAAGGATAATATTTTACAAAAATATATCCTAAATATAGAAAGAGAATATTCTGCGTATATTCTCTATCACACCTCGCTCTGCACAAAGGAGAAGGGGCGCGCGAGGGTTAGTTGTAGATTTAGGCTAAGTTGCAGCGTCGAAGTCCGAAGATAAGGCTATCGTCGAGAAGGCATTACTGATGTTGGAGAAACAAAAGTAGAAAATATATATGTTCCTACTAGGAAACAAAAAACATTAAATGTCCCACTTGGACAATAGAAGGTGATAAAACAGGAGATATGAATTTTGAAAAAACAGATCAAATAAAAGACAATCAGAAGTAGTTGCCTTGCATAAACTTCGATTGATAAGTCTTGCGCTGATGGAGCTGCAAACGGCGTAGAAGATGGCATAAATGGCACTGGAAATAAAACACTCCGAATGTATAGTAGAATACATAAAAGAAAATCTCGTTGCTGCACCCACTTACTATGATGGGTAGAAGGACTATCCAACAGTGGAGGTGGGCAGGGATTTGCTAGGCAATGTTGGTATAAAACAGTGGTGTTTTGGTGTAAAAAAACAACGGTTTTTTCACCATATACCCTTGACAAATTTTTTTTTGCACCATATACCCTCGCAAGTTTCCAAATTCACCATATACCCCCGACGTTTTAAAAAATACATCCACTTACCTTTATGACTAACGGAAGGCTAACGCCATTAGTCATTAACTCCTAATCCCCCCTCTAACCCAAATTAACTAACCTAAAGCTAAGTCAAACCCTAACCCTAACCCCTAATTTAACACCCTAACCCTAACCCTTACTCTTACCACCCCTCCCCCACCGGCCCACCACCCAGCCGCCCCACCACCCAACATCCCCACCACCCAAGCCCCCCACCAACCGCCCCACCACTCACTCGGCGTTCCCCCTCTCCCAGCCCCCCTTCCCTTTCCACCACCCCGAAGCCCCCTCCCCACGCGACCCCACCTCCCCCTCCCCACCACCCCCGAAGCCCCCCTCCCCACTCCCAAAGCCCCCCTCCCCACTCCCCCGCAACCCCTCCCCACTCCCCAGAAACCCCTCCCCTCCCCTTCCCTTGCGACGCGCAACCCACCTCTCCTGGTCGGCCCTACCGTGAACTCATCCGGGGGCAATTAGGAAGGTCGGTTCCACTGCCCGCATATAATTTGGTGACTTTGGTGACTACGGGGCTGCGAACCGAAAATTTGGTGGCTAACGGGGCTGCTGCGGGGAGGGGGAGGGTCACGCGGCCGCCAGGGGATGGGGAGGGGGCTTTGGGGAGTTGGGGGGGATTTGGGGGTGGTGGGGGAGGGGGAGGGGGCTGCGTGGGGAGGGGGCTTGGTGGGGAAGGGAGGGGGCTGCTGGTGGGTGGGGAAGGGGGAGAGGGCGGCTGGGTGGGGGGATCTTTGGGTGGTGCGTCGGTGGGGAGGTGGGGCTACTCGGGTGGTGGGCCGGTGGGGAGGTGGGCCTGTTGGATGGTGGGCCAGGTGGGGGAGGGGTAGTAAGGGTAAGGGTAAGGGTTAGGGTTAGTCAATTAGATTAGGGGTTAGGGTTAGGGTTAGGGTTAGAGGTAGATTTAGGTTAGTTAATTAGGGTTAAAGGGGGAATTATGGGTTAATGACTAACGGAGTTTAACGCCGTTAGTCATTAAGGGTAATTGAATGTATTTTTTCAAAAGTGAGGGGTATATGGTGAATTTCAAAAGTCGAAAGGGTATATGGTGCAAAAAAAAAATTGTCAGGGGTATATGGTGAAAAAATCGAAAAAACAATATATTGTAAATTATCTTCAGGAGAAAATAAGTGATTGGCTAGATTGAAGTTTAAAATATTAAAGACAAGTATGTGACGAAGCAGTGGACAAGACGTCCAAGAAACAACACTAAGGCTATGTTCAGTTCACCTTATTTTTGCTTATTTCAGATCAGATCAGATTAGATCGGAATCAGATCCGGATCGGATCGAATCGATCGATCGATAAGTTCAGATCAGATCAGATCAGATAAGTTCAGATTATGCTTATATTTAAAAACTTATTATTATTATTATTATTATTATCATCATGATTATTATGGTTATTAGTATTACTAATGCTATTATTGTTATTGTAATAATTATTATTATTGTTGTTGTTGTTATTATTGTTATTATTATTATTATTATTATTATTATTATTATTATTATTATTATTATTATTATTATTATTATTATTATTATTATTACTTTATAAAATTACTATTACTATTAATATTACTATTTACTAGTACATTTGTTCAAAAAGATTATTATTATTGTCGTTGTTGTACTTATAAATATTTAATATTGGTAATTATTATTAATGTCGTTGCTATTATTATAAATGTCATTGATATCACTATTTGAAGCTATTTGTGTTCAAGAAGAAGAATGTTATTTTGGCATTTGTAAGTGTTCTTCTTTATATTTATTCTAATTAATAATTTTGATATGTGATGTTCTTTTTGATGTTGTACATGTAACGAACATGACAATAGTATATGATGTTTATTTTTTAAAACAATTTTGGTAGAATACTATAAATTATATATTACTAGTTTATATAAAACATGAGTAGCATGGGATAACCTAATGGTGTTGTCATCACGTTCAAAATTTTCCCTACAAAGGATTTTAACTTATCTTTAAAAACAAAGTTTATATAGAACAAGACAACGATATAAGAAGAATATTTAACCATTTTGTTCAAGATCATATGATTATATATATTTATAGGTTTATTTATAATAAAAAAGAACAATTTATTGATATAACAAAGAACATGTTGTTAGTTAAATCCAAACATGTCATCAATATAAAAATAACATCTATCTTTTATTTTTAAAATGTGTTCTTTAAATAGATCTTGTATCTTTCTTTCAAGTATATGTTCTTTTTTTAATATCATTATATGTTCTTTTCATTACTACCTAAATTCTTATTATTAACGGACCTTGAACATGAGTATTCTTTTATTTTTTCGGGAATCCCGTGGTAAGATGAATTTTTCCTAGGCTGCCCTCGCACAGGGTCACTCACCTAGAGACCCAACAAGCCCTAACCCCTCTCCCCCACCCACAACAATATTGAAATATATGCTTCCACCAAGATTTGAACCTTGGCCTCCCATGTATGGGAGGTAAGTCATACCATTGGCCAAGAAGTCCTTAGTCTTTTATTTTTAATTGTATGTTCATATACTAATGTGCTCTTTTTCAAAAAAAAAAAAACTAATTATGCTATAATTATAATAATAATAATAATTATTCTTATTTTTATTATTCTTATTCTTATTATTATTATTATTATTATTATTATTATTATTATTATTATTATTATTATTATTATTATTATTATTATTATTATTATTATTATTATTATTATTATTATTATGTTATCTATATTATTATTATTATGTTATCTATATTATTATTATTATTATTATTATTGTTATTATTATTATAATATTATTTATATTATTATTATTATAAAATTATTATTATTATTATTATATTGTTATTATTATTATTATTATTGAAAGTTGTGCATAGTAATAAAATGATAGTAATAGTAATACTAGTAATGAAATACAAAGTAATAATAATATTAGTAATAATATGTTTTTTAAAAGATAAGTTCAGATCGGATCAGAAAATTTCAGTTGAGCTAAACATAGCCTAAGCTAATATAAATAGGTAGGTATGTGGACGTGGGTCGAAGTATCACTAAGGTAAGCTAAACAAGTTTTTTTTGTGAGGAGTTTTAATTCACGATATCTAACAAGTACTGTGATCTTCTTATTCACTAGTGAGGAGTTTTTCACTTGCAATATGAAATCTACATACTTAATTCCACTCATAATACTCGTCAGTACTATCAGCGTTGGTTTAGTACTCACTACACTCCTATACTATTACCATCTGATCAGAAGGAGGCAACAAAAAGTCTCCACTTGGCAGAGATCTGGTGATGTTGAAGTTGGCAGAACTACATCGAAAGATAGAGGGGGCAAAGCTACAAGAAAAGATAGTGTCAAAGATGGTGATATGTCTGTTTTGGGAGCAGTAGCTGGTGTTATGGCTTTTGATGCTGTTTTATCCACAGCCAATGCGGGATGTGGCGGAGGAGGCTGTGGCGGCGGATGTGGTGGAGGAGGCTGTGGCGGCGGTGGTTGTGGTGGTAACTGATGAAGTGGCGCTGTGGCACTATATGATACTATAATACTATTAGAAGACTAATAAGATTTGTAAAGATTATATTTTACAATTTTTTCCTAAATCTAATATTCTCTATCAGCTTTATACTTTATCCTCACAAAGTGTGAAAAATATATACTTCCTCTGTTCCGAATTAAATACAACAAAAAAAAAAAAATCCACTTTTACTGATGCCGAGACATTATTTTGACCACAAATATCTATAATTACATATAAGTTTAAATTATAAAAATTACATTTTATGAAAGTACGTCACGAGACGAATCTAACAAGATCCCACTTGACTATGTTTTTCATTATGTATAAATCACAAATCTTAGTCAAAGTGAAAAGTGTGAATAGTGAAAAAGTGGATTTGTTGCATTTAATTCGGAACGGAGGAAGTGTGTAATCTTGTTGTTGACATTGAAAGAATACAATTACATAGGTGATTTTATTGACAATATGTTGTCTATATTAAGGGCGAAGTTACTTTGTACAAAATAGCTGCATATTCAAAAGTTAAAGATAACGTGGATAATGATAATTTAGATCCCCAAGCTTTCAAAAATTCACCTCGTTTATATTACTGTCCACTATAACGTCTTATGGACTTAAAAGAAATATTTGAATGTATTGGAATACCTATTGAGAAGAATTAAATAATATTCGCATGTTGATGTGCTGATTGTTGTATTTCGAGGATTTTAGGTCAAAACTTTCTAATTTAGACCACAAAAGTCAAATTATCCCAATTGAAAGGAAAAACAAAGGGAGTACATCACTATTTTGACCTTCTAGCTTGACGAAATGTTTAACTTTTATTTCTTATTGGTGTATAGAAATTCACAAATGAGATGATTTAAGACTTGATATATGTCTTGGGTCTACCCCTAGACCTTTACCAATAAAATTAAGTAGCGTTCATCTCAAGTATGTGTGTGCCGGTGTATCATCTCATGGACATAATGTTATGCATCTTCATCACATTTGCTGACATAAGTAGGCTAAACTTCTAAAGAATAGAAGATAAATCTACACTTCGACCTTCAAATTTGACAAGAATGTACCGGATTTTTTTTTCACCTCGAAAACTCCGAATCCGAACTAACTTACTTTTTTTTTTTTTTGACAAGAAACTAACTTACCTTTAGATGAACATATGTTAACTTATACTATGTGAACATGCATGAACTTATATGAAAAGAACAAGGCATCAAAGCTGGAATGGAATATGGATTTGGTATGTCTAAGGTACAATTTTTTTTATAGTGCGTTTGTTATGTATGTGCATTTGTTCTTAAAAAGTTAAATCTTAACTTTGCATCTTTGTATGGCTGAATAAAGCTAAATGACCGCGTATAAGAAAGCATTAATGCAAAGTGACTTTGCAATTTCCAAATGCGTGAAAGCCATGCTAATGTGAAAGTGTGGAACCTCGTCGATATTCATCTTTGGTCTTTGCTAACTCCCCTTCTATGTTTAATGGAGTATCATTTAAGCACTTCAACTTTAAATATTTGTTTCTCCCCTTTTATTCTTAAGCTTTTCCTTCCTTTTCGTGACTCGATGATTATTAACAAAAGTTGGACATAAGATGATACATGGATGATAAAATACTCCCTCGGTTCATCTCAATTATGTGAATTTAAAGTACTGATTTTTCAAATACTATATAATTAAATAACATAATTGGTCCGAATTGTGCGTTAGAAATGATAAAAGTCATATTGCATAAGCAAGTAGTCCATTTGGCAGCTTGTTTCACCAAAAACAAAAAAAAAACAAACGAATGGATACTCTTAATTGCAAATTTGAGGCTTTTCAACGCCTTCTTCATATGCACAGACGAAGCTTATGTGATATGTCACATATATATATCATAATAGCTACACTTGAAATGTATGTTATCTTAGAATTTAGATACTCCCTTTATACCTTAATATATATTCATCTCTCTTTCCATTTTAATACGTTTCACAAAGCTCCTTACTATTTAAATTTATTCCTTATTTCATAAATGATTAATTATTCCAAGCTAAAACAATCCTACCTTTCTCCATTTTTTTTGTAGGGCTACCTTTAATTTCTTCACTTGATAAACCACATAAGTATACATTCTCTTTTTTGTTCAAAGGACAAAAAAAGGTTCCACTTCCAAACTATTTCTCCACTATGTGGAGTACTGGAGTTATAGTTAGAAAAAAGAACAATATAGAACAAAGAGAGTGTGATAATATTCTAACATATGATGACATGCATATACGAGTATGTAAAATATGTTGTTTCAGATGAACACGAAGCTGGGGATGAAGGTGGGGATGAATATTGAATAGTACTAGAACGAACTTAGTGACTAATTTTTGTGAAATGAAAAACAATAAAGGAACAAAGAAAATACGAGAGAGATTTTTACAGAAATTTTTTCCTACAATCCATTTTGACTCAATTGTTTTACTATAGGACAAATGACTTTGTTACAACCCATTGTTAACTAAAGCCATATCTAAGTTCCCTTATCAATCAATGAAACCTTGTCTGAACCATTATCAATCAATGAATATTGTACGCATATAATTTATACACTAAGTTAATCAATATAATGAAACTTTGTACGTACACATACATCAAAACTATATTGGGTCAACACTCAACACCATAAGGCAAACGCAGCGAGAGATCCCAATATTACAACATAGAAATCTGAGGAAAACGAGAAAACGGCAAAAGATTGAGGGAACACGTGAGTTTTTAACAACAAATATGTTAATCTGTCATGTTTTATTGTAGAAGGAAGTCTAATAATGATGGATATATAACTTTGACAATATAATTTGGTAGCCGTCAACTCGCCATGACGAAGAATTTATAATCCCGTAATAAAGAATAGTAGTACTAGTACTAGTACTAATTTGCTTTGTTTGATTGATCTTTAATTAATTCATGACTACATTTGTTAATTTTTAGGGGGCAAGTCAATCCACAACAACATGATTTATGATTATGTTATGTATGCCGTTTGATTGCTACAAGTCACATCTAAAAATTAAGCATTAGCATATGATCTGGTTGGTAATGCACATGCTAATCTATTGCAACGACGTTACACAAAGGTTTTATTCTTTTTCATGAATTAAGAAGTTCTCATCTAATGCAACAACGGTTGACATCAATTAGTTTTTTTTTTCTCAAAAGAAATGACATAAATTAGATTGTGCAATGGTTTTAAAGCAATATTATCGAAACTCATAATCTTTTGTTTTAAGATACTTCTATGTCTTAATAGGGGATCAAAAATTCAAAATATAACGTAGATGTTTTGATTGGCTTTTTTTAGGTATTTGTGGATTATTTTTTTAAAAGAAAAGGAGGTTTTTGTAAATTTCGACAAGTAAAGGTTTTGATCAGTATTTTTTTCCTTCTAGCAACTTTCGATAATATCATTGACCTTTTTTTTTGACGGGATCATTGACTTTTTATTAACTATTCCTAATGGGTTAAAACTTATACTATCAAAGATAATTATTAACTTTATTTGAAAATAGAGACATTCATAATATAAGGCATATTTATAACTGTCTCATAAAATATATAGGAAAATTATATAATAGATAACGTTAGAATTAATAAGATAACTTATTATAACTAGAAAGTCAATTATGTTTTTTTTTCTTTTTACTGACTGTAGCTTACTCCAAGTCTCCAACCCTCTATTTCATTTTTCTAGAATATTTTTCAATTCAATAATTGTCAAATTATTGACACTAGGTTTGAAGCCCGTGCGTTGCACGGGTTGTTGTTTATTTATTTTATTGCAAATTTTTTGTTAATATTATTGTTGATTTTGTGTTGTTGTAAAATGAGATTTTTCAAGATCATTGTATTTACATACTTCCTCCGTTCTTTTTCTATTACAACAATTACCACTTTAGATAGTTTCATCTTTTGGGACCATTCCACTTTTGGTAAAAAAAATACTACAGTTGACAATATTACCTTTACTTTATGTTAATAAAACCATCATTAATTACCCGAATTGCCTTATAAAGTTGCGTTTACTTTAATAAGGATTTATTTGTCCCCTATTCTAGTTAACTAAAGAGGTACCTCTATGCTAAACTACCCATTTTTTCTTTCCTTAAAAACCATGTCCAAACCTATTGTTGAAGTAGAAAAAAAATGGAGAAAGTATTTGTCATTATACTATAATATCTAGATTTGTTATTTTGATATATAAATTTTATAATTTTTAATATTCAATTGAATATTGTAGCTAAGTCTATTATTAAATGGTATTCCAATAACAGGTATGACTAACAATAGCTAATACAGTTTTAACATGAATAATACGCGAATGATAATTTAAGAAAGTGGAGGGTAATAATTTAATAGATGCAGGACATAAAGAATACTTTCTTAAAAATTGATAAGAATGACATGGCATGCTTAGGTTGAGCTCTTTATAATATTCAAAGGCTGTTTTATTTAAATCAAACTCTAATTTTTACATAATCCAAAACTCTAATATATATGTAACTTTATCGCTATAGATTTTAGTTAATAAATTTTGTTGCAATACTATATTATTTTGGTTTGGTTGAGTAAGGTTGAGGTTTTGAAAGATAATATGTTTAATCCTGTAAATTGGACCTATAATTAAATGTTATAATCACATATAATACACTATACTTAATACTTATAGCCATTATTATATTTATCTAAAAAAAAGACTAAATAATGTCCTACAATGCATCTAATTTAATATATTTTCATGAGTTGTAAAACTATATTGTAAATAGATCCTATTTTGAAGCATATTTTAAGCACTCTGCCACTCTCTAATGGTAAAAAAATTATAATGTTTTAAATTAGGTAGTAAAAGTTAAATTTAATTTACATAATATAATAATTTAGGTTCTTTATTCAAAACACAACTCTAATTCCCCCCTATCCAAAACTCTTTTATGTATTTAAATATATGTAGAATTCTATTTTTTTCAAATATTTAAAAAAAAATAATGACATGGCAATCTTAAGTGGCGCTCTCTATTTCATAAATTGTGGAACTATATTGTAAATGGATCTTATTTCAAAGCATATTTCGAGCACTATTTAATGGTACAAAAATTATAATATTCTGAATTAGGTAGCAAAAGTTATACACAATTTACATAATATAATAATTTAGGTTGTTCATTCAAAACGAAACTCTAATTTCTGCTTATCCAAGACTCCTTATATGTATTTAAATCTATGTAGAACTCTATTTTTAGAAAAAAATAAAAATAAAAATTGATGACATGACAATCCTACATGGCGCTCTATATTTCATAAGTTGTACAACTATATTGTAAATGGATCTTATTTCGAAGCATATTTCGAATGCTCTCCAATGGTACAAAAATTATAATATTCCAAATTATGTAGCAAAAGTTATACACAATTTTCATGATATAATAATTTAGGTTGTTGATTCAAATCCAAACTCTAATTTTCGCTTATCTAAATCTCTTTATATGTATTTAAATCATCTAGAACTTTATTTTTGTAAAAAATAAAAATATAAATTGATGATGTGGCGATCCTACGTGGCGCTCTATGTTTCAAAATATATTTAAAAAAAAGTAATGACTACTGGCAATCTTAAGTGGCGCTCTCTATTCCATAAATTGTAGAACTATATTGTAAATGGATCTTATTTCAAAGCATATTTCGAAAGCCTATTTAATGGTACATAAATTATAATATTCGAATTAGGTAGCAAAAGTTATACATAATTTACATAATATAATAATTTAGGTTGTTCATTCAAAACGAAACTCTAATTTTCGCTTATCCAAGACTCCTTTATATGTATTTAAATCTATGTAGAACTCTATTTTTTAGAAAAAAATAAAAAGAAAAATTAATGGCATACGACAATCCTACATTGGCGCTCTATATTTCATAAGTTCATCAATTATATTGTAAATGGATCTTATTTGAAAGATATTTCGAATGCTTTCTCAATGATACAAAAATTATAATATTCGAATTATGTAGAAGAAAAGTTATACACAATTTTCATGATATAATAATTTAGGTTGTTGATTCAAATCCAAACTCTAATTTTCGCTTATCCAAATCTCTTTATATGTATTTAAATCATCTGTAACTCTATTTTTGTAAAAAATAAAAATATAAATTGATGACGTGGCGATCCTACGTGGCGCGGCTATGTCGAAATCAAATCTTGAGGAGAGGCGCCTATCTTTCTCGAAAAGTTCCTCCTTTATATATATATATTGATTGTTTTTTTTTGACAGGAAATTATTGACATGTTAATATTTCTAATTATATCTTTCTGTCACATACAGACATATTACTCCATATCCTCATCTGGACTGATCAATTTGCATTCCAACTTTTGTATTGTTTATGCACAAAACAACAATTTGCACATGGCGCAGACCAATATGGTCCTCTTCTATTATTCCTTTTTTCCCTCCCCCTCTACTCGATTTCTTCATTCTATGTGGTTAAGTCCTGCTCACTTGCTCAGATTTGTGCAAAAAAAAAATCTAGCTAGGTGCCACAATTCATTATAATTATAAACGCAAATCTTTTTTCTCTTTACTTTTTTCTTGGGTATTTCCGTAGCGAAGCAAATTTGACAAGTCAATATGCAACTAAAAGTCTTGCCGTTATTATTTGAGTCATACATGATGCAAGAAAATGGTAAGGCTTGTAGAATTCCAAATTAATTATAATATGGTTAACGTATGAAAATAGTGACATTGAAAACAACTTTCTCCATCTACCTTTTATTTTTAATCAACTAAAAGTGACATGTGTAGCTCGTATGTTCAGTTTCAAACTTTGTACGTAGAACTCAAAATTGTTACTTCATATAAATCTGCATAAGATTATAGTTGTCTAATTGCTTTTAAAAATTTCTAGATGATGGTTTTATTATAGTCAATATAAACATGAGTATCGTGTTGATGCATATCTAAATACTAAAGACACGAATTTATTGAAGGATATTTGTTGGTGGTCGAACAACTAAGGAAAACAAAGGGATATATCTCTCAAATTGCGGTTTAAGAGGGTTTCTTGTGAATCTCGACTCCAAGAGAACATAAAATCGCAGTTTTATGCAGTTTGAATTAACAATTCATACATTAATACTTAATAATTTCTTAAACTCAAATCAATCTATATTATTAATGAACATCGTGTGGCCTTGTATAGTCATTACAAAACTAGTTAGACTAGACTTAGGGAACTAAATATCAATATAACTAAACAAACTTCTATCTACTCTAACCAACTTTACCTTAGGCAATTAAGTAATAGTAGTCACACGCCTATCTAGGTTTATTCTCCTAATGTAATTAGACTTCTAAGGTGCTTAAAGTAAGAAAAATATATTCTAATTAGAATAGTAAAAACTTACAAGCAAAAAACTACTAAAGCAAATAAAACTCCTAATTTACACTCCTAACAGAACTAGGAAATTAAGTAAATGTGTCCTAACAGAACTAGGACTTATAGGAAACAAGACATTCTTATGGTTAGTGACATTGATACAATGAAGTACATTGTTATGGTTAGTGACATTAATACAGATCAAACTAGGATAAACATGTATTAGAAAAATCTAGTTTCTTATTTAATTTTTTTTAGATAAAATAGTTTCTGGAAATTCAGTAATAAGATGTGTTTGAGATTTCTTATACTCCCTCCGTTCACTTTTATTCTTCCTATTTGAAATCTTTTTGAAAGATAAACAAATTAAAGTCAAATTAGGAAGAACACATTAAACGATAACGGAGGGAGTAATAACAAGCTTATCTAGAATTCCAATAAATATTGTAGAAGTATTTTACTGAAGGAGAAGTACAATTTACATAAAAGTATAAAATAATTATTAAATTAATAAGAAGCTATTTAAGCAAATAATCTCAGTTGTGATCGATTTTCTCATAATGATCCTAATTATGGGCTATTCAATTATAATGCCAACTACATATGGGGGTCACTTTACAATATGATTTGGTGACTAGAACAGAAAACTCATTTGGAATGTAAAATAAGAATATGTCAAACTATAACTAGGTAGGAGAGGGAACAGGAGAAAGGAAGAAAAGAAAAGACAACATATTAGAAAAGTTATCAGTCTCTTAGATTGGGAAAAGAACTCCCATAATTAGGATTATTATAGATCAGTTGATAGTAGGATCATTATGAGTAGAGCACATATGATTAGAATTATTCATGTAAAAGAATTCATAAATTCAGAAAAAGTTTTTCCGAACTTTTCTTTATTTTTCAGAACTAATTTCTCTACACTATTTGAACTATTCTCAATTTTATTTAATTTTCCCGATTTTTTCTGATTTTTTAAAAAATAAGCAAAAATAAGTTGACGAGAATCGTTGTACTAATAGAATTAAAAACATTCAAAAACTATTGCTAACAACATCCTTGTGTAGATTTGTAGTAATGTTCTAGATATTCTAGTCCAAGTCAACTAGCCGCCTACAATTACAACTTCTCCTCCAGTCACCAGTCAAATTTCTTACACTACCAAAAAAGAAAATTAAAAGGGAAAAAATAAAGATAAATCCAAAATAAAGATAAAAATTATAAGGTTCGAAGTTTTTTACGCGTTCCTTCCATCCTACTCTCCTCTCCTAAAAAGGATCGGAAATTCCACATTAAATTTCATGCTCAAAAACTTATATATATATACACCTTCACATCACTTATTTGCCTCATCTATTTCAACATCATTCAAGAAGAAAAATAAAAATCTTTGTGTTCACCAAAACAAAGAATTTTATTCCCTTATTACCAATTCATAGAAATCAAAAACTTTGGAATATCAAAAAAACAATATGAATTCCAACGGTCCATTAATGAGATTTTATGCATTACCCGTAATTGGAATTTTGATGATGGCTATTTTTAAGGTTGCTCAAGGTCAGATGATGGCTCCTTCCCCTGCTTCTCTTCCTCCTTCTAATGATGGTAATTTTCTCTGATCTTCTCATATTTATTTCATCAAATTTTTTTAGTTTGTGATAATTCTGCTTAGTTTTTCATTCAAAAACAATAGTGTATGATTGTATGTTATAGGCTCGTATTATGTGATTTATGAAATCATGAACAAGACTTTATATTTATCTCGATACCCGATATAAATCCATCAAAAATATATAATTGACCTGAAAATAACCCAATCTGAATGCGATATTATCCAACTCAGTCTCAGATTATACACTCGTGAGCATATTATTGTTTTTTTGGTGTAAACGAACAATTAAGTGTAATGATGTAGACGAGATTCAGTCCCAAATCTTGGGTATCACTCTTACACAACTTTACATTAGTCATTAGTTATGTAGGTTCTTTTATCGTACTACGGTGTCATTAAACTTTTATTCTAGAGTCTAGGCCATATGTTCTTTTCAAAAGGTTTAAATCGGATATTATGAGAATAGATAAGTGGTTGCAAAAACTCAAAACTCGAAATAAACCCTTTTAAATAATTGACCCGAAAACCGACCCAATTTGATTGCTCTAAATGTCTAATTTCGATCATTATGGGGTGTAATTTGCTGTAATATATCTTGTTTTTTTATTATAAAAGATGGGATTTTTCTTGATTATTAATCGGGAATTTTTCTTTTGTGCAGGCGCAGCTATTGATCAAGGGATTGCTTACTTTCTATTGCTCCTGGCGCTAGCTGTTACTTATCTTTTTCATTAAATGTTAGTGCTTTGGAATTTACTTTTTTTTTTCTACCCTTTTGGTTAATTTGTTCTATGTGAGCAATTTTAGGTAATAGATTAAATCAATTCTTTAGCTATTTTTCTCCCAGGATGTAATTAATATTCAACGGAGAGGAATTGCTGTATTCTTTCAGGTTTCAAGAAAACATGTTATATTGTTTTTTCTTATAGTAGTAAATAAATAAAAGATTTGTTTTTGGCAAAAGTATATGGTTAATCACAATATAATTGAATGAGTAAACGATTGTATGATTGAGATTAGCCTGACACGCCGTCTGATTCACTAGGATCACTTACTTTCGATCTCTTTTATGCAAAATTCATTGTTTACGCTTTGATGAATATTAATTTGATTGAGTCAGACGGTCTGATATAAGACATTGCGAGGATTGCAAATTGAGATTATCATTGTGATTACAAACGTGTTTAAGAATTAGTTGGCGAAGTAAAGTTTCACACATTCACGTTGGTTGGAGTAGGTATTTGTCCACACCATCTGGAATGTATATGTTTTGGTATTCCTATGATTTTCCTGGTCTGTAATTGAGTAATTCTCACTTGCCAACTGGAAGAGTGGATGTTATGTAAACATCAGTACCAAGCCCACATTGCGACTTATAAGCCAGCGTTACATAAGGTGTCAATAAGACTATATATAACTTTTACTATGTTAGGTCTTGTATCGTTCTTTTCATGATTTCATTTGAGTAAATTAAATTGGTTTGGAGATACATGATTTAAACGAATTCTCATTAACTAAAGCTGATTTATTGTTTACAATTTACAACAAGGTTAGAGGTTAATTGAATATTGTAAAAAGTACTAATCTATATCGGTGGTAAAAGATAGCCTTGAGTGTACGATGCTAATGGTACACCCGCGTATATGATAAAAATTATAGTGATATATTGTTAAATTATTTTGACTTTAGAGGTGGAACTTGAATAACGGTTTGAAAAGTATCCAAAATTTCAAAGATACAAGAAGCGCAAGTAATAAAATTGACCTATATAAAAGCGCAAGTTATAATGTTCAAGTGTGTGATTCTAATCATTACTGATCTTCCCTCTTTATGTTTACTATTATGTTAATGTGTTATGATTATAGTCAATATCAGTTAGCTCAAATCTTGGGATGGTATAAATCAAATCATGTTTCAAACTTTGTTTTTTTAGTTTTTTCATGAAAGAAAATTTTTATTAATCCTAACATATTTACTGAGGAAAGTGGTTAGTATATATTATGAGTTACAATATGTGGAAAGTGGTTAAAAGTTAATTTTTGAGGAAATACAATACAAAAATTTTGTGGAAGCGTGATAGTAAACCTAAAGATCTGATACCATGTTGGATTTTTGTGAACACTCCCTGATTTAGAGTGTTTACCATTGATCATATTTATAGTAAAATACACAAGACATTAGTTCCAATTGGATTAAAGAACCTAATAATAGTAAAACACTATTTTTTTTAAAAAAAATTCCTATAACACTTTACATTGGAAGAGAATCCTATTCTCTACATGACTTTACATATTTTTTTATTTTTTTTTTGAGGGGAAAAGCAAGCTAGATTAATTTAAGGACAAATTGTCCATCAGTACATAGGGCGCCACCTCCAAAGGGGAGTGGTTTTCCCAAATCTGTTCAACACCAAAAGGAACTAGTTTAGCTAAATGGTGGGCGACAAAATTCCCATCACGTTTCACATGCGACCAAACAAGAGATTTAAAGCAGGAACTAGAAGCTAAAATTTAATGGAGGATAGTATCGATATCCGAAAGGAAAATAGCACTTTTGGAGAGACGGTTAACGACTACCTGGCAATCCGATTCCAATATTACATCTTCATAACCAAACCGCTTACCTAAACGAATAGCCATAGCAATGGCCTTAGCCTCGGCAATATCTGGGCTCCAGTATGCCTTCATTCTTCTAACATCAGTGAACAACACATTTCCATTCGAATCTCGCCCAACAACACCCAAACCAATCCATCCAACGTCGGCACAAGAAGCATCCACGTTTAACTTGATTACTCCAGCAGGGGGGGCTGCCAAGTCTTTGAACTTGGGCTGGATTTCGTGGCCACATGGCTGTAAATGTGGGCTGAATATTTGCCATACTCATCCACCATCATGTGCACTCTATCAGCAAGAATCTTACTAGGCGTTCACTGACGATTGAACTGTTAGAAATAGTAATCTAGAAAAATCTAGTGTAAAAATCAAGATGAATTCTAGAGTTATCTAAACAAATATCTATTGTAATTAAGGCATATTATAGAAAAATCTAGGAATGAAGAATCTAGAATAATCTAGCATTAGATATTATTAGATCATATAAGATTAGTGTAGAATATTCTAGATTAAGTTATACCAATCCTATAAATATGTGTTAGCATTGTACATATATAGGAGTGCGGAGTCATGTACTTCCTACCACATTCATAAGCAAGAGTTCTCTTATGGAACCTTGCATATCACATATCATATGTATCTTCCCCAAGTTTGTAACAAATTATTCCAATCAATAAAAATTCATAAATTACAAAAAAACTATCATGGTATCAGAGCCAGAAGATTCTGTCTCCTCCAACTTTTCACCAAATCCACAGTAAGTAACTATATGCTTCCCAAATTATGTCTATTTCAAAATTACTCCATGTTTCATTTTTCAAAATGAAATTACACTTTTCACATGCACATACACATGGTGGCTAATATGCCAACCAAATTAAGTTGATGGCTTAACAAAGCCACAACATTACAAGCATATGGGTGGCAAATATACGCTAGCCCTATGCATACCAGGGTGACATATACAAAATATTGTCAACCAGATACATCGGGGCAAGGAGATAGAACCCCGATCATGTGTCGGGCAAAAGACCCGATCATTAAAGGGCATTAGACCCTAACACAAGACCTAAGCAAAATACGGGCAATAGACCCGACGGCAGTGCATGGGATGGGCAAAGACCCAAAATGTAAATTGAGGCATGAAGACCTTGTATGTCGGATCAACAATCAAGATACCGACAAAAATTAAAGCAGGGTAACAAGGATCATGGAGTTCATCAACAAATATTCAAGCAAACAAACACAATGCTACAACACATGGGAAATAAAAGTGGAGGAGTAAACATCAAGGGACATTTACAAGGATTCAAGAGCACAAAACAAGTGCACGTAATTGCAGCATTGCAATTAGAAAGGAGATCAAGAAGATACAAGAATGGGGGAGATGAACAAGAGCATTTCAAGTATGCATTTCAGATTTTTCAAGATTAAGGGGGAGTGTTAGAAATAGTAATCTAGAAAAATCTGAAATGCATACTTGAAATGCTCTTGTTCATCTCCCCCATTCTTGTATCTTCTTGATCTCCTTTCTAATTGCAATGCTGCAATTACGTGCACTTGTTTTGTGCTCTTGAATCCTTGTAAATGCCCCTTGATGTTTACTCCTCCACTTTTATTTCCCATGTGTTGTAGCATTGTGTTTGTTTGCTTCATACTTCATCAAGGCTTACACCATCACCTATTTATAGGTGTGGTAAGAAACTTGTGCATCCTCTAGATTTTTCTAGTATTTTTTACATCTAGATTTCTCTTAGGACTTTTCTAGAATTTTCCCTAGGCTAGATATTATTATACATCATTCTAGAAAGATATCTAGAATTTTCTAATATAGATATTTTCATGGATATTTTCCTAGATTACTCTAAATATTATAGTTACATGATCTTTCTACTAATATGGAGAATTTTCTTGATTAATATCTAATACTCCCCTTTAATCAGAAAATTCTTGTACTCTGAGTTGTCTTCTGAATTGGATGAACTTCTCTGTTGGAATTGCTTTTGTGAATATATCTGCGAGCTGCTCCCCTGTCTTGCAGAATTGTAGCTCGATCTCTTGTTTGTCGACCAACTCTCGAATGAAATGATGCCGTATCTCGATGTGCTTCGTACGACCGTGGAAGACTCGGATTCTTTGTCATGGCTATTGCGGAGACATGTTGTCACAATAGATAGTTGTTGGTTCTTTTGATGTCTCGTTGTAGATCATCGAGAATTCTTCTAAGCCATTCGCTTCACATGCCGCACTTGTTGCCGCTATGTACTCTGCCTCGCCGATGACGAGCTATTGTTGCTTGTTTCTTTGATGACCAAGATATGGCCTTGGTTCCCAGTTGGAAGACGTAGCCACTTGTACTCTTCCGATCGTCAATGCTTCCGCCCAATCGCCGTCTTGTGTATCCCGTAAGCTTGTGATTCTCCTCTGTCTCATACGTAATACCATAACTTTTTGTTCCCTCGACGTACCCGAGAATCCTTTTTGCCGTCGCCAAGTGAGTTTTACTTGGCTCACTCATGAACCTCGGGATACGATGCCGACAAGATGTACTATGTCGGGCCTTGTATGTGTAAGATAGATGAGAGAGCCGACCAAACTTCGATATATTGATGCATCGACCTTCTCTTTGCCATCGAACAACAACACTCTTTGATCAAAAACATCTCTTAAGCATAAAAGTTCACTACTACTTCCGCTCAAGTTTCCAACATTTGGTATCAGAGCATTTACAACACATAATTGCAGCATTGCAATTAGAAAGGAGATCAAGAAGATACAAGAATGGGGGAGATGAACAAGAGCATTTCAAGTATGCATTTCAGATTTTTCAAGATTAAGGGGGAGTGTTAGAAATAGTAATCTAGAAAAATCTAGTGTAAAAATCAAGATGAATTCTAGAGTTATCTAAACAAATATCTATTGTAATTAAGGCATATTATAGAAAAATCTAGGAATGAAGAATCTAGAATAATCTAGCATTAGATATTATTAGATCATATAAGATTAGTGTAGAATATTCTAGATTAAGTTATACCAATCCTATAAATATGTGTTAGCATTGTACATATATAGGAGTGCGGAGTCATGTACTTCCTACCACATTCATAAGCAAGAGTTCTCTTATGGAACCTTGCATATCACATATCATATGTATCTTCCCCAAGTTTGTAACAAATTATTCCAATCAATAAAAATTCATAAATTACAAATTTGGTCCATTAACCTTCCGCATGCGCCTGTCAAAAATTTCTATCATGAACACCCAATTATTCCTTTCACCCCACACACACCACGCAAGGAAAATGCCACGAATGACCAGCTTCTTATCCAAATGTTTCCAGCTCTCCACCAACTCGCACATTGTGAGGTTGGCAGCATTTTTGCCCAGTTCAACACACCCACAATCACTCCACAATTCAAGCACCCTTGGGCACTCAAATAAGGCGTGAGTAGTTGATTCAGCAGCACCACAACCCCATGGGCATGTATCATCCTCAATAAGATGGCGGAATTTAAGAAGAGAACGAGTAGGAAGAGAGTTCGTACAAACACGTAATGCTGGTTGGTTACTACTAAATACTTGTTGGAAATTAGGGGATAATGATTTGGCAAAGTTGGGAGTGTTTGAGATTGATGACTTCATAAGCTCTTGTGGGCTGGATTGAGCCTCTTTGGGCCTACATTCTAAGTGAAATGAGTGACAAACAACGTGTTTTTCGGCGACATTTTTTTTATAAAATTCTTATTAGTATATGAGATAGTCATTCAATAGCTTATCATCAGATCATCAAGTGATATATACATTATAACCTCTTTATATTTTTATTAAAGTTCAAGCTCGACTACTATTACATCAAATTCCTAATCTTTTATTCACATAGAATCCCAAGGTAGCTAAGGTACTATTCCACAACTTAATTTCATTTCCAAAAACACTATCACAACATCAATTTAATACAATCACCAAACATACTTGTAAATTCAAAAAAACATATCAATTACAAAGACATGAATACTCAAAAGGAATAGGAATCACATGGAATTCACATTTCCTCCTCACTGTTATTCCAAACAATTCATCCATGTTTAGATCTTCATGCCTAATTCCATTAGGTAACTTCCAATCAAAATGATAAAGCAACATAGCTAAAGGGAGCTCAATATTTGCAACACCTAATGCCATACCAGGGCACATTCTCCTTCCTGCACCAAATGGAATCAACTCGAAATCATTACCCTTATAATCTATTGAAGACGTCTCAAATCGTTCAGGCTTGAATGTATTAGGCTCCGACCAATAGTCAGGATCTCTTCCGATTGCTCGTACATTCACCAAAACTCGAGTTTTTGGAGGTATATCATAACTACGTATTTGACATTGCTCAATGGACTCTCTTGGGACCAAAAGAGGTGCAGGAGGGTGTAGTCTTAAGGTTTCTTTGATCACCATCTTTAAGAACTTTAATTCATCTAGGCTTGTCTCATCAATTGTTCCTTTTCCTTGGTATACTTGTCTTACTTCATTTTGTGCTTTTGCCATTGCATTTGGATTCTTTATCAACTCTGCCATCACCCATTCTATTATTGTTGAAGATGTTTCAGTGCCAGCACCAAAAATTTCCTGCACAATTATTTCCATATTATACTATGTTATTAGGAACTAAAAATTACAAACATTTAAAAAAAAACACACACATAACAAGGAAGCAGGGGCAAAGCCAGACTTGGTTAAGGAGGGGGCCAACCGGTCAAGTATACTTCCCTTTTTTATTATTATTACCTTGTGAGGGGCCAATTACTAGAATTTCTAATTTTCTTTTATTTGAGCCTCTTATATATTATAGGTACGGTTGGGCTAGCAGGGACAATGGCCCTCTTAGACCCCTTAATAGGCTCGCCCCTAAAGGAAGATGCATATGAATATGGTTAGAATACGGTACGTACGTGCTAGCTATTTAGCTTATAAAGGATGCACATGAAATATTTTCTACCTTTGTCATTATAAGCGTTTTTTCACTTGATCATAAGATATATTTATATCATCTTTTAATATACATGTTACTTACTACTATAAAGGAGCAAAATATAACAAAATTTTCCAATATTTCTTACCAAGATTATTGCTTTGATGTTGTTGGTGGTCAAGGAGAATTTAGAATCATCAAGATCATCTTTGTGAAATTTCAAAAGAACATCCACCAAGTCTTCTTCTTGATCTACTTTGCCTTCTCTCATTTTATACTTGTGTAGTTGAATTATGGGATCAAGTATTCTATTTGATTCCTCAACCATCTCCTGTACTTTTTTCTTCATCCCGTCGATTGAATGAAGTAACTTGATAGATGGATAAAGGTCAGCAATTGCAAAACCAGATGACACCTTTGACATTAGTGTCGTTAATGCTCTAAATGCTTCTTGATCTTTCCCCTTCTCATTGAATACAGTTCTGCCACAATATTAAAGTACGTTGGTCATATATAAATAGCTTTTTTTAAAAGCATCATACTACCCTGCTTCCTCAATAAGTGAAAACACTTTTCTTATTTGGAATAGTACAATAAATACAATCGCTCTCAAAATGGTAAAAAAAAAAAAAAATCAATATTATTACAAATATGCCACCAAAAAGCAAGAGCGGACCACAACTTTTTTGTTTCATCACTTGAATTACCCTACTTTATTGTAGTCCCAACTTTTTCTCTCTACACTCCTTGGTATTACTCCACTTTCTCTATATTTCACTTATTGAGAAACGGAAGAAGTATATAATAAGAAACTAAAAGTAGTAATAGAATTTTGGAATATGTTTTATAAGGTAAGAAAAACCCTCACAAGTTGGGAAAATTCAACATTGTTGGGATTAGGATGAAAGTCGATCCCAAGATCAAAGCACTGGAACCGAACGTGGTGCCATTATTTTCAACTTGTTGATTGGAAAAAAAAATACTTAAGACAATTAGATATAAAACGAGAAAAAAGGGAAGTGAATCAGATTAAAAACTCCAAAACGTAAAGTAACAAGGAAAAAAATCTTCCTTCCACCTATTTATACCATTACTCGTGCCACTCAATCTTATTGGTTGATGATAATAAGTTTGTTTAAATATAATAATGTGGAGTTGTGGACCAACAATATAGAGTGGCACATAAGAGTGAGGGATAGCTCAGTTGGTTAGAACTCCCCTCCCAATTTCAGGAGATCATGGGATCGATTCTCATCCCCGCCCTTGTGGCTCTCTAAACACCAAAAAAATAAAGTGGCACATAAAATGATTCAAAAAAATAGGACAAAAGATTTGGACTCTCTAACATCCCATATGGACGAATTACATTTTTTTTTGGACCATTGAATAATCATCCTTAACAAATAGGATTAGGAAAGAAGCATTCCTAAAAAAAAAAATATGATACATGCAGACCTTATAATAGAAACCTATATATATATCGCTAAATCCCTAATTTAATTTCAAACCCTGCGCAGAACTACTTTGCTGCTGCGATCACGACTCGAACCCTAATTCCTAAACAATGGCGTTGAAGAAAACAACGAATGACGAAGCATTCAAGAACCTGGAATATTATTCTCTTGTTTCCAAGGTATGTTGTGAACTCGATATTCATATTGGTTGCGGCAATAAAGTGTTAGCCGAATTCATCATTAAAATTGGCTGTAAGTGTAATAATGTTGAAGAATTCGACATGAATCTGAAAGAACATGGTGCCCAATTTCCTGATTACTTAGTTAAAAATTTGTTAACTATTATCCATGCAATTCTACGTAACAAACGTAAGACTGATGATCTAGGTGAAATTCATTTGAAGAATAGTTCAAAGTTGTCGATGAGTAGGGAAATTGTTGATGATTCTTCAGATTGTTGTGCATTGAAGAGAGTTAGTTCCCTGGATGAATGGGAAAGAACGCAGCTTTCTGCGTTGGGTGTTGGGAGTATGATGGATGAGTGTTTGTTTGAAGGGAATGGGTTGATTGATCATCAAGAACAAGGTACTGAGGAAGAGTTGGAAATAGAGTTAAATGAAGATGATGAGCCTGGATTTTTGCGAGGGCGAAAACGGGCTTCTCTGGTTGATATGTCACCTGTTAGAATCTGCAAGAATCCAGAGGGGTCATTGAGTCGTGCTGCAGCTATTGCTTCTGCACTGATGAAGGAACGGAGGGATATTCGCGAGGAACAAGGAAGAATGCTGCTCGATTCGATCCCAAAGGATATTAACCGTCCTTGGGAAGATCCGATGCCAGAGAGGGGGAACAGACATCTTGCACAGGAATTAAGAGGGGTTAGTTTATCAGCAAATGTTCTGCCAGAATGGAAGATGGAAGCTTATGATAAGATATGGAGTTCGGGGAAGAAATCTAAGGTGTCGTCAGTCATGGAGCAGAGGCGGATGTTACCAATCTATAAATTGAAGAATGAGTTGATTGAGGCTGTTCAGAATCATCAGGTTTTGGTTTTGATTGGTGAAACTGGGTCAGGGAAATCAACACAGGTAACTCAGTATCTTGCAGAAGCAGGTTACACTACTAGGGGTAAAATTGGGTGTACTCAGCCTCGTCGAGTGGCTGCAATCTCGGTAGCTAAGAGGGTTGGTGAGGAATTTGGGTGTCGAGTTGGGGAAGAGGTCGGATATGCTATCCGTTTTGAGGATTGTACGAGTCCTGATACTGTGATCAAGTATATGACAGATGGTATGCTACTTAGGGAGATTTTGATTGATGAGACTCTGAGTCAATACTCTGTTATAATGCTTGATGAAGCGCACGAAAGAACCATTCATACAGATGTCCTCTTTGGGTTGCTGAAACAACTTGTTTTACGGAGGCCTGATCTTCGTCTCATTGTCACTTCTGCTACTTTAGATGCTGATAAATTTGCTGCATATTTCTTTGACTGTAGTATCTTTACAATCCCTGGCAGAACTTATCCTGTGGAAATCATGTACACCAAGCAACCTGAGACTGATTACTTAGAAGCTGCTCTAATTACAGTGCTGCAAATCCACCTGACAGAACCTGAAGGTGATATTCTTCTTTTCTTGACTGGACAAGAGGAGATTGATTTTGCATGCCAGTGTCTTTACGAGAGGATGAAGGACCTCGGCAAAAATGCTCCGGAACTAATAATTCTTCCAGTTTATGGTGCCCTTCCTAGTGAAATGCAATCTCGGATCCTTGCACCTGTCCCTCCTGGGAAGAGGAAAGTAGTTGTGGCTACAAATATTGCTGAAGCTTCTTTGACCATTGACGGGATATTTTACGTGGTTGATCCTGGATTTGCGAAGCAAAATGTATATAACGCGAAGCAAGGGCTTGATTCTCTGGTTATTACCCCAATTTCTCAAGCATCAGCGAAGCAACGAGCAGGACGTGCTGGGCGTACAGGGCCGGGGAAATGCTTTCGCCTTTATACAGAGAGTGCCTACCGGAATGAACTGTCTGCCACCGCAATCCCAGAAATTCAGAGAGTTAATCTTGCAATGACTACATTGACAATGAAAGCTCTAGGAATCAATGATATTTTATCCTTTGACTTTATGGATCCACCTTCTCCTCAAGCAGTTATGTTTTCTATGGAGCAGTTGTATAGTCTAGGAGCTTTGGATGAGGAGGGTCTTCTGACCAAATTAGGTAGAAAGATGGCAGAGTTCCCTTTGGAACCACCACTGTCTAAGATGCTTTTAGCAAGTGTAAGCCTCAGATGTAGTGATGAGATTTTGACCATCATCGCGATGATTACAGCAGGGAACAATATCTTCTACAGGCCTAGGGAGAAACAAGCACAAGCCGACCAGAAGCGGGCTCGATTTTTCCAGCCAGAGGGCGATCATCTAACATTACTTGCTGTTTACGAGGTTTGGAAAGCAAACAACTGTTCTAAGCCATGGTGCCATGAAAATTTTATCCAGTTTCGCACTTTGCAAAAGGCACAAGATGTCAGGAAACAACTCCTAGGTATCATGGACAAATATAAACTGGATGTAGTGCACTCCGGGAAGAATGTGTCCAATATAAGAAAATCAATTGCTGCAGGATTCTTTTTTCATGCTGCTAAAAAGGATCCACAAGAGGGTGAACGCGGATATAGAACTCTGGTTGAGAATCAGCTTGTTTACATCCATCCTAGTAGTGCATTGTTTCATATACAGCCAGATTGGGTGGTCTACCATGAACTAGTCATGACAACAAAAGAGTATATGCGGGAAGCGACTGTCATTGATCCAAAGTGGCTTGTTGAATTGGCCCCTAGATTTTTCAAAGTGGCTGATCCAACTAAGCTTAGCAAGCGTAAGCTTCAACAACGTATTGAGCCACTTTATGATAGATATAATGAGCCCAACTCTTGGCGTTTGAGCAAAAGGCGCGGTTAGTTTTCTACGGCTTTGTTTGGTAAGAAGGATTTAGATGGAAAAGAAAGGAAAGGAAAGGTAAAAACAAACTTTCTTATGTTTGGTAAAAGAAAATAAGAGGGGGTTTGATTGGAAAGGAGAGGAAGTGGAAGGAAAAGAATACTCTTAAATCCTCGCTTTTCTTTCCTTCCAAAATCGGAGGAATTTGACAGGAAAGAAAAGTTTCAACAAGCTTTTACCCATGTTTTCTTTATTTCCTTCCTTTCCTTTCCTTTACTAATGATAACCAAACATGTGATTCCTCTCAAATCCACCAATTATACCAAACATTGGAAACTACAACTACCTTCCTTTTCTCTTCTTTTCCTTTCTTTTCCTCTCTCTTCCTTTCTTTTTCCCTTCCTTTAAAAAAAAAATACCAAACAAAGTGTAATGAGCCTTATGTAATCCCAATCATGTAAGTCGCTAAAATTTTAAAATAGAAGATAGAAAAGTCTGTTTCTTCATGTTCTGTTTTCTGCAGTAAATTTTCTATGAGAAGTTGATCACTTGGCTATTTCACTAAATTGCCTAGTTTTTCTTCCTGTTATATCCTTATGCCAACCAATGTTCTACTACTCAACTCTCAGTTGTTACTCTCAGCGCATAATTCTCATCTTCATACTATTATCTCGGTGACAGGTATATTATAGCTGCAATTCTACTACAGTACAGTCTAAATGATCAAAAGAAGGGAAACTAAAATGAATTCATACTTATATTATGGGACGGAGGGAGTATAACTGTATTACATACCTGGAGGTAAGGTCGAAGATAAGCCCAAAAACTCGCTCACTAAGATTAACCAACCCCCCTTGAGCAGCCTCAGAGGCTATAGACTTAACAAAGTTAGTAGCCTCCTCCTCCCTCATGTCGCGAAAGAACTGCACCCGCCGAGCTGTAAACAGCTCGAGGGTGGCGATCTTACGTACCTGCCGCCAATACTCGCCGTAGGGGGCGAACCCCATGCTGGAGAAATCATAGTATAGTTCCTTCCCCATCATAAGCTGAGGCCGAGTGGCGAAGTTTGCATCATGTGCACGCATCACCAGCTTTGCTAAGTCAGCTGATGAGATTACTACGGTGGGAATTTCCCCTAGACGAAGGTGCATGATAGGGCCATATACCCCTGCTAGCTCCTCTAGGAGGTGGTGTGGAGGGGTTTTCTTATATGCAAGCTGGTGTAGATTTCCTATGATGGGTAGTTTTCTTGGTCCTGGAGGTAATTTTTGTTTTTTCATGGGTTTTAGTGATCTTAGAATGATAAATATTGGGATCAAAAGGAAGAAGATAAGTGAGAATAGCCATGAAATCTCCATCTTTTTTTTTCTCTTCAGTTGTTTTTCAAAATATGTTTTCTCAATTTGTAAGAAAATCTTGGGATATTTTACTATTATGTATAATTTTGTTAGTTGATAATGTATTTTGATCAAAAATAGAATGCCACTTTTCTTGTAGTTACTGTTTTGAGAGGGAAAGATAGAATGCAACTAGCCAACTAGATTAGAAGTATAATCAAATATCATCTCAAGCAAAAACAAAAAAGAAACAGAAATGAGATAAGTATGTACGACCATCAATTTCTGTGTGCCATTGCACCCCAAAAGAAATTCAATTTTGGTGTGCCATTATTAGATTACATAAATTCACATATATATTCTTTTTAAATTTGTTTGGCTTGGAGCGTTGGAGGTGGGCACGATTGCATGATGCTATTCACTTTCTGATATCTAGCGGTGCTGACTGCTGGTATATTTAGATGCTTGCTTATGGCCATGCTTGGTTCACTTGTAATTTGTAAATAATACCGTGGATATCAATTAGTTTAGTTGGTTAAAGTCATATGAAGTTGGTGTTTAAAATTTGGGATCTGATTCGTCTAAATTTTGTGGCTCTCTCCACCAAAAAAAACTAGTAAATAATACTCCATATTAAGCAAATATAACTTTTGTTTAAGTAAAAAACTGATATTATATAAAGACAAGAAGAACTTTATTTCAATAAAAATAATACATTTTTTCCCCTTTTTTTATAGAATTGGCATTGTCTTCCTGTTTAGAATGTATTATTTTTTGTTACGAGATAAAAACTAGGTTGTGGTTTGAGTGATGTGCTGTATAATTGCACGTTGTACATTTTACTTAGTTAGTGAGCTATTGTGGGCCTTGTGGCGAGTAATTATTCATATTGTGGCAAGTAACTTACTTCATTTATTTACAAGAATTGTATATTTATCTTTGGGAGGAATTAGGAATCTTCCCCTACCAAATAATGTCAAAAAAATTGATGACTATGATACCCATATTCAACAACTCTTAGTGCACAAGTTTTTGATGATCATTTGGAGACATCACTCAAGGCCAAATTCTATAAGATCGATATACTTCCTTTGCTTTTTTTCAATTGTAACATTTTCATTTTATTGATGTTCAATATTAATCTGCAACATCCTTAAATTTGGCTAGAAGCTCTCTTTATCCCTCTCCTATTACACGGGCTCTTCAATTGATCACATTCGATCTCTCTCCTAGTCACATGTCTTTATTAAAATTTAAAAGGTGTACCCACCTTCAATGTTGCAATAAAAAAAAATATGAAGGATATATTGGATAAGTGGATAAAGAGAGGCTAGTAATAATTACGAAAAGAAAATTAAGTCTTGGCACACACAAGTTCATCTCCGATCCCCATCAAAGAATCGAGTCCTACCCTTAAGCCCTGTTGTTTTGAGCTTGATTTCAAAACTTACTCTCACAGTTTCAGCTTAATTTACTTATGTACAATTTAGCACTTTTACTCTCACATTTTCAATTTAGTTTAATTTAATATAGCACTTTTAATATCTCAATTTCAATTTTGTTCACTTTAATAAATTTCAACTCAAAAGAACAGAGCTTTAGTCCCAAAATGAATATTTCTATAAGGATTATGTCCCACCGTTGAAGATAAAGAAATAGCTTCTAAGATTTATTTGGGACTCAAATAGAGTTTGACCAATGTAGATAATCTTTAAAAAGTAAAAGAATAAAGTATAAGAGAATTAGATGAGTCATACTATCAAGTATCATGTATACACCCTTAACTTCAAAATATTTTTGTGGGATATTCATTCTTTTAGTTGTATACTGTATTTTTTTTAGGCTACAATTTTTTGGATTATTTTTTTCCCTATTAGAGTGTAGGTATAACCAAGCTTGCTTGGTGTAGGTGGTGAGGAACTCACCTTGTGACTTTGAGGTCACAAGTTCGGACTTCACTACATACTTGTGCTTGGGAGTAGAGATTCCCTTATACACCCTACTCTCAAGTGTTGACCTGTGTAATTGGGCTGACTGATCTGCGAGAGGTGCTGATCTAATAGGGTCATTCTTCTTACTAAGGGACTCCCTAGTGGAGCCACCAAAAAAAATTAGAGTGTAGGTATTAGATTTACTTTCCCAATTGCCCCTTTTAATATTTTGAAATCATACCTATTCCCTGCTTTTCCTGGAGCCACAAATTCCTACTGCCTCTGCCAAAACTAAAGATTAAAACCCAAAGAAATCCAAGTTGTGTCTGAGGAGCATAGCCGAAAGGAATCTGCTGGTGTGGAAAGAAAGCAAGCAGAGAAAAAGTTAGTTATTGTCAACTTTTGTTTTTATTAGTTACTTTTGTCAAACTTCATATCCTTTGAAAAACATCCTAATTCTGCATAATCTGACTTCCCAATTCCCTAAGTCACGTGATTAATCATGTGAATTAGAATTATATATACATATTAGGATCCAAAAATTGCGCCATTATCGTCTGACCATACCCTGTATCCTTTATTCTTTTAGCTGTATACTAGTAGTGGTTGCCATTATATTTCATACTATTAGTTTTTTCAGTCAAAAAAATTAAGGAGAGAGAAATATAAGGGTGTTTTGGGGATCATTTATCATGTCTAGCTAGAGTTTAAAGAGGTTTATCCCATATTTTATTTTATTTTTTAAGAAATCCATTCAAAGGGGATTAGTTTAATAAATTAGTTTAATAAATCATTAGAAGCCAAAAATGACAATATCCTGAACATCATCCTCTCATAGTTATTCACCACATTTTCAAGGTTAGAAATGAGCTAACTCATAGAGAACTTTGTTACCACTACGTTTAACAAAAGATCATATTATATCGATAAAAAGTGGAACTATAAATCAACTGTCATCTAAGATTAACCAGAATTCATTGGAGGTCTATCCCAACTTCTTGCAAAACAAAGAGATTGACCTGGTTAGTAATATTCTTGAGCACTCCACTCTAATAGTCTGATGCTTAAGTTAGTAAAGTGATTATTTAGATAAAGGAAGTAGGAAGAGAAGCGGTTAAATGATGAAATAGTACGTACATAGGTTTATAGTGTAAATAATAGTAAAGATATAATCATACGTAATTGTGGGTATTTTCGTCCATCCACGTAAATTACAGGTCCCACACATTAATACTTCTTAATCATATAAGTAATACCTAAACCAAATTAGTAGGGTACTAGCCGTTATTGTATTATTATAAGGTCAATCAATTTTTTCGGTTGCTCTCTAGTCTAGTACCTAAAAGGTTCCATTTTCTTGTTATGAGTCAGTAGTTGCACATTTCGATTATGGTAACTGTCTGAATAATTTAATATAAGATCAATCTTAAGTGATTTTATGCTTGTTTTGTTTATGCTAGTCACATGGAGTAAGAGGCTAAGAGCTCAAAGTCATCCATGAGTCAAGTGGGGTAGAAGCTCGAAAACCTAGTAGTTGAGCCCGGCCCTTTAATCATATGAAGATGCCTTTCGTTTAGGATAACTTATGAAAAATCAGCCGCTCTAATAAAATTATAAAAGTTGCAAAACATGACTTTAGGGGTTGGGTAGTGCATTGCTTTCGAGAATGGAAAAGCAGCTAGATTGGTTACTAATCGAATAATCATAGAGTGATTTAAGTTGACCAAATTATAACCTCAAGTAGCTCCAAAGCAAAATAATTTTAGTATTTCCAAAATAGTATAATATCAATGAACCATTGAAAATTGTCTTAAAATACCGCTTCATCAAACACACCTATTTTACCTTTAGTAGAGTTTTGACTTGGTAAAATCTCTAAAAGGATTACTTGAAATATTGTTGTCAAACACACCTTAATTACCCTCGAATATATCAGAGGTGTAATTCTACTAGTCTTATTTTTTGAATCATCTATGATATTGATATCAATCTTGGTTAAATAAATCAAGGAGACATTAAAATTTTTATTCTTTTTAAAATTAGGAATTATTTAGGAAAAAAGGATATTTGAACTTGATATTTTTATGATAATATAATTAATTGGCTAAAACAATACAAATCATATTTTTGGTGCATGATATTACCTCATATTCACATGTTTTTTAATGCATCAACTACAATGTTAGGTGCACTCACAAATATAAGAGTTGGAGATGGCAATAAGAGAACTTGTGTATTTTTCTTTTATTAATTCGAGCTCAATCACCTCCCTCAAAACCTAGTTTCTCTTTTTTGGAAGATATAAATTATGTTGATTAATTAATTATCCTACTTTTACTTCTAATTTCCATGATTAAAAAGGAATACTTATGGCCTAGCTTCAATTATAGGGGAGAAAATGAGAGACAAAGAGTTAAGTTGCCTTTGACTAGAGTCGGATATGTGCTGGGTAAGTAGGGTGATCGATGAGTCGTGACATGAGCTCTTATGCAAACATGCGCTTTTTATAAAATTTTACATTTTGCTTTTTCTATTGAAACCAGAGCATATCCGACATGAGGGCCGACTTGCAATGCTTTTGTCGAGCTCTTGCTAAATTTCAAGAATGATGTTCACACACGACCCACACTCCACCACCAAATCTCTCGTATCAAGTCGAGCCAATCTCAAGCCAGAGCTATATAAATACATTAACATTAATTAAACCGAAAAAATAGTCACATTTATCTTGACAACTAACAATATAAAACTCGAAACTGAATTTTCTGATGTCTAAATAAAATAAACAACTTAAATCCGAATACACTAACAAACCGGCCCAACAAAAACCTGCATTATATAAACCTAGTCTCATTATCACATTTACAAATGTAGTGTAGTGAATTAATTCACATTTACGCATTCCCCCTTTTTTTCCCTATATAAGCCTAGTCTCATTGTCACAATTTCTTCCTATTTCCCTCTTCCTCTTCTACCTTCAACTCTTTCTTCCTCTCATATAACACTTAAAATTAGTATTCATTAACATCAATGGAGATCAGAAACATCTGCTGTTCAAGCTCTAGCACAGAAATCATACAACTCGGACGTCGTTCGACGAATCTAGACCGTCCATTGAAGGTCGTAACAACAACTACTACTACTACTAATACTAATACTCCTGCAAGATCAAGATGGAGATCATTGTGGAAGAAGCTAATGAGAGAAAAAAGAAAGATAAGAATATTCGACTGTTCCACAGTACACTCTTCTCAGGTGCACCTACCTGGTTATGACCCTAAAACTTATGCACAAAACTTTGATCAAGGCCTTATGTTAGATGATGAACCTGATGCACTTTCTCGCTCTTTTTCTATGCGTTTTGCTGCTCCCACTAGATTAATTACTACTACTAGTATTAATTCTAGTAATAGTGTTGTTATTAAGAAGAGGAGCGTTTCTCATCATGTGGGCCATGATCATAATGTTGTAATTTGTGTTTTTTGACACAAAATTTGATACTTTTTTTTTTGTTTGTTACCTTCTTATTGACTTTCATGCTTATATTATAGATTTGGGCTTCCTTTATTTTGAAGTAAATCTTTGATAAAGTGGCTTATTCAAATTAAAGCATCAAGTGTAAACATAATAGATAAATGAAGTATACATATATTATATCGTTGTTGTTTCTCTTCAGAGCAGGTTTGGTTCAACGTGTTTATACTCAAAGAAACGGAATCAATTACATACACTTTTTTTTCTATTTGGTTAAAACTTAAAACTGTTAATCGCTACCATTGACTTTCTATTCCATGGCTTAAATCGAACATCCAATATAGGTAATAGTTTTTGTTACTATTTCATTACCTTTGTATTTAATGGCTTGAACCAAACAAGCACTTAATTAAAACACAATGATAATTCCTGCTGGTTAACAAATCTAATATATAAGGATAATAGTTAAAGTTACAAATTGTAAAGTTTGAGAGTGAAAGAGTCACAATTATAAAGAAACATACTAGAAATAGATAATAAAAAAAAGCTTCATAAGGGAATTTGCTGTATAAACTTTGTCAAATTGACCATTTAACTATGTACTATCTAAAGAATCTTTCACACTAGCGGCGCAATTTTCTAATGAAATGTTGACTAGTTTAAGTTTATTTCTTCAAAATATAGATTAATTAGGAAATGAAGATCATATCATATATATATTTCTTTATTGTATTTTGACATCAGTAATTTGTTTCTATACATGGTGGGTTTTAATAAGGGTATATATATTAGATCATACTTTTCTAGGCAATATATTTGGGCAAATATGGAATCATTGACGAAGGTATTCTTTGTGAGATTACAGCAGAAATGGAAAATGACGTTTTTTCGCCCATGTTATCTTTGCCAACCCCACGCTATAATTCTCTAACCAATTTTCCAGTATGTCGTTTGGTTGTTGGTTGGGAAGTTGTGGGCTTGCGTCAAAATTGTTGGGGTTGTGGTACTACCATTTTTTGTCTTTTAATTGAGAGGATGGAACAAGTTTAGGACTTAAGGTGGAATCCTGTCCATAAATCAGTCCATGTAATGTTGTTGAATTGATGCAAAGCCTTTTGTCCTAACTAGGGCTACCTAATAAATTTCCAATATGAGTAAATTTACATGTAATATCAATTGAAATTTAAGGTATCATTCCATGTTTTTTTTTCTGTATGCAAAGTAAAAGAGCTAGTACCATGATATGTTAAGGACTACTTAAGTTAGGCGGTACGGGTGTTAGCGACTGGCGGTAATTTGTTGTTACGAGTTTGCTGTTATATTAGGTTATATTGACTAGTTATTTGTATTTATTGTTTATATATTGGTTGTTAGATGATCGATTGTTTATATTGGTTGTTTCACGATTGATTGTTTATTAATGTGGTTGGTAAAAATAGATGGTTGTTTAATGCAAAAACCAATAAGCAAAGGCTAATACAAGAGTGAGCAAAACCATTTTTTTTAGTTATGCCTAAACAATTAGCTTTTTAGCTACCTATAAAGGCATTTATTAAACACTCTTTTGGTTGTTTGACCAATGAGAAACTCAAAAGCCATTTATAGTGTAGCAAAAAAATGTTTTTGAATGGATAAATACTCCAACTATGGACATACAATTTGATTTTTGTCACAATCTATCATATAATTTTTAATTTAATGACAAAAACATTATTTTCTTTAGAAGCCTGAAGGAGCCAAATTAAACAAAGTTGACTTGTATACTTTATGCTTGACTCCAATTATGGAAGCAAGGTCTACATGCTATCAATCATTTTGGTTCACATCACTTATAATGGCCATTTGGTTTGTGACAAAGAAAATGAATCGAATTAACTAAGAAACAGTTAGGAAATAAACTGATAGACTCTTTCTTTTTTTTTAGGTTAATTAGTAGCCAGTTAGCCACTTCATCGTCAGGAGTTAATTTCAAAACTTGTTATTCTATTATATACTCCATTCGTATTATAGTTATGATTACACTCAAATGTGAAAGATTAATAGTTAGATGAATTTAGATATATTAATTCGCTAATGTAAAAAACTAACAAAGGTTGTGAGTAAATTTAAATATTATTTTTTGGTGAATGAATGAACAAAAAGAATAGACATAATGAGTTGGTTTGGTGAATAAAAAGAAGCTGAAAGGTAGTGAGTGTATACCATCTTCTCTTATAAAAAAAAGTTCAAGATATTTTGTCTATTTAATTTAGTATCTTCCTCCCCCATTCCCTTATAGAATAGAGATTGGTTCAAGAATAAGCTAATGTTATTTTTGAAAACTTAAGCATTCTTTTCTATAGACATCTAGAATCCTTTTTTTTTCTAACTCTCTAGAACCTATAAATATGGCAAGTACCTAACTAATTTAACAATCTAGGTAATCTTCTTCATTAATATAAGGCTCTTGCGAGTTTCTCTTTTTTTTTTAAAAAAAAAAGGTAAATCTTCTTCATGCCCCTCTCCTCTCTTAGGATGAATTGATAATGGTGTTTCACATATCAATAAAACATGGAATATATCCATAACAAGCTTATCGAAAATTAGCGGATTGATACCAATCCCATTTTTCCAAATTACTTATTACCAAACACTAAGGATAGCTGGTTTGACAATCCACTTCGATATTATAAAGGTATCACTGTATTTACCAAACATCCCTAATTCCCTATATATACCTCCTTCATTCTTTTTTAATTGCAACATTTGGGTTTTGACACTTGTCGAGACATGATTTAGATTATTAATATCTTTATTATATATTTGTAAAAATTATGCAAATGAAATATTTAGAAAATACACAGTAAGACAAATCAAATAAAATCTCATATAGTTATGTTTTTTCTTACGTATTGTTCATTATAGAAGGTCAAAGGGTGAACTGTAAATAGTAGAAAAGCTAAAATATTACAATTAAAAAAGAACGAAAGAAGCATATATTGCTAAGGGGTCTCTTTCGTTTTAAAAAAAAGAAGCATATATTGACAAACGGGTTTCTTTTGAATTTTGGCTTAGGGTGCGTTTCTCTTCTAAGACAAAAACATTGAACCGACCGAATTAAATTATCTTTCCTAGTTCCAAAATAAGTGAAACACTTGTCTCAAAAAGCTCTCACATAAATGAGAGAAGTGTTGCACTTATTTTGGAACGGAGGAAGTAACTAATTAATAGTAATGATAATAATTTAGGAATCGACCGAAGAAAAACCGAATTGAACCGAACCGAACCGGGCGAATTGAACCGACCAAAATAAGTTTGGAAAATGCCCTTAAAACAAGACAACATTGTATCCAGTTAGCAACCCGAAATGCCAATGAGTTCTTTTCGACCAAGCCCACCTTCGAACATCAAATTGATCCATCCCCGCCTCTGTCCATTCGTGATCACCCGTGGCAAACCATAATAGTGGATGCATCCTTTGTTAATCTTTCATCTCCATCTTGTATTCTTTGGTGTGTTGTTCGATACTGCAAGTATTTGGAAAATGGGCTTCCAGCGGAAGGTGTATGCAAATGATGCTTTACATGCCGAAATATTGGGAATTTTTTGGGCACTATCATTTGCAAAAGATCAAAATGCCACTCATTTGGACATCTTCTCCGATTGCAAAAAAGCCGCAAACCTCACCCAAGAGTCGTCAAATTCAAACTCCTCAATTGACCATCTCGCTATGCTTTGCAGGGATCACAACTGTGTCTTCCAAGGGATGAAGGTCCAATATTGCTCAAGGAAGCTAACACAAGTCGCGGATAGTATGGCACGTCATGGAAGAAAAGACTACCTAGAAATGAATGTAACTAGGCTTATCCCCACCCCTCCTAGTTATCTTTTGAACCTTTGGGAAGAAATTGTACTAAGGCTTCGCGCCTCTAACATTTAATCCTTTATGCATTTCGTATTTCACCAAAAAAAAAATATTGTATCCAGTTAGAAACTCTAGCTAGTAAATTGGGCTGGAGTGCTGGACTAGACTTCATTGTTCCATACTATTTGCGAGCTTATTGGGCCAATTTCCAGAAATAATCATCATCATCCTCAACAACACTCAACATTCTCTCTCCTCCATCTTCATCACCTCGTATCATTTCTCAAAACTCCCACACAAACAAATCAATGGCGACAACAGAAGTAACCTCCATTACCAAAGTCCACAACCTCTTCGAGAATCTCGAAGCTCAGAAAAACCTCCTCTCAAAATGCACCGACCTTTACAAAACCCTAACTTCTCATTTCTCCACTCTCCAACAATCAATCGATTCCAAAACCCTAACCCTAGATTCCAAACTCCAATCTCTCGATTCAATCCACCATAAATCCCTCGACGACCTCCATGAACGCGAGATATCTCTTCCTCACAGATTACTTTCTCTCTCCTCCGAAATCGAGTCTAAAAGAGAATCCGCCATTGCCGAACTCCAGAAACCTCTCGACGAATCCGCGCCATTGTCGGAGGTTCTAAGGTCGTTGTGTAGGAGGATGGATTACAGTAATCTGATGAGGTTTGTGATTTGTAAGAGGAAGGAAACGACGACGTTGAGGGGGGAAATGGGGGAAGCTTTGAAAGAGTGTGTGGACCCCGCGAGGATGGTTCTAGAAACTGTGAAGGAGTTTTTGGAGGCGAAGAAGGCGGGGAAGAGAGGGATGACGGATAAGAGGTGGGCGTGTGGGGTGGTTGTGACGGGATTGTTTTCGCCGGAGGAGTTGAAGGAGAGGAATAAGAGGAAGAAATGTTCGGGGCCGGGTTTCGGAACGAAGACGGTTGAGGAGGTGGAGGAGGTGGTGAGGGATTGGAGAGAGAAAGCCGAGGCGGCCGGTGATCATGATAGTGATACTAGGATGGGGTCTGCTGAAGTGGCAATGTTTATGCAAGTGGTGGTGGGGTTTGGGTTGAAGGATATTTTTGAGGAGGAGTTTTATAAGAAGACTGTGATGGAGTTTTCTGGTAGGAGAGATATGGCTAAGATTGCTATTCCCATTTTTGGGGATAAAATTGCAGGTTGGTCTTTTTAGTTTACAGTAATACATTTACTTATATTGGTCTTTATATTATGTTGTTTCTGTTCGTTATACTGTTATATAGCTTTGTGAATGAATTTATGGTAACCATGGTATGAGAAATGGAAATGGAGTAACTTATTATGAGAAATGGAGTACCTTATAATGAAAAATGGAGTAACTTTGACCATCTTATTGTGTCAACTTATCACATCGAAGAGTTTATATTATGCTCTTTGATAGGTTTCTTAGTGCCAAGAATTTTGATGTGTATGGTAGACCAAATTTATGAAAATGTTTGAGGTTGGTGATTGTATAAGAGAGCGAGTGGAATTGAAAGTGGAACAGGGTCTACTCTTAATTGGCACGGTAAGTTGAGTTGAATAAGGTTGTGTTCCACCTATTACCTTCGAGTAGTTCTAGGTTAGCAGAGATTGTTTGAAAGGTTGTGAAGAGGTAAAAGGTAAAGGGGAGCACAGGTTACGGAATTTGTTTTGAGAAGCTTCTCAAATTGTTTTTTTCCCTTTGAAAAAAAAGTTGTGGGGTTCTAAGGAAATCTCTAGGAGGTTGTAAATTGTGGAAAAGATTAGATGTGCTAAGCAATTATGGAATTTAGTTTTGATATGGTATTCGGACTCTTAAGTGTCTTCAGGATTTCTTAGAAAAAATACTTCGTGCTAGTGCTTTGAGTTAGGCTGTATTGGTCATTGGATTTAATTTACTCCTTGAATAGCAATGGAACTCAAAGAATGATTTGGAATCAACTGTCAGTTATAGAATTGCCTTGACTAATGTTTCTGTCAAGAAATTAAGGATTGTTGAAGGTTGAAAGACTTGATGTGGGCCCCAAGAAGGTACGCCTGAGCTCCGTTATCCGTACGCCGCCGGAATCCTGCAAAAACAAGGTTAGACTACCAGGGGGTGGTTCCGGGAAGTCAGTAAATGATTGAGGTAGAGAGAGAAAGTGATCAATGTAGAGAGTGATGCTCTAGGTTCTCTAGGTGAGAATTGCTGACCTTTTGATTGATGAGACAACCCCCATTTATAGAGGATGGGACCTCCAATAAATGAGGGTATTTTAGTCAGTTCCAGCTGGTGGAGGATTATGTTCCCTAGAGGTAGGGGTATTTTAGTAATTTCACCGTAGATGGGTCTGTCTAAGAAATGGGCCCAAACAATTAGCATCACGCCAATTAATCGGAATGAGAACCACAATTTTCAGTGCGATTGATTGGCGGAATAATCACGTTTTTACCGAGGTTGAACAATGCCTTGAATTAGTTATCTCGTGATAGGATTACACAAGCACGGGGGTCCACGGGTGAAACACCCTAGTGGGGGCTAGGGGGCAACGTCCCCGAACTTTTTCGAGGTAAAGGCCCTACAACAGAGGGGTGCCCTTGTATGTTGTCCGAGAGGGGGGCTTCATATTGACCGAGTGACTCACACGAGCTGAGGGGGTAGCGCTCGAGCTGATACATATGCCAGGCCGAGGGGTTGCATGCGCCGAGCGCGAATTAACGCTTCCTTCCCAAACCGAGGAAGTCATGCGCTAAGCGTGGTTCGTAGTGCCGAGTGGGGCCCTGTGCGCCTAGCGCGGCTTAATGTGCTGAGCGCGGTTAACCGCTTCCTTCTCGAGCCGAGGGAAACATGCGCTGAGCTTGGACAGGTGCACCTTCCTTCCGGAGCCCAGGGCGAACCGCACTGAGCGCGGCGAGGTGTTTCGAGCGCACGCTGATGTGCCGAGCGAAGCTTGATGCGTCGAGCGCAGCATGATGAGCCGAGCGCAGTACTAGAGGACCATGCGAGCCGAGGGAGTTCATTCCATGGAGGCCGAAGGGCTCTTTATTCCCAACCGAGCCGAGCGCGGCATGATGAGTCTATTCCCAACCGAGGTATGCTCTTTGCAGGCCCAGGGGCTCTTCATACTCCCGACCAAGGGGGTCTATTCCTGACCGAGGGGCTCTTGATAGAGCCGAGGGGGTCTATTCTCGACCGAGGGGTGATAGAGCCGAGGGGGTCTATTCCCGATCGAGTGTTCTATTCCCAACCGAGGTTTGCGCTGAGCGCCATTGATGCGTCGAGCGCGGTGCCCGAGAGGGTCGCCGAGGGGGTATAATGAAGTGGCTCCCATGCTGACCGAGTGAGTGCCAATAAGGTACTTTGCTTGAAGCTTGAATTTCGCTAAGTATGAGAAGCGATTCGGCTAAGGACTAAGAAGTCCCATGTTAGCTGAGTGGGTAGGATGCCATTCGGTCAGGGGATAATGATCCCCATGCTGACCGAGTGGGTGCCAATGAGGTACTTAGCTTGAATTTGGCTAAGTATGAGAAGTGATTCGGCTAAGGACTAAGAAGTCTCATGTTAGCCGAGTGGGTAGGACGCCGTTTGGCCAAGGGCTAATGAGCTCCATGCTGACCGAGTGGATGCCAATGAGGTACCTAGCTTGAATTTGGCAAGTATTTGAGTGATGCTCGTCGAAATGCTGTCGGGGGTTTATGAGCCTCAAGTGGCCGAGGGAGGTCCTTAGCCTTATTTTTGCTTAGGGAGGTCATGTGACCCCCCTCGAGATGCCGAGGGAGGTCATCGGACGCTCCTTGGCACGTTGCGGGCTTATGAGCCTCAAGTGGCCGAGGAAGGTCCTTAGCCTTATATTGGCTAAGTTAGTAGGACGCTCTTCTTACGACTGAGGAGGTGCCAATGAATATGTTTCTCGACTCGGGGAGTTAAAGAGCCTTAGGCTTCCCGAGGAGGTCTCGGGGAGGCTACTCGGATATCGAGTAGGTACCCGATTAATGATGCTTAGCCGTTTTTTGGCTAAGTTAGTAGGACGCTCCTCTTATGACTTAGGAGGTGCCAATGAATATATTTCTCGACTCGGGGGAGTTAAAGAGCCTCGTGCTTCCTGAGGAGGTCTGAGGACGCTACTCGGATATCGAGTAGGTACCAATTAACGATACTTTGCCTTTTTTAGCTAAGTTAGTGGGACGCTCCTCTTATGACTGAGGAGGTGCCAATGAATATGTTTCTCGACTCGGGGAGTTAAAGACCCTCATGCTTCCAGGAGGTCTCGGGGCACGCTACTCCGATTTCAAGTAGGTAGTAATTAACAATACTTAGCCGTTTTTGGCTAAGTAGGACGCTCCTCTTATGACCGAGGAGGTGCCGATGGAGAAATTCTCGACTCATGAGGCTTACCGGCCGATCATTCCTCCTTTGAGCGTATTAACTTGTCCAGTAACAGGAGTTCAAGTGATTAGCCCACGCTGGATGAACGGATATGGTAGCATCATTCCTTCCCGAGTTGGTCGTCCAGCGGAACCCGGGAGAGACTCATGTTCTGGGGTACCCTGCCGATCCTAAGTTCCAAAGTCAAAAAATTGAATTTGGAACTTAGGTACCAATTTGAAATTGGGACCCCAAGGACTTAGGTACCAATAATATAAGGACCTGGTACCAAAGTAAGGTAACCAATACTGTATGCTACAGTTTGAAACTCAAGATTGATATCGACATATGTTAAAGAGATAACGCAGTATGAAATGTATTCTCCATGAAAATCAACAACGAAATAATAAACTTAAGTTTGATATATAGAGTAAACAATGGGTAACATTTTACTAAACTTAAGATAGATATATAGACTATAGAGTAATTGTAATTACTAACAGTTTTTCCTAAAATGTAAGAAATGCAAACGATAAACTTTGAAGTACAACACTACGCAATTATGAAACACTTACACAACGGAGTTTGGTGACAGATGTTCTCGTACGATGATCGACGCCCTTTGTTCACGTCGTGCATAGCAAGATGGAGACCGTTCCTATTTAACTCTGGTACCAAAGTCATTGGGTACCAAAGTCAATTGATAGTATTGCCAAAGTCATTTGACATTGGTACCAAAGTTCTAATTGGGTACCAAAATCATTTTAACTTGGTACCAAACTGATTGGGTACCAAATCGTCATTGGATACATTGGTGCCAGTGTATGCCTTGGTACCAGTTATTACTTTTTATTAATTGTTGATTATTAAAGTCGTCAATACCAAAGCCAAATATGAAACGATTCGGTGTAAAAGAAATTAGTTACCAAAGTAATTGACAACATTGATATTGGTACCAAAGAAATTGGATACCAAAGTCTTCCGTCCTTGGTACCAGTGTGTGCAGACCTTGGTACCGGTGTATGCAGGCCTTGATTTTTTAAATTTATTAGTTTATATTTTTACATGTATATATGTCATTTAATGCATTTAATATTTTTTACAGAAATTAAATGGATATTATATCTATTAAAAATTTAAGGTAATATTATAATTTTTTTTACCGAATCCAAGCCGTACCCGCTTTTTGAAATTTTAATTTTGTCGTTTTCCGTCCCCGTACCCGTACTCGTATTCGTACTCGTATCCGTATAAGTGCTACCTAGTCATCAAGTACACGCACATCATCATCATCCCTTAAAAGGCCAAGGACACCATCATCCACATCATCTTCCTCATCATCATCCTTAAGGTCATCAACCCCAGAACCACCACCGCCGTTGCTACCAAAGTCGCCTTCTTCACTCATTGAAGATGCGATAAAAAATTACTTGTTTGACCGTGACCTTGCTGACGTGCAGGATGACCTTCGCAATATAGGCACGGATTATGCAGAGTTCGTGCGCGGGGTATTGTTAAACTGATTTGTGCGTCGGTTAGTTTCTGTATTTATAGGCGTTTTAGTTTTAAACCGCTCACGCGACTTTGTTACCTAATGACTTTGGTACCTATGTCAACTGACTTTGGTACCCATTACCTTTAATAATCACCAATTAATAAAAAGTAATAATTACGTAAACAGTTTCAAGTAAGCGTCTAATCAATGTTGTCATGTCAAATCAAGACTTGCATATACCGGTACCAAGGCCACTGGTACCAAGATCTGCACACACTGGTACCAAGGACGGAAGACTTTGGTATCCAATTTCTTTGGTACCAATATTAATGTTGTCAATTACTTTGGTAACCAATTTCTTTTACACCGAATCGTTTCATATTTGGCTTTGGTATTGACGACTTTAATAATCAGCAATTAATAAAAAAGTAATAACTGGTACTAAGGCATACACTGGTACCAATATATCCAATGACGATTTGGTACCCAATCAGTTTGGTTCCAAGTTAAAATGATTTTGGTACCCAAATGACATTGGTACCAATGTTATTAGAACTCTAGTACCAATGCCAAATGACTTTGGCAATACTATAAATTGACTTTGGTACCCAATGACTTTGGTACCCAAGTTAAATAGGAACGGTCTCCATCTTGCTATGCACGATGTGAACAAAGGGCGTCGATCATCGTACGAGAACATCTGTCACCAAGCTCCGGGAACAGAAATGCAACACTGGAACTTCTTCTATACATATAACTCTGAGGAGGTTACATGCCTGTTGTGTAAGGTTCAGTACTATATGCACATACTCCATGCTCCTTATATAGACAGGAAATAGCATAAGTGTTTCATAATTGTGTAGTGTTGTTCTTTAAAGTTTGTTGTTTGCATTTCTTATGTTTTAGGAAAAACTGTTAGTAATTACTCTATAGTCTATATATCTATCTTAAGTTTAGTGAAATGTTACCCATTGTTTACTCTATATATCAAACTTAAGTTTAGTATTTCGTTGTTGATTTTCATGGAGAATACATTTCATACTGCTTTATCTCTTTAACATATGTTGATATCAATCTTGAGTTTCAAAATGTAGCATACAGTATTGGTTACCTTACTCTGGTACCAGGTGCTTATATTATTGGTACCTAAGTCCTTGGGGTCCCAATTTCAAATTGGGACCTTGAATGAGTAGGTACCGCTGATGAGTGGGTGCCTTGAATGAGTAGGTACCGATGAGTGCATGCCGTTTCGGCACCTTAAAAGAGTAGGTACCTTGAATGAGCAGGTATGAGTGGGTGCCTTGATAAGTAGGCACCTATGGCCGAGTAGATGCCCTTAGCCGAGTTGGCCCCCTAAGGATGAGTGGGTACCTTGCATGACTAGGTACCGCTAATGAGTGGGTGTCTTTTTGACACCTTACCCGTGTAGGTACCTTAGATGAGTAGGTACCGCTGATAGGTGGGTGCCTTTGATGAGTAGGCACCTATGGCCGAGTGCGCACCATAAGATGAGTGGGTACCTTGCATGAGTAGGTCTGGCTGAACCGGACCATAAACTTGATGGTGCCACTGTTTATTCTGGAGGGGTTTTGCAGTTCCGAGTCTCCACACCCCTCTTTCCGATCGGGTATTCATGAGTTGTGTTCTTCGAGTCAAATTCTTCCGATTGATGACATGTCTCTGAGGAGCCTTGAAGAGACGTGTGTAGCTTGCTTCTCCATGGGTGAGTTGCCCCTTGAAAGCTGACGCGGTCCTTCCCTCTATTTGGGTCCCAACTAGGTTAGGGCCGAGCATCTTGGGAGGGACGAATGGTCTCTCCGTGACGAGAGTGGTAATCATATCCATCCTACTTTGTTGGAGAGTTTGTTGAATACGGCGTCAACCAAGGTGACGTTTGTTGCAGTTATGGGTGGAGGGTCAGCTGCTTGTATCTGACCGAGGCCGCGGGCTGACCGACTTCGCGATGCTGATGGGTTCCCCATTGGGGGTGGAATCATCATCATTGGGATAGCACCGCAGGTGTATTATGGGATGCTTGAGCTCTCCGGGAACGGTTGGCTTAGGAGTGTGTCTTCTTGGATGAGGCCATATTGCTGAGTGATGGCGAAGTAACTTTGTTTGTAACTTCCCCACAGACGGCGCCAAACTGTTTTTGTCAAGAAATTAAGGATTGTTGAAGGTTGAAAGACTTGTTGTGGGCCCCAAGAAGGTACGCTTGAGCTTTGTTATCCGTACGCGGAATCCGGCAAAAACAAGGTTAGACTACCCGGGTGGTTCCGGATCGCCCTTCCGACGCTCAAGTCAGTAAATAATTGAGGTAGAGAGAGAAAGCGATCAATGTAAAGCGAGATGTTCTGGGTTCTCTAGGTGAGAATTGCTTACCTTTTGATTGATGAGACAACCCCCATTTATAGAGGATGGGACCTCCAATAAATGAGGGTATTTTAGTCCGTTTCAGCTGGTGGAGGATTATGTTCCCTAGAGGTAGGGGTATCTTAGTAATTTCACCGTAGATGGACCGGTCTAAGAAATGGGCCCAAACAACTAACATTCTGAGGATAATGTCGGTGTTCAATAAAGTGCTTTAAAGCTAGATTTACCGAACTTGACTTTGTTGCTTAATCTGTCAGATTTGTTTTCAATTAAGCCTTTCTACATTTCTGTTGGAAATTCGCTTTTTCAGTCTCTGTTCTCTGCTGGGAGGATGAGTTTATAGCATAATTTGGCAACCTAGTCTAGTGTCCTTCATGCATCTTGCATTTATGTTAGTTGAAGGATCTAAGAATGGGATTAATGGCTGTAACCTTTACATTGCCAAGAATTGTAGACTTCTGGTCTCTTTGTTACTTTGAAAATAGTGAAAAACTTGAGGAGTATCAAGGGAAGCTTTTGGAGGTTGCAAGAGCAAAATGATTATGTCTTTAATGCATGCTTTTATAAAAAAAGAGAGCATATTGAAAGCAAATATATTTAGGCTTACCTTGAATCAGGAATGAATTGTTGGAAAGCATCACTATGTGGATGAAATATCAAGGGAAATATGCTTTCTCAACTGGGTGTCACTCTTAATTTATAGCCACGGGCCACGGCACCTGTATTTCTAAATAATAACAACCTTGTCTGTCGTGCCTTTCTTTTTTATTTTCAAATAAATCGTGGTTTTGTTGGACTAATAGTGTGTTCTGTTGGTGTGCAAAGTGAAATTGGTTCATGCTTATGTTGGTCGGAAATCACCAAGCTTGATGTTTGGCATTGATCTTACACTTTTGGGTTCTTGGTCTGGAATGAATTTGAGAAAATACTTCACAGAAAGAGGAAATTCAGAAATTTAACTCAACATTAATGATTTTCTTTTGGAATTCTTTATTCCTTGTGCCTTTGTACAGCTAGCGTATACTTTAACTGATGGCCTGATACCTGAGACATTTTGTTCAACACTTGTCTAGTCAATATTTTTTTTTACTTTGTATGCTTTGTTCCGTTGTTCAGCTTATCCTAGTAGCACCTTTTCTTAGGAACATGTAGGCTTGAAACTTGGAAGAGAAGAGGGAGGTTGTGGGGGTTTGGAGATGGGAAGAGGAGCTCAAAATTATTGAATTAGGAAGAGTTGATATGCTTTGGCAACAATGAACTGTTAACAGATATGCGCCTGAACAGGAGATACTCTGCACTGGTAAAAATCGATTTCGGTTATCTTATCATAATATCTAGGCCCTGGATTATAATTTTATATGCAAAACTAACTGTAGTTATGTACAACATGGGTCCAAGGGAAGCCTTTGGGCTATGGCTGGTCTGCCTTCTTAAATTCTAATCATTAAAGCTTCTAACCCCCTTGTGTAGAGAAATATGAAAAACTATCATAATTAAAGGGTTTAGTGACTAAAAGAAGTATTTGATCATTAGATTGCTATACATACGATTTAGTTTCCATCTGTGTTCTCTTCTTTTGGGTGTCGCTGACCTTACTGGTGCTACTGCTGTACCATTGCATCATTGTTTCTGTGGTGCACCGTGCATGCATAAGGAACCATTATATGTGAGAAGAATAATAAGCATCAGAGGCACATGCACAATATGCATCCTTGCAGAAGCCTTATTACTTTAGATTTATTTTCTCATACAAATTGCTCAAGGAAATATCTTCTGCAGATCTAATTGATGAGCTGGTAAAGAATGGAAAGCAAGTTGAAGCAGTTTATTTTGCATCAGAGTCTGGCTTGACAGAAAGGTTTCAGCCTGTTTCTCTTCTCAAGTCTTATTTGCGGACTTCCAAAAAGAATACCGCAGAAATACTGAAGAAAGGCAACCATAGCGCTGGTGCAACAGTAAGTTAGCTTGGAAAAACCTTGTTTTCCTCCCGTCAGTTTAGTGATTATTATTGCCAGCAACATGTTAGGGGTTCGAATTGGCATGGGGCTTTATGTGTGGGGGTTGGGGGTGGGGGGGAGTGGGGGATATAAATGGGATGGGCAGTACCTAAGATGGGAGGCTCAGACCGGGACCAAGTGTACCTTGCCAAAAATAAAAGGTTAGTGATTATTTTGGTTCCAATTGTGGTTCTGACGACTAATATATAGCTTGACATTTCAGGATGAAGCCAACAATTATGAGATAAATTACATCAAGTCTATTGTCAGATGTGTGGAAGACCATAAGCTCGAGGCAGAATTTGGTGTTGATAGCTTGAAGAAGAGACTTTCTTCGCTGGAGAGAGCAAAGGTTGATAAGAAGAGGGCTTCTGCAGCCAACTCCAAACCTTCTAACAAGCGAGTCTTCAATACTGGGGGTCCACCTCGGAGCAGTGGTCCGCCACCTCCGCGCCCTGCAAAAAGAGGTAAATTTCCGAGTTCCTACCCATCTTATGGTAAGCGAGAGGCAGTCTCACCGGCCCATAGCCCAGTATCAAAATATCTGGGCCCATACAGCTTATCAAATCAGACTGCGTATGATCCCGGACTCACTGCTTCCACTTATGGAATGAGGTATGGTGCTTCTTATGCTCCAACCACTGACCAGATCACTCAAGCACAGATTTCTCAACACCACCAAATTACTCAACACCACCAGATTACTCAACAACATTATGGAGTACCTGGTGGTAGTGCTCCTAGTCCTAGTGCGGGGCCTCGGCTTGGCATTTCCTATGGATTGCAGGCAGCATATGGCGCTTATGATTATGGTGCCACTACGACATCTACATACCAGCCGCCTCCATATGCACAATAATTTCCTGACTGGAGGAGCAGACATGCTGTTTCCAAGACCGTATTAGCAATTTAGCATAGAGTAGAGTTTACATTTTTGTCCAGTTGGTGGATTTTGTATATTCTCTGTACTTTGGAGCTGTATAATTTTTTTTTTCGCGCATCAAAATTAGGAAGACCTTCTTTTGAGGCTAATCCCTATCCTTTTTTATATGGGGGGAATTTTTTTTTTTTTTTAACATCGAGAAAAATTGCATTAATAAAAACTTGAATTACAACCTAGAGAACATACCGACACTACATAACTACATTATCATGAACATGATTAGCTATAAAACATGAGGGGGAGGGGCATAACATTTATTTTGGCAAGGATAGCAAACATCCTCAATAAAACAAGATGGACTTCTCTTGGAGCCAACAAGCACCCTGCAAAACCAAGGGTTAGAAAAAGAGGGACGTCCACGCTTTACCACATCATGTTGTCGTTTGAATATGGAGGGGGACCGAGAAGAGGCTGTCATCTTTTTGACAGAATAATTGGTGACCCGTAAAGTAGGCTTTGCTGGCGAGCAAAAAGAGGCACTTGGAGCTACAAACGGAGAGGCACAAGACGACTTGTCGGAATCCATACTTATAGCCCGATCTTCTGGGGCCAAACTTTGAGCTTGTTCACACTTATCATGCCCTTCAATAGGGGAGTGTCTCGTCTCCATTGGATTATGGTAATCTGTAGTTATACAACAATCCATCTCCTGTGATGGATTGATCATTCGAATGCTAATCATATGCTTTTGGGAAGAGCCATAGTAATTCAAAGTTCTCCCCCGCTGAAATCACCCCGTACATTGAAGGGGTGAGATGCAAATAGGTATCCTGTGATTTTCGATTTAAAAACCGAAAATTGGACCCTGCAAATTTTGATTTTTTTCCCGAATTGAACTCCGGGATCGAATTAGTATCTTTAATGTTGTGCTCTGTTGCTACAAAGACTCATCGCCACCTTCTTAGATAAGGTGTGATTCTTCTCTACGTTAACATTGGCCATATTTGTACCTTGGTAGGAGTTCCTTTCTCCTACTTTCCTCATTTTCTCCTTTCTCTCCGATCTGTTTATAATGCTTGAACGCTTCATCTTCATTCTCAGGGGCTACTTCACTACCAGTATCAACAAAACTTGAAGACAGTCCTAACAATGACATCAGTTCGTTGAGTTTTTGTTGAAATTCTCCATTGTTTGGGTGAATTTTAAGAGCTTGGATAAGATCAATAAAAGCTAAATTTGGTTTGTTGATTTCCAAAGCTGCAACTGCTCTCCTAAAATAAGCTTTGGCATTGGTGGTATCATAACTCAAAACCAGAGAACACAACTCACCTACTTTCTGAAAATCCCTTTCCTTGATAAAACATGCGGCCAAGTTTAAGTTAATAGAAATAGCTAAGCTTAGAAAACCAGACTTTTCCTCCTCATCTCTATATGGGGGGAATTGTAGCATGAAAATTGAAAACTTGACTAACGTTGTTTGCCGTTAGCTTCCAAACCTATGTGATTCTTGGTTGATGGAAAATGGGTGTGAAAGCAAGTTTTCAACAAGTCCAATGTGTTGTGAGGAAAAAGTGACAATCATTATAGTTGCACTTTATTCGATAAATTATGTTAAGAGGTAGCAAGCAGCCAAACATATAAAATGTGAATTTAAGTTATAAGGTTTTATATAGCAAATATTTCTATCCATATCATATGTGAGTGAAAGTTTTATTAACCAGTTTTTTTAGTATTTGAAATAATTTTTTGCACTTGTAGTTATTTGAAGAAGAAAGAAATGTTGCAAGGTTTAGCAAATTTCCGTTTTCTATAGTGAAACACAACCTGGATGGAGCCTGATTTCGTTCTTTATTGCTGAAGTGAACAACAAAGTAGATTTATAGAACCCCTCAAAAAAAAAAAGTAGATTTATAGAAATTGTGCCTCCATATGTCCCACTTTATAACAATCATGTGTTTTTTTTCTTCGTTTTAAATTTGTCCAATGAAGCAGGGAACAATTTTCAAGGGCACTTATTCCTTTTGTTTGATTCATTGAGGTTTGGTTACTATTTTATTTTTGTTTTGGGGGAGTTTTTATTTTCTTTTTCTTGGCTTTTGGTGCTGAATTTGTTTCGATGAAGTTGATTAAAGACAAAATTATCCAATCAAATGTAGTAAATGTGAGACTAAAGTAGGAGTACTGGTCGCAAATGGTCATTTTAAGTGTGGGAAAATCATTAGGAATTATATTAATACAAAATGTTAGGGGAAATTAAAGGGAATGAAGGGAATACATGTGAAAATTGACTCAAGTGATTATGTGAGAGAAATAGAGAAAATCATTGGCAACATATTATTGTTGCAAAACGTGAAATTCGAGGAAGCTACTTGACATGTTATATTCTATTTTAACTTATGTTACTAGTTTTATTGCTCTTACAAATAATATTCTTGTTCTTGTTTAGTACTTCATATAGTATTAGAGAAATCACTCATAACAACATATCATGAATCATTAAAAAACTAGTCTTTTTTTTCTTCTTAAAAACCTTATAAGATTATTCATTGTATTTTCTAGATCTGAAATTGTTTATTATATTTCGTCTATTGTAATTTCTTTAAACCTTACCCACCTACCTATAATAATTAGATGTAATCATGTCATTTTGTAAATATATTACTTTGATAAATAAAGTTTCAAATAATTTCATTGCGTAAAAGATGATTTTAGTGTCACTTATATACTCCTCCGTTTTTTAATAGATGTAACATTTGAATTTTCACACTTGTCGAGACACACTTTTGACCCACAATATCTCTAATTTTATAAATGTAAAAAGTATAATAAATACATATTTAGAAAGTGTATATTAAGACGAATCCAATAAGATTCTACATGACTATATTTCTCCTTATATATAAATAACAATTGATGGTCAAAAGTACTGGATAAATAGTACCCAAAGTCAACGTGTTACATTTAAAAAAGAACGGGCGAGTATTTCACTAGATAATTTACCATAACCTAAGATCAACCCCAAAAAGAAACTCCCAAAAAACCTCGAAGTGGCTCTCAAAAATGGCGCCAAAACATTTTTCTCTCAGAATTTCAACAACATCATATAAGTTCACTCTTTCTCCCCTCCCAAAATTTCATCACCTTTTCTTCCCTTCTTCTTCCTCTCTCTCTCTCTCTCTCCTCACCATGCAACGGCAGAGCTCAATCCTCTCCTTCTTCCAGAAACCCTCGCCGGAAAACCACAACTCCGGCGCCGGAATCCGCCATAGCTTTTCTTCGCTACAGAGCTTCAATGGCGGCGATACTAATAAACCTAACAACACTTGTTCCAAATTTTCAGCTGCTTCGCTCGACGAAATTCGAGGAACCGACACTCCTCCGGAGAAAACACCTCGTCAGGCTGTTTTTGATGATTTAACTCCTACTGGTGAAAAGAAATCTTCCGTTTTCTCTAGTATTATGCACAAATTTGTCAAGGTTGATGCGAATAACCTAAATTCTCAGCGGTTCGTTCGTTTTCTTACTTAAACCTCATTTTTTAGGGTTTTTGTATTTTTTTAAAATTTTAGTTTACTGTATTTTAGTTGATTTGCTTGGCTAAGATGAGTTTTGTTGTGATTATTGTGTTGAGAATCGATTAATTATCTAATTGAGTACGCGAGTTTCGTTGGAAAGAAGTATGATGATTTGTGGATGTGTTGTTGTAATTTATCTTGAAAATGAAATGAGCATATTTCCTTGTTTGATTATGTTTTGAAATTCATAATATTGGTTGAAATTATGAGCTAATAGTTTTTTTTCTCTTCATTGCTTAGATTAATTGCAAATTCTGTGTTTAAGACATGCTACCTCCGTTTTTTATTATTGTTACACTTTGATATCTTACACTATTCACAAATTTTACTTTGACCATCGTTTGTGATTTATATGTGAATAAAAAACATAGTCATGCAGGATTTTGTTAGATGCATCTTAATATGTATTTTATTAATATGTACTTTTTATAATTTTTACAAATACAAAACAAGAGATATATGTCCTCGAAGTTTTGCATTGGCATGTGTGAAAAGTGTAAGTGTAACAATAAAAAAAAAGGGAGTATACTTGAATGAAGAGTGGCAAGAGGAATTCATGTGTGAATTATTAATTCTAAAAGCAGATTGCATAAAGTAAAATGGAGCATTTTAAGATAGAAATCTAAAAGCTAGGTTTTATAATGGATTATCTATGTTTTTGGGGTCTTGATTGATGTTTATTTTTTCATTTAAGGAACAAAAGTGTAGCCACTTCGAGTATGTGATTTCAGTAATTCATTTATGTCATGGTTAGACTTTGGAATGTCGAACTTTTTAGCTGTATGTCCTGTGCACAGTTTGTATTTTTAGCGGCATTTTGCTTTGGAGTACATATTTCTTATTTTGGTACTTCTTGTACACTTAATATAACTGCGTGACACTTGCAGGAACGAAGACAATGGTGCTTCTTCAGTTGTTTGCTCGATGTTTGATATATTTAAAGAATGCAAGGAAGTGCCTAAGGAATCTGGCTCTTGTAAGATTCCTGAGAATAATTCTAACGGGATGTTTAGTACCTGTTTAGTGGATAGGAAATGTGATGTCAATCCTCTCCAACCAGAAACACCACTGGGCCGACCATTTGTTCCACGCTTGAAGCGAATTCAAGAGGATCGTACTAATTTTAACGATAAAACTGACTCCAACCTGACAAATCCTAAGAAAAAAGTGAAATTCCTTGAAGAAGATTTGAAGTCAGGAAACAAAATTACCCGAGATGTTTCAGAAGCAGCTAGCAAGTTTGAATGGCTCCATCCTACCAGAATCAGGGATGCGAATGGAAGAAGGCCTGATGATCCTCTTTATGATAAAAGGACACTTTATATACCACCTGATATTATGAAGAAAATGTCAGCATCTCAGAAGCAGTATTGGAGCGTGAAATGTCAGTATATGGATGTGCTGCTCTTCTTTAAAGTGGTAAGCAGTATTGACGAAAATGCCAACTGTTGCGACTTGATATTTGTTCAGCTGGAAACTGCAGCTAGCTAATGTAATATGTATTAACTGAACTTATTCATGGGGCATCCAATTTTTTGGTGTCTTGTTATGGTATAACAAGTTGTTAAACAATAAAAGGCTTTTCAGTCAGCCGCAACATGGAGTATTGTCTGTGCAGTAATCCTATTACATTAAGATAAGTATTAATTTGCATATTTGTCTCTTTGTGTTGTTTTCCGTTCTATGTAGATTAACTTGGACAAGGTATTATTTGGAAGAAGAAATACATATGAGAGGACGATTCTAGTGGTATGATTCGATAATAAAATTAGTAACCAAAACGAAGTAGCTGGAGTTGAAAAGAATGTTGTGGCAAAAATGGTTTAGTTTGGATGCTTCGGTTTCTTGACACTGCAGTTATAATTATATATGTGTGTGGGGTATCTGTTTGTATTGTAATGTTAATTTTATCTCTTTGGAATTTATTGACTAATATTCTGCACATTATTTCATGTAGGGTAAATTCTATGAACTTTATGAACTAGATGCTGAAATAGGACATAAAGAACTGGATTGGAAAATGACCAATAGTGGTGTGGGAAAATGTAGACAGGTATTTGGTTTGCTCTTCCACTCTTTGCTATTGTAATTAGTTATGTTATGTATGTTAATGTGAAAATTCTCCTTGATTGAACAGATTTATGTTAACTTGTCATTTTGTCCGTTGTGTTCAGGTTGGTATATCTGAAAATGGCATTGATGATGCTGTGCAGAAGTTGGTTGCTCGAGGGTAGGGGGTCTACTCAGATCTTTTTCCTTACCTGTTTGTGTATGAATGTTGACTAATCTGTTATAATTTCCTCTTTGGTGTGAGTCTTGTCCATTCTTTTATAAACTTTTGATTTTAGTTTTGATTCCTGTTGATATTGATACTGATATTGTTGCTTGTCTAATTCCTAGTGCTTCAGCATTATTGTTTGCACTGTTTGTTTGTCTACTCATAGATGGCATCTTTTTCTTCTGTTGAGTGGAAAATTGCCCTAACTTCTATATATACTCGAGTTATTGTCTTCATTTACATTCACAGCCTCATCCTCTCCACTATCTTGAATGTTGGTCTATTTATTGGACACTTTAGTGATAAGCTTTCCTTTCCCTATTTTGCACAATCCATTGCAGAGCAATATACGATACTCGAACCAAACTTTGATGTTAAGTATTTAGTCTGTTATCTTCCTACAATCTGTTGTTTGGCTTGTCCAATACCTTATACGGTTTACTTCTGCATATTCTTGCTAGTACCAACTAATCCAAAATTTTTGCGCATAACAAGTTTCTCTATTGTATACTTCAGAGCTTGCTTGGTGAGTTGACCAATTTTTTGTTCGCATAAACACATAAATGTCTGAAGGCTCATGTTCTCATTTTGCTTTCGTGTAATATATCTATTACTTGTAAGTTCGTTTGAGTTCTTTTGTCAATTTGTTTATATTAGAAATTTGTTGTTGAAGGTATAAAGTTGGACGAATTGAGCAGCTAGAGACATCTGATCAAGCAAAAGCAAGGGGTGCAACTGCTGCTGTAAGTCCACTTGGCCCTGTCTCAAGGGTTTAGAACTGCAGACTTTATGACAATACCTGTGCTTGGACTTGAAAATTTTGATTTCTTATCGGCTAATACTAAACCAATTTAATATCCAATTTCATTTCTAAGTGTAATTTGTCTTGGCCATCAAACAAACAGACAGTGTAGTGCATAAGGATGATTTTAGTAATGAGTTAAGTAGACCCTTTAGCCTTTGAGCAGCACCCAAAGGAATGGGCAAAACACTCATAGCTTTGTTTTGCAGAGTACTTGAGAAGTTGCGAATTTCTATAAACGATAGCTTTACTAGCAGGGATACCTTGAATTTATTAATACATTTCAACCAGTGTCAAATATTCCCCTTGTTCCAAATTCTTTGCTCCATTCTACGTTTTGGTACTGTTTCTATAAAGTTTGGGCTCATACCCACCCACTTTTCTCTCTACATTTTATGTCTCCTTAAATGCTTGCACAATGTAAATGTAGCAAAGTTTTGTGAGATAAGTAAGGTAGCTCTATGGATACTGATCAACTCTATTATTCTGCGATTATGATCTAGCTCAATATGTCATGGAAGAAAAGTGTAAATGATACTACTACCTTTACAGTTTACAGATTTATCATTTCTTATTGTTTTTCTCTTCTCTGCACTATTTTCGTCCTTTACATTTGTCGGAAATTCAGATTTATCGATAATATTTATGTACTTCCTCCGTTTTATTTTTAGTTGTAAGGTTGTATTATATTCATAATATCAACTTTTTATAATATTTAATCCTACAAAATTAGAGATATTGATGTTCAAAGTTCTGCATTGGCAAACATGCCAAGGCCTCTGGGTACAACGGAGTTAGTATGAGTCAATCAGATTACAGCAAGTGCAGAGATCAACTGTGCACCTTTGTCTGGTCTGCATTCTGCCTGTCTCTTAAGTATCATATGCTAAACAGGAGGCTTGCCTAGAGACTGAATTTAGCATGAATACCAACATGATCGATAATGCCCGTGTAGACGAAGCTTAAATAGAAGCACCTAAAGTCATCATTCAAGTGCATCTTGATTTTTTTATGCCTACTTCTCTGTTTCTTGAGATTGTCGTGATGGTTATATCTTTAATCAATTGATCATGGGTTTCAGGTTATCCCTAGGAAGTTGGTCCATGTGTTCACACCATCAACGGCAGCTGATGAAAATATTGGCCCTGATGCTGTCCATCTTCTTGCAATAAAGGAGGTTAGTGCACTTAGTTCCAAGGTCTTCAGACACCTCAGCTTCATCTTCATTACATCTCCTTTCCAAGTTTAGATATGCTGAAAATATTTTCCCAGTGTGGGTTTTTCAGCTCTGTAAACCTTATTGTAAGGCCGCAGTTGACTTTTTCCTCAACCATCCAGTGACAACATTCGTGTTGGGCATGCTTACAGTTGTGTTCTTATCTTTTCTGCCCCTCTCAATTCTCTAATTTTCTTTATTCTTTTATTTTGAACTTTTTGTTTTTTTTTTGGGGGGGGAACAATCAATGGTGACTTAAGTAATTAACTAGGTGGCGTTTCATGGAAGCCTTGACCTAAAACCTTCAATCACAATAATATATTCTATCCTTCCATGTAATATTTATGAAAATAAGGGATGTTATCAAAAAATTTAGCTGGATCAACTTCTAATAAAGGATAAGTAGAAAATCCAGCTGTTCTTGTTGTTGTAAGTTGTAACTTCCGTGAATATTGTAATATCAGAATAGAAGTGAAAAAAACAGCTTTACTTCTCACAAATCTTTCCAGTTCTTGGTTTTTTTTATTGCATGATACTTGATAGAGAATTTAAGTGGCAAAAGTGTTCTATTGAGAATGTCTAATAAGTATTTTATCTGGACCCTTCTCTATTGGTATTCGATAGATGGTTTTGGGTTTCTTGTGGCCTCCCATTCTTGAGAGGTTTGCATAGTACTAGCTCATTCATTCATTTATGAGGAAAAGAAATGAAGTCAAACTTTTGTGCCTTTAACAAAATTTCTGAATCACCTGTAGTTGATCGAAGTAAACTGTCCGCCTTTTGCATGTGTCTATTGCGCATCTCCTGACTTTCTTTTATTCCAATGCCAATAGCTATGACCAATAAATTTTCAAACATTCTTCTGTTAAAAGCTCGCTATAGCTTAGAGGACTTTGCAAAAGCATCATGATGAGCCAAAAGTTTCTTTATAGGGCAGCCAGTGCTGTAGCTTGTGGTTCATTTGGATTTACAATGTGTCACTGATGTCATGATATAGCACCAATCAATAGAAATAATGTCTTCACGAGGTGAGTATAACTTTAAGGAATTATTGGCCCTATGATCTAATGGTTGAAACTGTGAAAGGTAGAGTTACCTTCTGTTTCCAAACTAATGATTGTTGCCTGTTCAGTCTTCAAAACTGGCCTTTGCTGTTATTATTTGCTACTCCTACTATATCAATGAAATTATACACTACCTTTGTCACTTATGTTTTTCATAGAAGGAAGTGGCACATACTTTAAGGAAGAGGCGGATATGAAAAATGACCTCTACTCTGGGAATTGTTATGACTGAACATGTTCTGTATTTCTTTTCCCATGTCAACATTCTTAATCCTTTTCTCTTCTAATTTGCATTTTTATATAGGGATCTTGTGGGGATGGTGGTACTACAATTTTTGGGTTCGCTTTCGTTGATTGTGCTGCACTGAGGATTTGGATTGGTTCTGTCCGTGACGATGCCTCCTGTGCTGCTCTAATGGCCTTGTTGATGCAAGTATGTTCTTGGATCTCATTATACATGCACTTTTGGGTAGTCGTGAAATATGCAATTGAGATTTAACCTTAGTATTCTTTTATCTTTTGGATTTAGGTGGCACCCAAGGAAATAATTTATGAAAGTAGAGGTAAGCGTTTCTTTGGTTTAATTAATACACGCTCTTTTAAATTATCAAGGTCTTTTTATCCTCGCCTGTTAATAATCAAGTTTTCCGGTTCCTATTTTGCATCTCATTCTTTTTCAGATTTATCAAGAGAAGCTCAAAAAGTGCTCAAAAAATATTCATCTACAGGTTTTTACAACTAAACTTGCGGGTCAAAAGTAGATCGCTTTCTGATAATTCTTTATTTCATAGCATTTCATAACTACTTCTATTCTCATGTCTTGACTATGATATTTCCCCACTGAACTGGTTCTTATGGAGAAAGGTCCATAAACATTAGCAGGTCAATATTAGAACTGGCTAGTCAAAGGACTTTGTATGAATTTTGTGAACAAAGGGGATGAAAAAGGGAATCGATTGTGCATGTGATAAGTGAAATTAGATAGATTAGATTTCCAGGAAGTCTAATAGGCTCACCGCATTCATTTTTATCCCACTAACATCCCTCGTGAAGGAGGTTGATTGCTTCCTGTCTACCATAGTATTTTGCGGCAAGATTAAGGCTCTGCTTGGTTGGACGAAAATAATTTTCAATAGAGAAACTTTCTATGAAAATTAATTCCAAGGGAAACATAATTGTATTTCCCTGTTTTAGTTTCTTACCAGAAAAGTTAGAGAGAAAAGGAATTGAAATTGGAGGGAGAGAGGAAGGTAAGGAATAGAGAAGAAAATGTGGTATTTCTTCCATGAGAAAGGAAATGTTATCAATCCTTAGGAGAAATATATTCCACGCTTGGGGAAACTGTTTTCCACCCTTAACAAACGAAAGGAAAATGAGAACCAATATATCATGAATTTATTTCCTCCCAACCGGACACTCTCTTAGATTGTAGCAGAGCTGGGCAAGTCAAGCCCGACTCCAGAACTCACTTAGCTGGCTCGGGTGTGCTGTAGTCTTACTCTTGCATATGGCAGAATATTGGATGGTGGTGTCGAAGTGGAACAACAATTTATGTTGTTTACTTATATTCCCCATTATGAGAAAATATTTCCAGTACTTCCCTACTAGTTGTGGATCATCCCTAAATTTATTAAATGTTGCAGGTTCCAATTGTGTACAGATTACACCTGTGCTTCCAGTTAACGGTTTCTTGAGTGCCGCAGAAGCAAAGGATGTGATTCAGTCAAAGAAATACTTCAAAGGTTCTTGTGACCTGTGGGATCATCTTCTTGATGGTGTTAAAAATCATGAATTTACCTTATGTGCTTTGGGCGGCCTCATTGATCATTTATCCAGGTTGATGGTATGTTTGTCGTCTATTTCTTGGTCCATTGCAATAATATTTGTGGTTTTTTTTTCTGCATTACTGATGCTTCCTTTTTATAGTTGGATGATGTTTTATGCAATGGTGATGTGCTACCTTACCAAGTATATAGGGGTTGTCTCAGAATGGATGGACAGACACTTATTAATCTTGAGGTTTTTCATAACAGTGCTGATGGTGGTTCCGAAGGTGATCCCCGAAAACCCTTCATTACATGAGAAAATGATCAGCAATATTATGGTGTTTCATTGTGTATTTGTAGAGTTTAATGCTTTTGTTTTCAGGTACATTATTCGAATATCTAGATAATTGCACAACTCCTTGTGGAAAACGACTTCTGAGGAGTTGGGTTTGTCATCCATTAAAAGGTGTTGATGAAATCAATAATAGACTTAATGTCGTTGAGGCTCTAATTATGCGTTCAGAAATTATGTTGATTGTGGCACAATATCTACGGAAGATTCCAGACTTAGAAAGATTGCTCGGCAAGGTTAAATCTATGGTTCATTCACAAGCTATACTCATGTTGCCCTTGGTAGGAAAGAAAACATTGAAACAAAGGGTAAGGACGCTTTTGTTATATGTTAGGGGCACCATCTCGATGAAATTCTTGCATTCTGTGACCCCCCAGCTTTGTTGCTGACCTGTATTAATCTCTTCCACCACTTTTTGTCACTTCTGAGCTGATGTGTTTTGTCTGGCAAACATAAGTAACATGAAGAAATAACTAATCTTACCATTCGGGTTCATAGATGGTGCTGCAACTTATCACATAATTTAAGACTTCTTTTTGGTTCCCTTCCTTTAAGTGCTGAACATATGTGAAGATGTGAGGACCCTAAACCTTTTTCCAAAAACTGAAGTCCGTATTGAGCATCTTTGATTACAATTGTACTTTTGTTAATTGTGCTTATTCTGTGTAATCTTCATGAATTTATCTTCTTTTCTACCTGGTGGAAGGATTGATCAGATAATCTGTGAAATTTAGTTGACATTATCAATCTTTATCAGAATGTGCCATTTTCTGAAATCTATATCACCATGTCAGTTTGTTATATCGTCTTTACTTAGTTGTGTGGAATGTGCAATGGTTCACTATGAAGCCATGATCATTAGTCATTAGTGTGAATTAGAGAATATCTGCACTAAGTTCCTTTTGCATGTCATTATTATCAATTAGATGCACCAAACAAAATCTTAAATAAAAGCCTTGAATCTTATCCTGTATGTAATATGGTCAGCTTGCGTGTTACCCAAGTGGCTGAATTGCCTAAGTGTAGCTTTAAGGTATAATATTCTAGAATCTGTGTCCTGGCTTGTCAATTATTCATCATATGCTGCTGCCTTGCTGGGCATTGCCATCCTTTTGTGGAATTAGCATCTAAAAGCATTGTGTTTGCTATGGTGCACAGGTACAATCATTTGGATCTCTTGTCAAAGGTTTGCGGATTGGGATAGACTTGTTGATTGTACTAGACAATGAAGAGCATATCAAGTCATTGCTATCAAAAATTCTGGAGGTTCCCCAGCTTAGTGGGCATAATGCGCTCAGTGAGTTTCTTAACCAATTTGAAGCGGCTATAGATAGTGACTTTCCCAAGTATCAGGTCAGCTTCCATTAGATTGAAGCATATTCACTTTTAGATTTCTCTGCTAACTTTGCAAGGATATATTTTCTGCATTATGTGTTTGAGATGAGAAAATGACAAAGGTCTCTGAAATGCTTGCTATTCTAAAGTTTAGAACCCCCCCTTCTGTCAACAGTCAATATATGCAACCAAGATATAGTACCCTTGTAGGTTATCTTTTTTTCTTGCTCAATAACTATGCTATGATTCTACATTTAGAAAAATTGGTCACCTTTACCTTAGAAACTAGAAAAATCTTTTGATGAGTGCCATATAATGCATCATGTCTTTGGTCTATATGCATGAACACAATTCTGTTAATATACCTTTCTAATTAAGTAACAAAAGTTTGTTGGACTGTTCTCAATACATATTTAGAATCTACCTGCTCTATGTATGACCTACTGTTGAAGAGAATTAACATGTTCTTTGGTATCAGGACCATGATGCAGCGGAAGGCGATGCTGAGACACTGTCTATTTTGATTGAGTTGTTTGTTGAGAAAGCTAGTCAATGGTCTCAAGTCATATTTGCCCTCAGTTGCATAGATGTCTTGAGATCTTTTTCTGCCATTGCTATCGACTCAAGTGGATCTATGTGTCGTCCTTCTATTCTACCACAATCTACTACTGTTACACTTCGCCAAAATAACAAAGGACCTGTTCTTAAGATCAAAGGATTGTGGCATCCATTCGCTCTAAGAGAAAACGGAGTTCCTGTGCCAAATGACATAGTTCTGGGAGAGGATACAAATGACCATCATCCCCGGACTTTGCTACTGACTGGACCAAACATGGGAGGGAAATCAACTCTCTTGCGTGCTGCCTGCCTAGCAGTTATATTGGCGCAGGTTCTATTCTTTTAATTAAAAACAGAAACCGATGCAAATTTCAAACTTATTAGCCGCTCTCTTGCTCCTCCTAATGGTTACATGTATCTGATATCGTTCTTTTAAATATTTTTATCTTTTCAGCTTGGCTGCTATGTGCCATCTGAGATGTGTGTTTTATCAGTTGCCGACATTATTTTCACTAGGCTTGGTGCAACTGATCGGATTATGACTGGAGAAAGTAAGTTTCATGACAGCTTTCCCCACTTATTTTCTTGACTCGGATGCCATTAGATTAGAGTTGGGCTGGATTCAATGTAAGGATCCAAGTGGTAAGCCATCAGCCTATTGTGTTGTGTGGCTGGTACAATATGAAATTTGCTTATATACTATTTTCTAATAGGTCATCATCTAATTTACTCTTTGTGAAGAAGTTCTGTTGTGTCCAGAAAAGGGTGGTTGTCTTCAATGTGGTTGTTATGATCCATATCTGGTTGATACTGCCAGATTTTAATGCTTATAGAGTAAACATTGAATAGCTTTTTTTTTATTATTCGGCTCTTTGCATATCATGTTCTTGATCCACCTTACATTGTGGGGGAACCATGATCAAGGAAAATAGAGCTGGAGTCCATGCTTGGGGTCCTGTGAAGTTTTCTGTTTTTTTGGGTTATGTATTAATCTTGCACGGCCTTGTTTCGAGCATTAAGTTGCAATATTTTATCTTTCACGACCTTCTTAATTACTGATTGTGAAATAATCTGCAGGTACATTTTACATTGAGTGTGCGGAAACATCATCGGTTCTGCAAAATGCAACACAAGATTCTCTTGTCCTTCTTGATGAGCTTGGTCGGGGAACAAGTACATTCGATGGATATGCCATTGCATATGCTGTGAGAACTTAATGCTCATTTTTTTCAGTAATTGTTCTTTTGTTCCCTCAATTTTTAGTAATTGATCCTGAAAATAATTGTTCTTCCTTGGTTTTAAAGCTGTACATGATGTTAATCTCATATGGATTCATGCAACTTTGGTCCAAGATTAGAACATACTAGCTATGGGAGTAACCTAATCTTTTAGATCATACAATGTGTAAGAAGTTAATATTTTGAACTCATCAGGTCAAAATTGTGATTTTTGATCCATATTAAGTGATGGTTTATCCTTTTGTTGGTTGAAACAACAGTATATGCTTATATTGCTAAATCTTGTTCACCAGTGCATATTTGATGAATACACATAACCAACGAAGTTTTTAACATTTTCCAAAGATTAATCTAGAAATGATTGGATAAAATTGGTTTTTACATGGTAAAAGTGATGTTTATGTGTACGCTGTAGTTATGCAATCAAAATCATGAATATAGTCTGGCAATGAAGAAAATAGTAGAGTAATGATTGTGACCAATGTTTTCTCTGGTTTAGATTTGATAATTGCTTGGCCTTGATTTCAGTCCATCTTCAGGAAAGAAAAAAGAATCTGATATGGTTTGCCTTTAATAAATACAATCTTCCTGATCATCTCTGCAGGTATTTCGCCATCTGATTGAGAAGATGAACTGCCGTTTATTATTTGCCACTCATTACCACCCATTGACTAAGGAATTCGCATCCCATCCTCATGTTTCACTGCAACATATGTCTTGTGCTATGAAACCAAGATCCTCCTTAGGAAAAGACTTAGAATTGGTTTTTCTCTATCGACTTGCATCTGGAGCTTGTCCTGAAAGCTACGGCTTACAAGTGGCTCGTATGGCTGGAATACCTGAGCAAGTAGTTAATGCTGCTTCAAGTGCTGGTGAGGTGATGAAAAAAATGATAGGGGCGAGCTTCAAGTCAAGTGAGCAAAGATCAGAGTTCTCAACTCTCCATGAACAATGGTTAAAGAACATCCTGTCTCTTACATGTTGTGAAGAGAGCAATATTGATGATGATACATATGATACCCTTTTTTGCTTATGGCATGAGCTAAAGACCTCATATAAGAATTCCTTAACCCTTGTATAGGATAATGTAACATGAGCAGGCAAATGTCAGTTATTTTGGGTCCTGTGGTGGGTGGAATGTTTGTAATCGGGGTGCTAATTTTGTCTGATGTATGATATAAATCAATGTATGTACTCTGGTGAAAATCCACAGTTATATAGTAGAAATGAGGCAGTGACTTGCTCTATCTCTTGCATCTGCATTTAAGATCTTTTTGACATTTTTTTTTACAAAAAATTAACTTCCAGTTCTTTGGTTCTATGTAAGAAAAATGATGAAAAGAAAGGAAAATGAAAAGGAAAGTAGGAAGGTAATGAGAGGAGTGTAGTTTTCCTTCATTTTGAAGGGAAAATGATTTTCCATCATTGGGAGAGCAATTTCACTCATAGGGAAAATGGTTTATACTCCTTTTGCAAACAAAACAATGTAAAATTGAAAATAGAGGAAAACAGTTTTCCAGAAAAACGTTTTTACGTCATACCAAACTAAACGAGACTATATCTTTGAAAAATGATATGAATACTCTGTGTTACTAGTAGTATTACTACCCTTACTCCGAATTAGTATGGCAATTTCTGAATCAATGAGCCTTTTTAGCAAATTTGGTTATCTTCCTTTTACTTTTTTTAGACTAAGCGCAAAAGGTGCTTAGTCCTTGCAATGATAGAAGTTGTACTAATGGAAAGGGGTCTTAGTTTTTTTTGGTGCTAATAGAAGGGGTCTTAGTAATGATGAATAAAGTTAATATTTATTTTACTTGAAGGTGATGAATAATTTCTTAACATAAAACATAAATATTAATAACAAAACTAACAGTTAGGATTCTTGGCTCTTCGTCTTAAAAAATACCTATAAATAAGGACTATCATGTTGATATGAGAGCAACATTTCTCTAAGGAATTTTATTTTCCAATATTGCTTATTAAGTAATACTTTTCGTTTAGAAATAGTTGCGCGTTTAATTGTTTGGAAATGGAAGTATAAAGGCCTAAGATGCGTTCTTTTTTCGTGGGAAGAATAATTTTATATAGTTCAATTTTAAATATGTTGCTAGTGGCTCCTTGTCTCGAGAGAATTTTAAGGTAAGAAACCTTGATTTAGTTTATAATCACAAACCAAGATAATTTCTCATTACAAATAAAGATTAATGTGAAAACTAAACATCCACTTATTTGGCAAATTAAAATAGTAAGTCCTATTTCTTCCAATCATGCAACTTTCTCAAATTTGTCCACTAACAAACCAATACACCTAAAAACAAGGAGAGAAAAAAGAAGAAAGAAATCTGAACCTGAGAGTAAATTAAACACAATTAGTGAAATGAAAAGAAAATTTCCATGTCAAGATACATAAGAAAAGAAATTAGTATTTCATGCACCATTAACACAGAATTAGGTGCAGTTTTAGCAGCATTAAGAAACAGCTATGAAACTTCCACCACAGAAGATTATTACCATGACACAACAATCCAACAACAATCCCTAAAATCCTTAAGAACCCTGATTTTCAATCCTCAACAACAATGGCAATACATAGATCCTTCAATTTACCTCTCCCCTTTGTTATATGTAATTCAAAGCGACGATGTCCCAGCATCAGCAACAAGCATTGCTCTTTCGTCGCTCATCAAACTATTAAAACTCCAAGTTTTCGACGAAAAAACTCCAGGAGCTCAAGAAGCCATGAATTCTTTAGTAATGGCTTCCACAAGTTGCCGGGTTGAAAGGACGGACCAGATGAGAGAAGAAGGGATTCTAATGAAGGTTCTCCAGCTTCTAAATGGCATCATGACCCACCCGGCTTCTTGCCTTCTGAAAGATGAATCGGTTTGTCGAGTGATCAACACGGCTTTTCAAGTGGTTCAACAATCATCAAATCGAGGCAATTTGCTTCACAGAACTGCTAAATTTGTAATGCTTGAGATTTCTCAAACTGTGTTTTCTAGGTTGAATGATATACAAGCGAAAGAAGGGGAGAATTCAGAGTCGGATTCAGAGGAATTAGATGATAGAAATGATATTGTGAATTCTGGGTTTAGTCTTCGATGTGTGGTGGATATTTTTCAGTTCTTGTGTTCTTTGTTGAATGTGGTTCAAACTGTTGAGATTGATGGGATTGTGTCTCAGACTACTGATGAAGATATTCAGATCTTGGGTTTGGTGTTGATTAACACAGCATTGGAATTGAGTGGAGATGGATTTGCTAACCACCCTAAACTTCGAAGGATGATGAGGGATGATCTTTTCCACCACTTGATCCATTATGCACTCGTTCTAGTGCCCTCATTTTGTCCATGATTTGCAGCACTGTCTTGAATTCATATAACTTCCTTCGTGGGTTAGCACTCGCTTCCTTGGCTTCACCTGCATTATATAATTAAACTCTGATGACCTGTTTGTACATGACAGTTTAAGCTAATGATTTTGTGAGAATTTGTAAAAGCAAGCCTTGTACCACAGATTTCAACTAAACACCAGACGATTTGAGGTGAAAGACACCACACCCTCATTATAAGGCTATAAAGGCATATTTGCCCTTAGTTGGTGACCATGAGCAAGGGTTGTCATTGCAACTTGTTCTCCACCAAACAATTTGATGTTTTGTGTCTTTCCAAGCCAAAGCCTGTGGTGATACAATTCTACCTCCAAGTATGTGCTTTTCTTCATTGATTTCATTTTCAATCGATACCACATTTGCAATGGTGATGAATGAAAATGAAAATTTAAGAAGAAAAACACATATTTGAGACCAGGGTTGCATGTTGATAACAAGATTTTTCTTACAAAATTACACACAAAACTGTTACCATTATGTCATCTATGACTAACAATAATAAATGAGAAGAGTGAAAAAAAATTCCAAACAATGACACAGGTAAGATGTTTTCTCAATCTTGCAGGTCACTTAGGCTCCAGCTTGAAGCATTTTTCACCTTTGTTTTATTCAGAGTAGCAAAATTTGGCAGTTCAATGCAATATCAAGAAGTTGTACTTGAAGGAATCATCAATCTCTGTAGACAACCCACATTTCTAATCGAGACATACGTAAATTATGATTGTGCTTTCACATGCTGCAACATGTTCGAGGAAATGGGTAAACTGCTCTGCAAACTGGCATTTCCTATGTCTAGCCCTTTAACAAGTTTGCAACTTCAAGCCTTCGAAGGCTTAATCATAATCATCCACGCCATTGCTGATAAACTAAACAAAGGCGGAGAAAGAGAAGGAGTTTCCTTTGAACCATTCCCAGTTCAAATATCAGAGTATTCACCCTATTGGGAAGAGCCAGTAAGAAAAGAAGACGACTTGGAAAACTGGGTATATACTTTAAGATTGAGGAAAGCACAAAAGAGGAAGCTATTGATTGCTGGTACACATTTCAATCAAGATGAGAAAAAAGGTCTTGAATACCTTAAAATTTCCCACTTAATTCCAGATCCACCAAATGCAAAAGCTTTTCCTTATTTCTTTCGGTTCACTCCTGGGCTTGATAAGACTGCCATAGGAGATTATCTAGGTGATCCAGACGAAGTTTCACCTAGAAGTGCTGAATGAATTCACAAGCTTATTCGATTTTACAGGTGCGGTTCTTGACACTGCATTGAGAACCTACCTAGAGACTTTCAGACTGCCCGGGGAATCCCAGAAGATTCACAGGATACTAGAGGCTTTCTCAGATAGATTCTTTAATCAGCAATCATCTGAGCTCTTTGAGACCAAGGATGCAGTGTTTATCCTTTGCTACTCTCTCATCATGTTAAACACAGACCAGCACAATCCACAAGTAAAGAAGAAAATGACGGAGGAAGAATTTATCAGAAATAACAGGGCTATCAACAATGGGAAGGACCTTCCTCGGGAGTATCTATCAGAGTTATTTCAATCCATTGCCACCAACGCAATTGCAATATTTGCTCAAGCCAATTTATTGGTTGAGATGAACCCTAGCCGTTGGATTGATCTGATAAGTCGATCCAAGTATACGACTCCCTTCATTGCTTGTGACTTTGATCATAGGCTAGGTAGAGACATGTTTGGCAGTATTGCGGGTCCCACGGTTGCTGCTCTCTCTGCAATATTCGAGCATGCTGATGATGATGAAGTCCTCAATGAGTGCATAGAAGGGATAATTTCAGTGGCTAGAATTGCACGACATGGGCTAGAAGACATCCTCGATGAGCTTGTAGCTTCGCTCTGCAAATTTACCACCCTGTTAAATCCATATGCATCTGCAGAAGAGACACTATATATATTTGCTAATGATTTAAAGCCAAGAATGGCAACTCTAGCCGTTTTCACTATTGTTAATAAATTCGGAGGATCCATCAGGGGAGCCTGGAGAAATATTGTTGAATGCCTGTTGAAACTCAAAAGGCTTAAGCTACTTCCCCAGTCCGTGGTTGACTATGATACCTTAGTTTCAGCAGAGGGTGGGTCCCACTCAAGATCCATCAGCGAAGATTCCAAATTTGGGAATGGCAGAGGAAACAACTCCATAGCAGCAGGTCGGCTTTCAAACTTGTTATTGGAGAGTAATGAAGACTCACTAGTTCTTGGTGGAAGTGAGTTTGAGCAGAACCTGAAAGTCATACAACAATGCAAAATCGGGAAATTATTTAGTAATTCGGTTAAGTCACCAGCAGAAACATTGTTGAATCTGGGAAGATCTCTAATCTTTGCAGCTGCAGGAAAAGGGCAGAAATTCACAACAGCAGTTGAGGAGGAAGAAACAGTCACTTTCTGCTGGGATCTAGTCGGCGCTATTGCCTATGCAAATATTGACAGGTTTTCCACTTTCTGGCCCGCTTATAACGACTACATTATTCAAGTTACTCAGTTCCCTCTTTTTTCTCCTGTGCCATTTGCTGAAAAAGCAGCACTAATCCTCTTCAAATTATGTGTCAAACTCCTTTCTTCTCACCAATCCGACAAGTATCCTGAAGAAGTCATGTTTAGATCAATAAACTTGATGTGGAAACTTGACAAGGAAATTCTTGATACCTGCTGTGAAGTCATCATCCAAACAGTGTGCAAAATTTTGATCGAATACCCAGGCAATGTACAAACCCAGATCGGGTGGAAGACACTGCTGCATTTGTTGTCAGCCAATGGTCGACTTCCTGAAAACTATGATCAAGCAGTTGAGGCAATAATTCAGCTATTATCCGATGGGAAATACTTATCCCGAATTAATTATACATATTGCATTGACTGTGCTTTTGGCTTCGTTGCCCTGAGAACCAGTATGGTGGAGAAGAACATACTAACAATGGATCTAATGGCTAAATCTGTCAATTTGCTGATTCAATGGTATAGAGATCAATGTGAGCATGAAAGCAGTATGAGCAATGCAAGCATGACGAGCAGTTCTTCAATGGAAGACGGTAAATATGGCAATTTCACCTTAAATTTGTTTGTCAAGCTAGGAGAAGCCTTGAGAAAGACAAGTCTAGCACGCCGTGAAGAGGTGAGAAACCAAGCAGTAGCAAGCCTCAAAAAAAGCTTTGAACTAGCACAGGAACTCGACTTAACATCAACTAACTGCATCAACTGTTTTAACTATGTGATCTTTGCTATGGTTGATGATTTGCATGAAAAGATGTTGGATTACTCGCGGAGGGAGAGAGAGATGAGGAGCATGGAGGGTACCCTGAAGAACGCAATGGAGTTCTTAACAGACATATTCTTGCTATATTTGAAGTCAATATCAGAAAATCCGGGATTCAGGACTTTCTGGTTAGGGTTGTTGAGGAGGATGGACACTTGCATGAAAGCTGATTTGGGTGTCCACGGTCCATCGAGAATGCAGGAAGTAGTACCAGATTTATTAAAGAAGATGATCGCGGTAATGAAAGACAGGGAAATTCTGGTGCCAAAGGAAAATGATGATCTATGGGAGATAACTTACATCCAAATTCAATGGATAGCTCCATCAATTAAGGGGGAGCTCTTCCCCGATGTCCCTTCTTAATAATGATTTATGCTCACTTAAAATTTTTGATCTTATATAGAGTATATAATAGCACAGCAGTCTCCTTTCTTGCTTACATTTAGTTTTCTTCTCAAATTCTCTCTTTTTAGTAAAACTCCCAAGATATTGTATTTGAAGTATTTTAAGCCTAATTGTATTAAAGCTGATTAATGAGAAAGTACTTTTGAAAGTGGATGACTGTTTGTGTTGCGAGTTTACTTTATGCCCATAAGTTGTCCTTATAATTAAGACTACTAATCACCGTTTACATCTTTCAAATTATAATCATTTGCTATGAAAGAAGAAACTTAGCATCCAACACAAGTTACTCATTTAAAAGGTACAAAAGAAAAATTAGGAGACTCTTCTCTCAAAGGAGATAGTTAACTCGGTCACCATTATACAACCGGAAGAGGATTGTTTACATGCCAATATGTGTATTCAATAGACGATAGAAGAATTCTAGAGGAGGTATTTGAATTTTTTTTTCTTACTGTGAAATGAAGAGTATATACTTTAGCCTATCCTCACTATTCTGGTATCAACTTCTACATTAAATCTGACATTGAAATGTTTCACTGAGTCATAATAATATGCCAACACGCAATAAAGTGTACAAAAGCTTCAGTGTGACAATATGACACTCATTTATAAACTGAACCACTCTGAAGCAGGCTTCAGATTAGCCAAAGTTGCAGGAGGATTAAGCACCAAAGCAGGAACAACAACATAGTAGAACCTCCATTTTTTAAGATCAGCGAACGAAATAAGAAGAAATCTACAAAGTAGTGCACATTCTTTCTCAATCTCCCCATTATGAATATCATCCCAAATCTGAAAGTATGCAAAGGCAAGAACCAAATTAGTATCAATTTTAAAAAATCCAAAGCAAAACAAAATACTTGTGAATTTCAAGAACCCCCTAGTCAGCATGGAACTTAAGATCAAACATCAAATCATCAATCAAGCAAATTCCTTCTCCAACTTTAACATTAAGAAATGATATTTTTATTAGTCTTCTAAAGAAACAATCCAAGCATGAATTACTCATAAAATGGATACAAATCAATGGTTTGAAGCCACTAGTCTAGATTTCAGTTTTAAATTACCCCCCACAAATGATTATATGTAGTTATTGGACCATAAATGTTCCTCCATAATGTTCATCTTGTAAAACGGGTAAACCTTTTCTCATGATGTCATTGATCTAGGCATCAATTTGTTTCTGAACCCTTGTGGGACACATTCAGGTTTTAGTCAGGAATATAGTCAGAGCAAATTAATAATCAAAACCTTCCCACATTGTAACAGTAACAACATAACCCCGATGCCTCTAACGAAGCTCCGCTCTACCAAATATACAGCCTCAGTTTTGCAATAACCCCAATGCCTCTAAAGCATCCCCGTCTCATGTTCGACATGCTGATATCCAGCCTAATCATTGCAATAATAGAGAGCCTATAATCAACTAACCCTATAACCAAGTTCAGAAAGAGCTATTTGTCCATCAAACAGCTAGATTAGTGGGAAAAAAAAGTAAGATCCTACACCTTGCATTCTGATTATGATGGCAGAAATCACAATAATCTCTGGTGCGCAAAAACTTTACTCTCCATCAAACATAAAATTCAGCAATCTCATCAAAATAATTGAAACCTAGTGAAATTACACAAATATCTATTTTTTTTAGTTGAAAATAGAGTATTTATTTACCTAATTACAATACCATGATAAATAATCAGCTAATTTCAATATTGTTGACCATAAATTAGTAATACCCATATTAAAAAATCAGCCGGAGAAATAAGGAAAGAAAAATGAAGATAGAAAAATGAAGATACCCATATTTTTGCATTAATTGAAGAAAATGAAGATGGAAATAAAAATGAAATCATTTATGGGAAGTGATTACCCTACCAACAGCAATCAGAATACTCAACAACTTGTGCACCATTTCTGAGATCAAATGGAAAAGTGAAAAGATAGAAGTCAAATTCAAGCACAACTCAGACGATAAAAGAAACTTTTCAGCTGACATGCACTGGTCATGCAATCTACAATCTACAATCAACATAAGGAAGCTCATATAGCTAAAGCTAAATGCAAAATCGTAAATGCACCAAAATCCTTGCTGTACTCTCTTGATCATTTTAAAAATTAGCACCTTCCATGCTTAGACAAACAAATATTTATTTTACAGACATTCCAGTGAACACCACTTCCAAGTAAAAAAAAAAACTTACAACAGCAAAATTTGAGCTTCTCCAAACAACAAAGACATATTTCAACCAGATCATAGCAAAGAATATGAAAGCCGGTTACGAAACTTACAAAAGTGCACGGTCCTCACGGACATTGTTGTCGACCTCAATGACCTCTGACCCAGCCAAGAGCTGCATCACCAACCCAGACGTGATGATGGGGGTGACTCCGAGCTCCATGACAGTTCCACGGTTGGAAGCGAGGATAAACGCATCCAATAGAACGGATCAGCTCCCGTAGTGGAGTGGATTCCACAAAGTGGAAGCTGACTGCACACCAGAAATATGAACACCGAGATAACAGTGTAGATGACCTTTACCCTGAACGGCACCTTCCTGTCCGCATTTTGTACCTCATGAAGGAATGACAAAAAAGGTCTGACCAAATGCAACACTCTGAATCCTCCTCCCATTCTGAAACTACTCAACTAATTCACAATTCTTATAACCTGTCAAAACACATTCCATAAATAAGTCACCATCACCTTAATACGAAATCAAATGCAACCCCAAATTTCCAGTCACAAAACTTCAAAAAGTTGATTTGATGAAACAAACAAGAACAATTGAACAATCGCATCATTCACATGGATATAATCGCATGTACATATTATAATATAAAAATTATTATTATGATTCCATGAAACAAACACGAATTAAGAATGCATTCCAAAAATTCGAATCATAAACTGAAAACATGTAATTTATCCCTTAAAACATGTAATAACATGAGATACGATATTAAAAAGGAAAAATTGAATTCATGAAACAAACAACAAAAATAGCATAAAATTAATCGCATGAATAATCACATGTAGATCTCAAAAAGCACATGAAGTAGATCTTAAAATTCACAAGAAATGAAATATAAATTAAGGTAAAACAAACATAGCCTGTAAATCAACGCTAGCCATCTGGCATCGACGACTCTCATGGCCCGTCTTAAAGGACCAATGGTTGCTCTTGGCTCGGGCTCTACGACCCTCATGACCCGGATGCTTCGATTCCAATGGATTGGGCTTGGCGACCTTCATGACTTGGGTCAAGGGTTGCTATTGGCTCGGCCGTTACGCCCCTCATGACCCGAATGCTTCGATTCCACTGGCTCGGGTTTGACGCCCTTCATGACCCGAATGCTTTGATTCCAATGGGTCGGGCTTGACGACTCTCATGACTTGGGTCAAGCCCTGCATGACCCGGATGCTTTGATTCCAATGGGTCGGGCTTGACGACTCTCATGACTTGGGTCAAGGGTTGTTCTTGGCTCGGGTGGTACGACCCTCAGGACCCGGATGCTTCGAGTCCACTGGTTCGGGCTTGACGACCCTCATGACCCGGGTTTATCTTCTAGCCGTGGCTTGTGTCGAATGGGACGATGGCTGATTTCGCTGAACTCCAATTGGTTAAGCCGTTGTCGTTGTTGTCGCCATTCTTATTGAACTTTGGAGCTTCAATTTCTCTCTTTGTAGTGGTGAGAAACAGGAGAGAGAAGAGATAGAAAGAGTAGAGAGGCGCAGTGAAAAGGAGGGAGAAGAAAAGATGCGTGCGGCCTAGATTAGTTAGAGATATTGGCTTCTTCAATATCTCAACAGACACTTGAACTAACCCCTCTTGCTCTCTCACTCATACTAAAAAACTAAACCCATGTCCTTAAATTCGTATGTTCCTTACTCCTCTACTCTTTTTCTCTAGTAGCTATCAATATCTCAACAGACACTTGAACTAACCCCTCTTGCTCTCTCACTCATACTAAAAAACTAAACCCATGTCCTTAAATTCGTATGTTCCTTACTCCTCTACTCTTTTTCTCTAGTAGCTTCCATATCTCTCTTCCCCACACACAACCTCTAAAATCTTATATATCTAAGAGATGATTTGATGACTTCCAAACCTATTAAAACCAATTCTACAAAACACTTTAAACATGTAGAGCTCTATTCCATCCACCAGTAGAAACACGTAAGAAATGACAACATATATGTATGGGTAAAAACATATTAAACTGATAAATATAGAAGGTGAAAAGGTAAACAAAATAATTACTTAGGTTTTAATCAAAGTCTACAAAAAGAGGTCCTAAGCTCAAAAGCTAAAGAATCTATCGGTCCAACACTATGAGCTGAAGTAGCTAAAAAAGAGTTTAAGAATGAGAATGCATAATCTCTAATTATCTATTAAAGATAAACTGAAACTTGCTAGGAAAAAAAATAGAAAGAAGCAAAGTACAAGAGTAAAGCTGATTGGAAGATGTTATCTCTAGATAAAGGAAATTTTATTGTTTAACGTCAAGAAAAGCTCTATTTATGAAAGCATTTTCTACGAAGTGAGAAGGAAATTATGAGTATGAGCATGACACCCCCCCTTTCCCCAAGAAGAAGATAACTGAAAATAAACCTGAGGTTATTTCGTAATTGTCGCAAGATCTAATTCAAAGGTGCTCAAACTCCACCACTTCAATCTGTCAAGTTACACTCTAAACAAAATATGGCATAACCTGAGCTCAGCATTGCAACTCTTACAACTTGTTTAAACACCTTACCATGAACATCTTCAATATGGACTTTCATTCATCCCACTTGACTAATCTAAAACTTGAAACCTCAAACCGTCACCATTGCCAAAAAAAATTGTTTCCTAAATCTTTTCCTCTCACTAATCCAATCTTTCCAATCCCATATCTTTACCACATTGTACTCCACATGTTAACAATCAATACCCTTGAAGGAATTTACCTACCCAATTAACTTAAGAGCATATTATGAATTACTCTTCCCAAGAAAGGGTGTACCTGTTAACAAGGACAAAGATAAGGCTTCATCCTAAGGAGCCCAAATCAATCTAAAAGTTTCAGATTTATCTGTAGCTTTACTTATATGCATATATAGAAAATGATTAATATGCATTAGGTAAGCACACAATAGGCAAGAACTCTTTGTTAATGCTATTTACGTACCCCCTTTCTTGTTACAACCTCTTCTTTTCTTTTGGATGCTTAGGAAACAACAATACATACCTTTTTCAAATATCTTTTTTCCTCCTCATAATATAAACATTCTTTCCATCTCTCTTTATTATTCCCTTATCATTTACCTCTTATAAATAACCAAGGATCCTCTACATTGGAACTAAGGGAAAAGAAACTAATAGAAGAGGAATATATATTAAAAAAAGGTGTAAGTACCTAACTATGAATATTTCAAACCCTGATCTTACAAGTAATTTTGTTACTTTTTTAGATTAATCTGATTGACATTAAGGGAGTTACCTTGCTATAAATATAAGCTAAGATGGTTTACTCTTACTTTGTACTCCCTAAAGGAATTTGCAAAAGTCAAGTAAATGAACAAATTGCTAGAGGGCATCAAATAAATTAATGGAGTCATTATCCCAGTTCATAACTCATTCAGTGCATTAATTGAGAATGCAGCAGAGGAAAGTAATGTTGCTGGGGCTATGGTGGGTACAAGTCAGTCTGATGGTGGAGGTGACAAAGGTGTAGATGGTAACAATGCAAGGCAGACAATGGTTGGCTCAACTCTTCTTGCTCGAAGCAGTGAACAAGCTGTTGCTGGGAGCAATGAAAGGATTGTTCAAGGAGGTGAGGTGGTGCAATTGGTTGACAAAGGTAAGGGGGTGGCACCCCCTGGCCATGATGGATAACATCCTAGCTTGGAATGTGAGAGGCCTAAACAATTGTACTAAACAAAGTGAGGTGAGAAATTTTCTGCACACTCATAATATTAGATTGTTTAGCCTCTTTGAAACAAGAGTGAAATCACACAATTTAGGCAAGCTTTATTCTAAAATTTGTCCTAGTTGGTGCTTTACTCATAATTTGTCATGTCATGATAATGGTAGGATAGTTGTGGGTTGGTGTCCTAATGCTTTTAATCTGAATATTACTCATGTGAATAGTCAGTTTATTCATTGTATTGTGAACACTAGTGCTGGATTAGTGTTTAAATGTACCTTCTGCTATGGGTTTAATGATAACCATAGCAGGAAAGAGTTATGGGAGGGATTAAGAATGATTGCTGATGAAAGTAGGATGCCCTGGTTGCTTCTTGGGGATTTCAATGCCCTAAGTAGTACTCATGACAGAATAGGTGCTATTGTTAGAGTACCTGAAATTGTTCCAATGCTGGAGTGCATTACTTATGGCAAATAAGTGATGTTAAAGCTAGTGGGAGGCAGTTTACCTGGAATCAGTGTTACCTAATTCCCTAATTCCCCCGCGAATTGCGAATTGAGAAAAGCGAATTATGGTCGATTTTGGTTCATTTTTCCCCCCTTTTTAAGCGCGGGGCGAATTCAAAAGGTGAATTAGATAGCGAATTAGCGGAAAAGGAAGGAGATAAAAGAGTGTTTTCTAGGATTGATAGGGTTCTTGCAAATCAAGATTGGGTGGAAATGTTTGAAATGACAGAAGTTAGTTTTCTTCCAGAAGGTGATTATGACCATACCCCAATGTTGGTGAGTGTCTATGATGAATGTACTGTCAAGAAGCCTTTTAAGTTTCACAATATGTGGTGCCAACACAACTCTGTAATTGAAGTTGTCAAAGAGGTGTGGAGGAAGCCAGTTAAAGGCTGCCCTATGTATAAAGTTTTTCAGAAGTTGAAGCTTGTGAAGCAAGGGTTGAAAGAGTTGAACAAGAATGGAATTGGTGACATTGAGGCAGCAGTGGTGAAAACTAGAGAAGTTTTGCTAAGTGCTCAGAACAAAATGCACTTAGATAAAAATAATACTATGCTGATCAATGCAGAGAAGCAAGCTAAGGAGGAGTATCAGAAAGCCAAAAAAATGCTGAACAGTATGCTTCAACAGAAAGTGAAACTGAATTGGCTGAAATGTGGTAATGATAATACTAAGATTTTCTATCAAGCCTTGAAAGCTCGAAGAAGACAAAACAAAATCCATGCTATCAATGATAGTAATGGCATTTGGGTGAATCAGAGAGAAAAGGTAGCAGAAGCATTTGTAGAATTCTACAAAAACCTTTTCACAAGTACTGTCCAGAAGCAGAGTGTGCTGCAAACTTTGGTCAACAATGGGAAGAAGCTATCTGAAAGGCATATGAGAAATCTGCAGACTGAGTTCACCAAAGATGATATTAAGAGGATAATTTTCAGCATTCCAGATGACAAAGCTCCAGGAAGTGATGGGTTTAATAGTTGTTTTTATAAGCACAGTTGGGATGTGATTGGAGAAGACATTTGTGAGGCTGTTCTGGATTTCTTCAAGACTGGCAAGCTGTTAAAGGTTGCGAATGTGACTACTCTAACGTTGATTCCCAAGGTGAAGTGTCCAGAAAATGTTACTCCCTCCGTCCCAAAATACTCTTGACACTTATCAAGGCACGTAATTTTAGATGATAAGTTGTTGTTTGGTTATCAATTGTTATTTTATTGAAAATAGATGTGATTGTAGTTACTAGTTAGTAAAAGTAGTATATTATTTTATTTTAAGGAGAGAAAATGTAGGCCATGGTCAGAGTTGGTATGTAATAAGAGTGATATTATTTTATTTGGATGAGAGATAGTATGGGCCAATGTTTAAAAGGTAGAAGGATTAAAATAATAGTGGGTCATATCCAAAAATAGAAGTGTAAAGATTATTCTGGGACAGATGAAAAAGGAAAGTGTAAAGAGTATTCTGGAATGGAGGGAGTACTGAATTCAGGCCTATTGCCTGCTGTAATGTACTCTACAAGTGCATTACAAAATTGATAAGTGAGAAACTGAATCAAATTCTTCCTGACATGGTTTCTGCAAGTCAGGGTGCATTTGTAGCAGGGAGAAGCATACTCCATAATGTTATGATTTGTCAAGACCTTATCAAATGTTATAAGAGGAAGTCAACAAGACCTTGCTGCATGATGAAATTGGATCTTAAGAAGGCATATGACATTGTAAGTTGGCAATTTATTGAACAAATGCTTGATGGTGTTGGGTTTCCCAAATTCTTTAGGGATTTAATTATGGTGTGTGTGCAAACTCCCATGTTTTCCATTATGATGAATGAGGCTCCTAAATGTTTTTTTGGAGCTCAGAGGGGGTTGAGACAGGGGGATCCAATGTCCCCCTTGCTCTTTGCACTCTGCATGGATTATCTTGACAGAATCCTGATGTATGTTGGTGAATTGGATGGTTTCAAGTATCATGTTAAATGCAAAGATTTTAAGCTGACACATCTCTGCTTTGCACATGACCTGCTTCTTTTTTGTAATGGTGACTTTAGGTCTATTTACTCTTTGTTACAAGGGTTCCAAATGTTTTCAAATGCTTCTGGGTTGGAGGTGAATAAGCATAAATCTGAAGTTTATTTTCCAGGCATTTCTAATCGGATCATTCAGAGAGTGGTCGATGTGAGCTCGGTTTAAAGTTGGAAATCTGCCTTTTAGATATTTGGGGGTTCCTATGTCTACTAGCAAACTTAAAGCTAGTGATTGTCAGGGATTGATAAAATGGTGAGTCGGATTAGAGTGTGGAACACCAGAAGCTTGTCTTTTGCTGCTAGATGCCAGTTGATCAATAGTGTCTTAATGAGTGTGCACACTTATTGGGGGCAATTGTTTATTATTCCTAAAGGAGTGCTGAAGGAAGTGAATAGGATTTGCAGGAATTTTTTGTGGAGTGGGTCTCATAAAGCAGGTGTTGTTGCTTGGGGTAGGCTTTGCTCTAAAAAAAATGCTGGTGGGCTTGGATTTAGAGAAATTGGTTTGTGGAACATTGCTGCTGTTAGTAAGCTGAGTTGGGCTGTAGCTCAAAAGAAGGATAACTTGTGGGTTCGATGGGTTAATGGGGTGTATATTGGTAATGCCAACTGGGATGTGTATGAAGCTCCTGGTAATTCCAACTGGGCTTGGAAGTATGTTTGCCAAGCAAAAAAAGAAATGTGCACAAAGATGCAAGCCACTGGATGCTGAATAACCAGTACAGCATCAAAAAGCAATATAATTTGATGATGGGGCAGAGTAGGCAAGTAAGCTGGAGCAGGTTTGTGTGGAACCGGTATACTCAGCCTAAGCATAGGTTAATCCTATGGATGGCTATGCAAGATAGATTGAAGACTAGAACAAGATTAAAGATGATGAATTTGTGTGATGATGAGACTTGTCTGTTGTGCAACCAATGTCCAGAAAGTATCAAACACATCTTTGATTGCAGATTTAGTGAGATGTGCATGACTCAAGTTATGAGTTGGTTGGGGATTCAATGGAACAAGAAAGGGATCCAGCAGACGTGCAGATGGGTCAAGAATAGATATAAAGGGTCAAAATGCAGGAAGATGGTAGTTTGGCTGCTATTGCTGCAACAGTCTACTTAATCTGGAGAAATAGGAACTCTGCCTATTGGGATAAGGTTAGGGGTGAAAGTTATTCGGATAAAATCCGAAATCCAATCCAATCCAATCCGAATTAGTAATTCGGATCGGATTCGAACTGTGTTTGGATTGGATTCGGATTGAGATTTTTTTGAAAAATTGGATTTTCGGATCGGATTGAATGGAGGGTAATTGGATCCAAAAATCCAATACTACCTCCGTTCCAAAATAAGTGAAACACTTCTCTCATTTATGTGAGAGCTTTTTGAGACAAGTGTTTCACTTATTTTGGAACGGAGGAAGTATAATCGAATAGTAATATGCCTTGTATTATGTATCTGGATTGGGCTTAAGTGCTTAACTGATTTTTTTTTTAAAAAGCCTAGTCCATAGCCCAGTAGGCGTAGCACTTCAACCCTTCTCCTAAAACCCTAACAACAATTAATTCCTCATTTCCTAAATCTACTAGGGTGCTGTTGTCCTTAATTTATTTCATCTAAAAACTAGAGTTTTAAAATATTGGATTTTCGGATCGGATCCAATCTAGAGTATGAAAATTCGGATTGGATTGGATCGGATTCAAACTCTAATTGGTTTGGATTTGGATTGGAAAATTGAGATCCAAATTTTATTCGAATCGGATTGGATTAGGCCCTAATCCAAACCGTACACCGAACTTTCACCCCTAGATAAGGTTATTATGACTGTTAACAAAACTGTGCAGGAAATTCAATACATTGTAAAGCAAAGAATTGTTCACATTATAAGTACAAAAGTTAAGGAGTGTGATAGGAGTTGGATAACTAATTTGTAATTACTGGGTTTGTCCAGTTGGGGGTTTAGGCATGTCTAAGCCCTGTCGTTTGTGTTTTGTTTGGTTTTGTTAATATTACTTACTTACCAAAAAAAAGTAACTAAACAAGAATAAATTTCTGGTGAGCTTCATTGGTCCAGCTAGTTCACTAAAATTGCTCTCAAATTTTAGTATCAGTATACCACGGATATCTGATACGAATTTATGAACCTAAAATCTACAAATCTGCCTTCAAAGCGCATCAAAGCTAATTTAAAATTTAGGTGATACCTTTTGGACTCATGGTACCATCCATCAATCAAAGCCTTACAAATTGTTTCACAAAAAACATCCTCATGTGTAGTCCTAATTCATTGAGAATTTCATTTGCACTTTGAAAAATCCGGGGGAACTTTGATAAATATTCTCAATTAGATATGATGTCATTATTATATGGTTTTAATTTTCGTATGTTATGTAAAATAAGTTGTACTGTGAGGTCATAAGTTGAGTGCTTGTAAACGCAAATCATGAATGAAGAGTTGAAGACAGAAATTACTCCCTTCTCTTTCTTGCTTAGACTTTCTTATTCTAGCCATTTCGCCATTCATACATCACCAAATGTCCCTTCTTCGCTGGAACTTTCAGAAATTGATAAAAATTAACCAAATTGGGTTATGCTGAAATCAGGCTTATTCTCTATCTTAATCCAAAATGGGTTTTTTCTTGGAACACCACCCGGTAGTTCAAATTTTAAAAAGGGGTTAAACTACTACCTTAACAGTTTTGATTACTGGATTATTACTTACGAAATAGGCAAGACCTCATTATTATAGTCGATAGCAATAGACATTATCCAGCACAAGATTCATACTAATAGGGGTCACAACAATTTGGATAACGCATACAATATCATCACACATAGAAATTCCAACTCCCCAAGCAATACCTTATATGCAGCAATCACATTTTGTATACAGTTATGAAGCAAGAAGGTGAATTCTTACCTCGCAGCTCCGATATTGTGGAAGGGCCAATTTCCTGCTGGCTTCCATCAATAATATACCATCTCAATTCAGCATTTTTTGGCAAGTGCTGACTTATTATTCCCTCCGTCCTTGCTAACAAGATGATACAATTCATAATAACATTCACATAAACATGAAATATGACCTTCCCCAGAAGAAAACCCACAAGTTTCGGATGAAGCAAATACATGTATTTTCCAATTACATATAAAAGGGCATATCAAACTTAAACAAACAACAAAAATAGTATAAAATCAATCGCATGAATAATCACATGTAGATCTCAAAAAGCGCATGAATAATCACATGTAGATCTCAAAAAGCACATGAATAATCACATGAAGTAGATCTTAAAATTCACAAGAAATGAAATATAAATTAAGGTAAAACAAACATAGCCTTTAAATCAACGCTAGCCATCTGGCGACTCTCATGGCCCGTCTTAAAGGACCAATGGTGTTCTAGGCTCGGGCTTTATGACCCTCATGACCCGGATGCTTCGATTCCAATAGATCGGGCTTGACGACCTACATGACTTGGGTCAAGGGTTGCTATTGGCTCGGCCGTTACGCCCCTCATGACCCGGATGCTTCGATTCCAATGGCTCGGGTTTGACGCCCTTCATGACCCGAAAAAAACGGAGTTCCATGATTTTTGTTTTATGGATTCCAACTTATATCAAGACATTATGCATTGAACCAACTAAAATCAACAACTAAACACTGCCAAAAATCAATCAAAACGCACCAATACAATCTTAACCAAACAAAATTTACCAAAATCAACTCACGATCCATAGAAGAAAGTAAGTGGCAAATGTTGAATAAAAGCGGGGAACTACTAAAATGGTGAATTTGTAAATGAACCTTAAAGGAGATAGAAACGGCGCCATCATGATCAAACAAGCAGATATATTAAGGTCGAAAAGGTCGATATATTGAAAAGGGGTCTGATTAATTAAAAGGTTAAAACTCACCAGTGGATGCACCACTTGGAACAGCTGCTCTATTGTAAGTTCTATCATCTAGATGAACATCAGCCTTAATAAATAACAAAAGAACCAAAGTTAACTAACACATCATTCTTAAAAAGAATTATGTCAAAATATCAATATAATCCTTGTTAAACAAGCTGATAATAACATAGAAAAAGGACAATTTATAGCAGTATACTCTAACTTTCACCTAAGTTCACAATTCTAAAAAACAGCCAATATCCGCTTTTTCAACTTCTTTTTTTTTCCATTTGGGTAGGATGACATACTACAAACAAACAACTCAAAGTCAATAGGACAATTGCACCCTAGGACCTAAACCGATTCATGAACCATAGAATGCAACAAATCTAACAAACTTTTGTACAACTTACAATACAACATCCACCTCTAAAACTCACCCAGTAAAACACCATGAATTCCAAAACCATAAAGGGAAAAAAAAGGTTAAAGAAAAATATAGAAGCATTTCATCATACTTGCTTTCTGAGGGGAAAGCGAAGGAGTGCTTAACGCACCGGAGGACGACGGTGGATTTCCCAGCTCCCATAGAAGTACCTATAATTGAGAACAATAACAAAAAAACCAATAGAACAGAAGAAAGAAGCGAATTTTAAAAAAACAGAGCATGGCATCCAAATTCAGCCCCAACCCACCTCAATTCGAGCCCTAATTTTTCAGTAACTTCTGGAAGAATCAAGTTATAATTTTTTTTCACAATTTAAAATGAAATCTAAATTAAGGTAAAACAAACAAAGCCTTAAAATTAACTCTACCCATCTGGATCGACGACTCTCATGGCCCGTCTTCAAGGGTTGCTCTTGGCTCGGGCGGATGCTTCGATTCAACTGGCTCAGGCTTGACGACCCTTATGACCCGGATGCCTCGAACCCAATGGTTGGGCTTGACGACCCTCATGACTTGGGTCAAGGGGTGCTCTTGCCTCGGGCGGATGCTTCGATTCCACTGGCTCGGGCTTGACGACCTTCATGACCCGGTCTTCAACGCCACCATGGCCGGTCTTCAACGACTCTCATGGTCGGTCTTCAATGCCTCCCATGGCCGGTCTTCAACGACTCTCATGACTGGTCTTCAACGATTCCCATGGCCTTTCCTGTTTGCCCGACCCATTGGACTTGGTTGAATGTAACACACTCATCTAGCTCACTGTGCAGTATAGTATCTTATTTGACTCACCTTTCTGCTTCTTGTATCTTGTCTTGCATTGTAGGCAAGATTGGTTGCCATCTTCCCTCTCGTGCTCGTAACAAGCACGACAAACAGGAAAGGCACGAACATCACAGGCAACAAACGGTTCTCCATGTACGTTTGTGCTGATCTTATCACTACAGATCTGGCAGATTTGTTCACTTGTTGGCTTTGTGGTTTTCAACTAAAACATGATCGAAAATATTAGCATCAGGCCACATTGCATACAGAACACGCGACATTATGAATACTAAGCAACCATCGATAATCATCATACTTTTTATACCAATAGCATATACACCTACTTCGACAATCAGTTTCAACGAAGTTCTGGAGCTCGTCTTTGTAAATAAAATCCTTTACCAGATTGGTTTTTTCCATCAATAACACGGAAAAAAGGTGTAAAAGAATAAAAGGGTGAAAAGCTCAGGCATATCTCAATTCTCACCACTTTGCGGTTTCTGCAGCCGAAGAACAATATCGCTTGCCCAAGATCTACTCCGTCTTCTTTCAGAGCGGATCTTTCCTGAAGTTGAGACAGAGATATATGATTATTATAATATAAGAGGAAGAATGCTTAAAAAGGACAAACAACTGGGTTGTATACTGAACCTGCAAGAATCCCCTGAAAGGTGCTAATCCAGTTCCTGGACCAATCATTATAATTGGAACAGAGAATCTGCTGGGAGTTTGAAGTTGGACTGCCTCACAAAAATGGGTGCCCAACTACAATCATGAGAATCCCCTTGAGCTATGGAATTCTGGAAAGACCAAATACAGTCAAATTAAGCTCTTATGAAGTAAAGCACTGATTTGATGCAGATGTCTCATGTGGCATTTGTCAATAAAATTATATAATACTAAAAATTATTGGTTCATCTAGTAGATATCTATGCAAGAATATGGAGGCATTTTTTATCATCTCCTCATTGAGTTATGAACTTCATTATCACCAACCAGCAAAACCTCGTTCTCTGGATTTGGAAGTGAAAATGCAACCCGGGCCCCTCCCTTTGTATATCAAGAAATGTACTACTAATATATTAATATACCTTCATCCAAGTTGAACAAACTCCTTTATGAATCCTTCCAGTGGGCATTTTATCAAGCACCAATGCACATGTAACATGAATTCTTGATGGGGCCACTCTGCACACACACGCACACGCATACAAAACACCCAAATATGAAATGATTAGTACCATCTCAGCATCTAACAGCCAATAGCTTAAAAAAAGGAAGGTAATTTGTGATTATGCTTCAGAAGAGAATTAGGAACAAACGTATCTGCACAAAATCCGCAACATTCATGTCCATGTACAATATGAGTTGCTAACATCTGCAGTACATTTTATTCTTTTATTTCCTTAAATCAATTAAGATACCCTAATTTTCAAGTACCTTAATCTAATTATTTTAAAAAAAATTAGCAGTAAGTGAATCATCTTCAGTTGGCACTAGAGTTGTTCCCAACTCATTCACTTTGGAAGATCGCAATAATGTTAATGAAGAAGAAAGTTCACAGGTGAGAGCCAAATGGATGCTATAATTTGTGGCATCTAGCACACTCATGAATCATAAGTAATTCTTCTCCAACTTAAAATGATATTTGGAACCAGAGAAGTAGAAGGTTGAAGTTACTGAAAACCTACTTTCACTATTCAGCACTGAGATATTGCAATCAATATCATTAGCTAATTCAGAAGAGAATGGAATAAATATAAACATGGAAACCAATTACTCTACGCCTCCTCAATGAGCTGGTTAATGTAGAAAAGAACTATGTTCACCAAAAAACAAGGGAGAATATACTACCTTGGGGAGGATGAGATGGAGTAATATCGAGGATGCAAACGTAGTGCCACACTGCCACTGCAGCAAAGAAAACTCCAAGTGGTGGTTTTGCTGAGGGGAACTCAGCCATGACCTCAAGAAGACTCCTCTGACTTGCAACTACCAACTGAGAATATTCATCCTGCAATATTAAAATTCCTACTATTTAACAAAAGTCTTGAAAAAGCTATGGGCATAAGACTATTCAAATAAAATGAAAAGCTTCATCACCTTTCCGGCAGGAGATGCGAGATATTTCAACCGTTCGGCTTCATTTGGATCAGAAGCATGAGCTGCTAAAGCGAGCAAAGCAGACTGAAACCATGCAAATCAGATAATTACAACAAAGGTGGTGCAACCATAAGGAATAAGGTACTGGAAATTGATAGAAAATAACAAACCTTTTGGGGGGGGGCTTAAAAGATCAGCATATCGAGTGAGAGCCGATCTTAAAGTACAAAGAGGGAAAGGTGGTGGTAGTGAGGTTCCAGTAACAGGAGTGCCATCTTCGTTATCAGTGTGGATAGAAAAGTAAGTATCTTTCAGGCCAAGTAATCTTTCAGCTTCTTCCAGTCTCAACAAGATTTTCACAGTAGACACCAACATGATCCCCTGTCTCATATCTGGATAGGACATAAACACACATTATAAATCAAACAAGGATAATTAGGGTGTAGCAGAACTTATTAGACCTAATCAGCCTGATTTCAACATATGTTCAGACCTGATTGGATACAGACACTTCTTTAAAGACCCCTACAAACGGTTCTCCATTTACGTTTGTGCTGATCTTATCACTACATATCTGGCAGATTTGTTCACTTGTTGGCTTTGTGGTTTTCAACTAAAACATGATTGAAAATATTAGCATCAGGCCACATTGCATACAGAACACGCGAAATTATGAATACTAAGCAACCTTCGACAATCATTATACAGAATACTAAGCAGCATTCGAAGTAGGTGTATATGCTATTGGCTATACTTTTTTATACCAAGATTGTGGATGGGTCTATAAAGACATCATGACATAAACGTTCCACTTAACGCATATGTCATGTGCATCTTTTATTATTGCTGAGAGATCAAGCATTAATACATTGTTTTGCGTTAAATCAAGAGAATCAATATGAGAATGAACCTAAGAATTAGAGACACAAACAAGACAAGAATATAGCATGACCCATACCTCTACTATATAACTGTAATTAAGCTTTCAAAGAATGAAGATAAAGACTAATTTAAAAAGTCAAAGTGCAAAAGTGGAAGTTAAAATCAAAGACAACCCAAAACGGGAGATGAAACATAAAAGGCATTCCAAAAACAAAATTAGACCTTGGTTGAAAACGTGATGAACTGAATAATTTATTAAAATAATAAGTTAAACCAGAAATCATACATAATACAAAAGAAAAACTAATATTGACACAGAAGAAGATTGCATCTGCTCATTTTTGGAATTTTGACACGAATTGGAATACTGGAGAAAGTACGCAAAGGCAAAAAAAATAGCAAGACTTACACATAGGCAATTGCTCTACCATGGCCTGGTTTCAACGAATCCCAAGGTAGCAAACATCGCTAGAACAACCTTGGTGTTAGTGGGTCTAGAGGCTGCTTGGCCGGTGTGGCCTTCCACAGGCTTTCTTGAACGATGGCGACCTCCATTATATGTCTTTCACAATACTTCTGGTAAACACCAAAGCCATTGAGTTGAAATGGCATTCATTTTTGTTGAGATCTTCATATTCTTAAATTGTATCATGAGCTACTTTCTCTTGTGATACAACACCCTAAAGCATATTGCATACTTCTCAAATATAAAGACAACCTCGATCTAGATTGCAATTATCAAAGTGATCGCTTGAATTGTCATCACCAATAATGTGCATGCTGAATGCATTAACATTTACTTCTCTAATAGTACGAAATCATATGGTGTTTTCCTCACCTAAAAACTAAAGTGAAATCATGGAATTAAAACTCTCCCTTACGAACGGCCCTTAACGGATTTTTTTTTTCGCCCCAAACCGAAAGTTAATAAAAATCACATACTTCTCCGTTCCGAAACGTACTCGCCCAGGGTACCATCCGTTCTTTTCAAACATTGGCCAAAAATATTTGATGATTTAATTATAATAGTTGATGAAACATGATATTCGATAGATTTGGTTATATTTGTTTTCCTAATGCCTAGAAACTAAAAAAAAAAAAAAAAATAAAAAAAAATTCAAAAAAACCCCCCCAAACACCCCCCCAACCCCCCCCCCCCCCCCCCCCCCCCACCCCCCCCCCAACCCCCACCCCAACCCAAGTGATATCGTTAAAAAGCTAGAAGTATATTGTGTCATCTATCATCTTCTCCATCTTCGTATATCTGCAACATATATGAAACAACGTGCAACCATACGCATACAATGATTAAAAGTAGATTCTTATTAGAGGAAAATATAGTTATTGTAGATGAACAAAGAAAGTATACGATGAGAGATGAAATTAGGTGAAACATTTAGTAAAGAAATAACATGTTTAATAAATTACAATATTTTTCTTTTTTTGGTGCAAAAGAGGGGCAAAGCCCCAAAGAGAGAACAAGACAAGAAGAAAAACTAGGATAATAAGGTACAATATGCATCACAAATTCACAAGCAAATTGAAATAACTATAGGTTTATTTTCACGAGTATATCTACTATAAGTCTATAACTAAACAATGATGCGCTTAAGATATTTTAGTTACTAATAGCATCAAGTCATGAGCTATATGTTTCTATAGACAAATATAAACTAAAATAAAATCACATTAATAATTTTATAATTGAAATAATTGTGCTAGAATAATTACACCATTAATTTGACGAATTAATTTTTGCTATCTTGGGGGACCGTGCGCGATAGCGCGCGGTCCAACAACTAGTTATAGTAAAATATACAAATATGATATTCAATATTTAATTCTTAAGGTTAGAAATCCAAAATGTTCAAATATGTGGAATACAGAACATGAGTAAATAGGAAGAGAGACATAAATGAAGATTGAAGAAATCTGATGGAAATCTCAAACAGCAGCCAACTGATACTGTAGAGTATGCTTATATAAACTATTGATGTAAAAAATTTCAATAACGTTACAATTTTGTTAAAGAGAGGCTTCCCCAGTAGAAATTAGAAAAAGAAAAGAAACATAGATCATAAGCCTGCCTAGGCGCAAACCAGATAATACACGTCAAGGATTCTAAGCAACTGAGGCTTTACACATTTAGCCTTTTGAGCCTGTGGAAGGTACCTACCAACCCTGCCCTTTAAAGAGGAACTTACAGCAGCTCTCATCAATTTCGTCCTTCTGAGGTCATCCACTGAAACAAGTGAATCTTAACGTTAGATTCATTATTGCAGACAACTACAAAATGTAAACAAATAAGAACATGATTGCAACACTTATTACAGAGATATATACTCAATATGCATTCCGCTTATATGGTAGCCAGTAATTAATGGTGGTAATGGACTAACGGTAATGAATTGATCTGAAATTTTAAGTCTCGTGCAATATCCATGGTGATAGAATTATTAAAACTCAGCATGAAAATGGCATTTCCAAGTTTCATCAAACAAAGAGTATGCCAATAAAGCAAATGCCAACATATATACAAAAAAAAGGTCTTCTGTAGAATGCAAAACCAAAACATGTTATCAACTCTTCAAACAAAAAGTACAAACTTGCAGTCCAAACACCAACAATCTCAAAAACCAAAACTAGAAGTAAAAGATACTCATATCAAACATGCTATTCAACTCTTCAAATAAATAGCTATCTATATTGATCACCATCTTACCATTTCTATCCTTAAACTCAATCTCAACTTCAACCACAACTATATATAGAAGAAAAACATTTACTCAAAATAACAAAGAGAAAACTACAAAAGGTAACACAAATACATCACTGATCACTCACTCACATTTTCAACAGAGCAATCACTATCCTGATCATCCTTTACTCCTAATTTCGCAATCTCAGCCTTGGTTCGATCAATCATATTCTTCTTTTGTAACTCCAATTCTCTCTGATGCTCAACCCTCATCTTCTCCAATTCCATCATATGTTGCTTCTTACTACCCTCAATCTTCTCATATATCTCTCCAACCCTCTTAATTGAATCCGACAACATCCTATACGACTGTTCCGCCTCTTCCTCATCCTCCTCTTCATCCTCCTCATCATCTTCCTCCCCCTCAGACTCCGAATTCCCAGGACTATCCCTCATCTCATCCGAGGCATTAGAATGATCCAAATAAACCCGCGGGTTCATAAACACAAACTCGCCCGAATCAACCCCACAAGCCAACCCACATTGCTCTTGCTGTTGTAGCTGCCTTGGTGACATTGTCATCAATACATCCATCTTCTTAAAATACACCCACTTACTAATCCCACCTCCTAATCCAATCACTTTAGCCTTCTCTCTCTTATACTTCATCTTCAATGCATTCAACCGGTTTCGACAATCCGATACGCTTCGTTTCATTCTTGTAGCCTCCGATACTCTATCTGCAACATCACTCCAATCCTCACTCCTCAAACTACTCCTCCCCAATTGAAGAAATCTCTCTCCCCAAATTTCTAAAAGAGCAAATGTACCTTGCTCCGACCAATCAGAAGCGTTTGATGAATTAGGGCTTAATTGGTAATTCCAAGTTGACAACTTTCTTTCTTTCCGGCGATGACGTGTCGGTGTACGACGACGGCGGTGACCGTTGAAGTCTTCGTCGTCGTCGTCGTCTTCTTCATCGTCTGTGTCGTCAATTCCTACTAATACGGCATCGTTTTCATCGTCGTCGTCGTCTTCTTCGGCGTAACGTTTTGGGGGTTTTGGTCTGCGAGAATATGGAAAGCTCGATCGGCGATCCATGGTGAAATTGAAGGTTAAAATTGATGAATTTGGAGGAGAATTTGTTGGAAAGAAAAAAACCCTAGGAGAGAGAAAAAGGTATGCAAAGGTGGCACAATTTTTGTGTTCGTGCTCACGAAATAAGGCTGGGAATGGGATGGCTGGGTCAGACGTCCTCTTCTTCGGTTTGCTCCCTGTAATCTTCTATTCGTCGGCCTCATATAGCACCACTCATATAGCATATAGTTTTTCTTTCTATATTTTAGTAGAATTACTATTGTGTCATTGTGTGTCCTGGAGCTTTGTCTAATTCCTCTTCAAGAGCGATAAAAGATTGTTTATTTCATAATCAAAACTAAGACCTTATTTGGCGATTAGAGATTAGTTGATAGCAGTTAATAGGGGTGCTAATTGAGTCGAGCAGGTCTCGAGTAACTCGAGCTCGACTCGGTCAACGCTCGATCGAAACTCGACTCGAGTTGACTCGGCTCGAAACCTTAACAAGCACGAGTTGAGCAGGGTCTTGCTCGACTAGTTAAGCTCGCGAGCAACTCGATACTTTTTTTCTTAAATATTAATTTTAAAAAAATCTATTTTATTTAATAAAAAAGTATATTAAAAACTTGAGATATATGGACCAACTTACCAAGCCCAATAAAATATTACTTTATGGTCCATGATTCATAAACTAGTATTCTAGTACTCACTTATCAAGTGTATATTAAGACGAAATCCAACAAGATTCCACATGACTATATTTTTCCTTATATATAAATAACAATTGATGGTCAAAAGTAGCTGGATGAATAGTTTATCAAAAACAAAAAGTAGCTGGATGAATAGTATCCAAAATCAACGTGTTATATTTAGAAAAAGAACGGAGGTAGTATTTCACTAGATAATGAGTATACCATAAGTCCATAACCTAAGATCAACCCCAAGAAGAAAGCCTCCCAAAAAACCTCGAAGTGGCTCTTAAAAATGGCGCGAAAACATTTTTTCTCTTAGAATTCCAACATCATCATTATAAGTTCACTCTCTCTTCCCCCCAAAATTTCATCACCTTTTCTTCCTCTCTCTCTCTCTCTCACCATGCAACGGCAAAGCTCAATCCTCTCCTTCTTCCAGAAACCCTCGCCGGAAAACCACAACTCCGGTGCCGGAATCCGCCATAGCGTTTCTTCGCAACAGAGCTTCAATGGCGTCGATACTAATAAACCTAACAACACTTCTTCCAAATCTTCTGCTGCTGCTTCTTCTTCGCTCGACGAAATCCGAGGTACCGACACTCCTCCGGAGAAAACACCTCGTCGGGCTCTTTTTGATCATTTAACTCCTGATGAAAATAAATCTTCCGTTTTCTCTAGTATTATGCACAAATTTGTCAAGGTTGATGCGAATAACCTAAATTCTCAGCGGTTCGTTCGTTTTTTTACTTAAACCTCATTTTTTAGGTTTTTTTGTATTTTTTTGAACTTTAGTTTACTGTATTTTAGTTGATTTGCTTGGCTTAGATGAGTTTTGTTGTGATTATTGTGTTGAGAATCGATTAATCATCGAATTGAGTACGCAAGTTGTGTTGGAAAGAAGTATGATTCATTGATTTGTGGATGTGTTGTTGTAATTTATCTTGAAAATGTAATGAGCATATTTCCTTGTTTGTTTATGTTTTGAAATTCATAATATTGGTTGAAATCATGAGCTACTAGTTTTTCTTACTTTTTTTTCATTGCTTAGATTAATTGCAAATTATGTGTTTAAGACATTCTACCTCCGTTTTTTTTTATTGTTACACTTTGACATCTTATACTATTCACAAATTTTACTTTGAACAATGTTTGTGATTTATATGTGAATAAAAACATAGTCATGCAGGATTTTGTTAGATGCGTCTTAATATGTATTTTATTAATATGTTCTTTTTATAATTTTTACAAATAAGTACAAAACAAGAGATATATGTCCTCAAAGTTTTGCATTGGCATGTGAGCAAAGTGCAAGTGTAACAATAAAAAAAAAGAAGGGAGTATACTTGAATGAAGACTCGCAAGAGAAATTCATGTGTGAATTATTAATTCTAAAAGCAGATAACATAAAGTAAAATGGAGCATTTTGAGATAGAAATCCAGAAGCTAAGTTTTATAATGGATTATCTATGTTTTTTGGGTCTTGATTGATGTTTATTTTTTCATTTAAGGAACAAAAGTGTAGCCACTTCGAGTCTGTGATTTCAGTAATTTATGTATGTCATGGTTAGACTTTGGAATGTCGAACTTTTTAGCTGTATGCCCTGTGCACAGTTTGTATTTTTAGCGGCATTTTGCTTTGGAGTACATATTTCTTATTTTGGTAATTCTTGTACACTTAAATTAACTGCGTGACACTTGCAGGAACGAAGACAACGGTGCTTCTTCAGTTGTTTGCTCGATGTTTGATATATTTAAAGAATGCAAGGAAGTGCCTAAGGAATCTGGCTCTTGTAAGATTCCTGAGAATAATTCTAACGGGATGTTTAGTACCTGTTTAGTGGATAGGAAATGTGATGTCAATCCTCTCCAACCAGAAACACCACTGGGCCGACCATTTGTTCCACGCTTGAAGCGAATTCAAGGGATCGTACTAATTTTAACGATAAAACTGACTCCAACCTGACAAATCCTAAAAAAAAAGTGAAATTCCTTGAAGAAGATTTGAAGCCAGGAAACAAAATTCCCGAGATGTTTCAGAAGCAGCTAGCAAGTTTGAATGGCTCCATCCTTCCAGAATTAGGGATGCGAATGGAAGAAGGCCTGATGATCCTCTTTATGATAAAAGGACACTTTATATACCACCTGATACCATGAAGAAAATGTCAGCATCTCAGAAGCAGTATTGGAGCGTGAAATGTCAGTATATGGATGTGCTGCTCTTCTTTAAAGTGGTAAGCAGTATTGACGAAAATGCCAACTGTTGCGACTTGAAATTTGTTCAGCTGGAAACTGCAGCTAGCTAACGTAATATGTATTAACTGAACTTATTCATGGGGCTTCCAATTTTTTGGTGTCTTTGTTTTGGTATAACAAGTTGTTAAACAATAAAAGGCTTTCCAGTCAGCCGCAACATGGAGTATTGTTTGTGCAGTAATCCTAATACCTTAAGATAAGTATCAATTTGCATATTTGTCTCTTTGTGTGTTGTTTTCCGTTCTATGTAGAGCAACTTGGACAAGGTATTATTTGGAAGAAGAAATACATATGAGAGGACGATTCCAGTGGTATGTTTCGATAATAAAATTAGTAACCAAAACGAAGTAGCTGGAGTTGAAAAGAATGTTGTGGCAAAAATGGTTTAGTTTGGATGCTTCGGTTTCTTGACACTGCAGTTTTAATTATATGTGTGTGTGTGGGGTATCTGTTTGTATTGTAATGTTAATTTTCTCTCTTTGGAATTTATTGACTAATATTCTGCACATTATTTCATGTAGGGTAAATTCTATGAACTTTATGAACTAGATGCTGAAATAGGACATAAAGAACTGGATTGGAAAATGACCAATAGTGGTGTGGGAAAATGTAGACAGGTATTTGGTTTGCTCTTCCACTCTTTGCTATTGTAATTAGTTATATTATGTATGTTAATGTGAAAATTCTCCTTGATTGAACAGATTTATGTTAACTTGTCATTTTGTCCCTTGTGTTCAGGTTGGTATATCTGAAAATGGCATTGATGATGCTGTGCAGAAGTTGGTTGTCTCGAGGGTAGGGGGTCTACTCAGATCTTTTTCCTTACCTGTTTGTGTATGAATGTTGACTAATCTGTTATAATTTCCTCTTTGGTGTGAGTCTTGTCCATTCTTTTATAAACTTTTGATTTTAGTTTTGATTCCTGTTGATATTGATACTGATATTGTTGCTTGTCTAATTCCTAGTGCTTCAGCATTATTGTTTGCACTGTTTGTTTGTCTACTCATAGATGGCATCTTTTTCTTCTGTTGAGTGGAAAATTGCCCTAACTTCTATATATACTCGAGTTATTGTCTTCATTTACATTCACAGCCTCATCCTCTCCACTATCTTGAATGTTGGTCTATTTATTGGACACTTTAGTGATAAGCTTTCCTTTCCCTATTTTGCACAATCCATTGCAGAGCAATATACGATACTCGAACCAAACTTTGATGTTAAGTATTTAGTCTGTTATCTTCCTACAATCTGTTGTTTGGCTTGTCCAATACCTTATACGGTTTACTTCTGCATATTCTTGCTAGTACCAACTAATCCAAAATTTTGTGCGCATAACAAGTTTCTCTATTGTATACTTCAGAGCTTGCTTGGCGAGTTGACCAATTTTTTGTTCGCATAAACACATAAATGTCTGAAGGCTCATGTTCTCATTTTGCTTTCGTGTAATATATCTATTACTTGTAAGTTCGTTTGAGTTCTTTTTGTCAATTTGTTTATATTAGAAATTTGTTGTTGAAGGTATAAAGTTGGACGAATTGAGCAGCTAGAGACATCTGATCAAGCAAAAGCAAGGGGTGCAACTGCTGTAAGTCCACTTGGCCCTGTCTCAAGGGTTTAGAACTGCAGACTTTATGACAATACATGTGCTTGGACTTGAAAATTTTGATTTCTTATCGGCTAATACTAAACCAATTTAATATCCAATTTCATTTCTAAGTGTAATTTGTCTTGGCCATCAAACAAACAGACAGTGTAGTGCATAAGGATGATTTTAGTAATGAGTTAAGTAGACCCTTTAGCCTTTGAGCAGCACCCAAAGGATTGGGCAAAACACTCATTGCTTTGTTTTGCAGAGTACTTGAGAAGTTGCGAATTTCTATAAATGATAGCTTTACTAGCAGGGATACCTTGAATTTATTAATACATTTCAACCAGTGTCAAATATTCCCCTCGTTCCAAATTCTTTGCTCCATTCTACGTTTTGGTACTGTTTCTATAAAGTTTGGGCTCATACCCACCCACTTTTCTCTCTACATTTTATGTCTCCTTAAATGCTTGCAAAATGTAAATGTAGCAAAGTTTTGTGAGATAAGTAAGGTAGCTCTATGGATACTGATCAACTCTATTATTCTGCGATTATGATCTAGCTCAATATGTCATGGAAGAAAAGTGTAAATGATACTACTACCTTTACAGTTTACAGATTTATCATTTCTTATTGTTTTTCTCTTCTCTGTACTATTTTCGTCCTTAACATTTGTCGGAAATTCAGATTTATCGATAATATTTATGTACTTCCTCCGTTTTATTTTTAGTTGTAAGGTTGTATTATATTCATAATATCAACTTTTTCCTCAACCAACCATGTGAAAAATCTCCTTGATTGAACAGATTTATGTTAACTTGTCATTTTGTCCCTTGTGTTCAGGTTGGTATATCTGAAAATGGCATTGAGGATGCTGTGCAGAAGTTGGTTGCTCGAGGGTAGGGGGGTCTACTCAGATCTTTTTCCTTCCTGTTTGTGTGTGAATGTTGACTAATCTGTTATAATTTCCTCTTTGGTGTGAGTCTTGTCCATTCTTTTATAAACTTTAGATTTTAGTTTTGATTCCTGTTGATATTGATACTGATATTGTTGCTTGTCTAATTCCTAGAGCTTCAGCATTATTGTTTGCACTGTTTGTTTGTCTACTCATGGATGGCATCTTTTTCTTCTGTTGAGTGGAAAATTGCCCTAACTTCTATATATACTCGAGTTATTATCTTCATTTACATTCACAGCCTCATCCTCTCCACTATCTTGAATGTTGGTCTATTTATTGGACACTTTAGTGAGAAGCTTTCCTTTCCCTATTTTGCACAATCCATTGCAGAGCAATATACGTTACTCGAACCAAACTTTGATGTTAAGTATTTAGTCTGTTATCTTCCTGCAATCTGTTGTTTTGCTTGTCCAATACCTTACACGGTTTACTTCTGCATATTCTTGCTAGTACCAACTAATCCAAAAGCATAACAAGTTTCTCTATTGTATACTTCAGAGCTTGCTTGGTGAGTTGACCAATTTTTTGTTCGCATAATCACATAAATGTCTGAAGGCTCATGTTCTCATTTTGCTTTCGTGTTATATATTTATTACTTGTAAGTTCGTTTGAGTTCTTTTTGTCAATTTGTTTATATTAGAAATTTGTTGTTGAAGGTATTAAGTTGGACGAATTGAGCAGCTAGAGACATCTGATCAAGCAAAAGCAAGGGGTGCAACTGCTGTAAGTCCACTTGGCCCTGTCTCAAGGGTTTAGAATTGCACTTCATGACAATACCTGTGCTTGGACTTGAAAATTTTGATTCCTTATCGGCTAATACTAAACCAATTTATTATCCAATTTCATTTCTAAGTGTATTTTGTCTTGGCCTTCAAACAAACAGACAGTGTAGTGCATAAGGATGATTTTAGTAATGAGTTAAGTAGACCTTTTAGCCTATGAACAGCGCACAAAGGAATGGGCAAAACACTCATAGCTTTGTTTTGCAGAGTACTTGAGAAGTTGCGAATTTCTATAAACGATAGCTTTACTAGTAGGGATACCTTGAATTTATTAATACATTTCAACCAGTGTCAAATATTCCCCTCGTTCCAAATTCTTTGCTCCATTCTACGTTTTGGTACTGTTTCTATAAAGTTTGGGCTCATACCCACCCACTTTTCGCTCTACATTTTATGTCTCCTTAAATGCTTGCAAAATGTAAATGTAGCAAAGTTTTGTGAAATAAGTAAGGTAGCTCTATGGATACTGATCAACTCTTTTTTTTTGCGATTATGATCTAGCTCAATATGTCATGGAAGAAAAGTGTAAATGATACTACTACCTTTACAGTTTACAGATTTATCATTGCTTATTGTTTTTCTCTTCTCTGTACTATTTTCGTCCTTTACATTTGTCGGAAATTCAGATTTATCGATAATATTTATGTACTTCCTCCGTTTTATTTTTAGTTGTAAGGTTGTATTATATTGACTTTTGACGCTATTCACAAATTCCATTTGACCTTGTTTTATTATATATACATAAGGAAAAACAAAGTCATGTGGGATCTTGTTAGATTCGTCATGTTATATGATTTCATAATATCAACTTTTTATAATATTTAATCCTACAAAATTAGAGATATTGATGTTCAAAGTTCTGCGTTGGCAAACATACCAAGGCGTTTGGGTACAACAGAGTTAGTATGAGACAATCAGATTACAGCAAGTGCAGAAATCAACTGTGCACCTTTGTCTGGTCTGCATTCTGCCTGTCTCTTAAGTATCATATGCTAAACAGGAGCCTTGCCTAGAGACTGAATTTAGCATGAATACCAACATGATTGAAAAATGCCCGTGTAGACGAAGCTTAAATAGAAGCACCTAAAGCCATTCATTCAAGTGCATCTTGAATTTTTTATGCATCAATGGTAACTTAAGTAATTAATTATTAAGGGATGTTATCAAAAAGTTTAGCTGGATCAACTTCTAATGAAGGATAAGTAGAAAATCCAGCTGTTGTTGTTGTAAGTTGTAACTTCCGTGAATATTGTAATATCAGAATAGAAGTGAAAAAAAAACAGCTTTACTTCTCACAAATGTTTCCGGTTCTTGGTTTTTCTATTGCATGATACTTGATAGAGAATTTAAGTGGCAAAAGTGATCTATTGAGAATGTCTAATAAGTATTTTATCCGGACCCTTCTCTATTGGTATTCGATAGATGGTTTTGGGTTTCTGGTGTGTGATTTCATTTTGTGGCCTCCCATTCTTGAGAGGTTTGCATAGTACTAGCTCATTCATTCATTTATGAGGAAAACAAATGAAGTCAAACTTTTGTGCCTTTAACAAAATTTCTGAATCACCTGACTTTCTTTTATTCCAATGCCAATATCTATGACCAATAAATTTTCAAACATTCTTCTGTTAAAAGCTCGCTATAGCTTAGAGGACTTTGCAAAAGCATCATGATGAGCCAAAAGTTTCTTTATAGGGTAGCCAGTGCTGTAGCTTGTGGTTCATTTGGATTTACAATGTGTCACTGATGTCATGATATAGCACCAATCAATAGAAATAATGTCTTCACGGGGTGAGTATAACTTTAAGGAATTATTGGCCTATGATCTAATGGTTGAAACCGTGAAAGGTAGAGTTACCTTCTGTTTCCAAACTAATGATTGTTGCCTGTTCACAGTCTTCAAAACCGGCCTTTGCTGTTATTATTTGCTATTCCTACTATATCAATGAAATCATACACTACCTTTGTCACTTATGTTTTTTCATAGAAGGAAGTGGCACATACTTTAAGGAAGAGGATGGATATGAAAAAGGACCTCTACTCTGGGAATTGTTATGACTGAACATGTTCTGTATTTCTTTTCCCATGTCAACGGTCTTAATCCTTTTCTCTTCTAATTTGTTTTTTTATGTAGGGATCTTGTGGGGATGGTGGTACTACAATTTTTGGGTTCGCTTTCGTTGATTGTGCTGCACTGAGGATTTGGATTGGTTCTGTCAGTGACGATGCCTCCTGTGCTGCTCTAATGGCCTTGTTGATGCAAGTATGTTCTTGGATCTCATTATACACGCACTTTTGGGTAGGCGTGAAATATGCAATTGAGATTTAACCTTAGTATTCTTTTATCTTTTGGATTTAGGTGGCACCCAAGGAAATAATTTATGAAAGTAGAGGTAAGCGTTTCTTTGGTTTAATTACTACATGCTCTTTTAAATTATCAAGGTCTTTTTATCCTCGCCTGTTAATAATCAAGTTTTTCGGTTCCTATATTGCATCTCATTCTTTTTAAGATTTATCAAGAGAAGCTCAAAAAGTGCTCAAAAAATATTCATCTACAGGTTTTTACAACTAAAGTTGCGGCTCAAAAGTAGATCGCTTTCTGATAATTCTTTATTTCATAGCATTTCATAACTACTTCTATTCTCATGTCTTGACTATGATATTTCCCCACTGAACTGGTTCTGATGGAGAAAGGTCCACAAACATTAGCAGGTCAATATTAGAACTGGCTAGTCAAAGGACTTTGTATGAATTTTGTGAACAAAGGGGATGAAAATGGGAATCGATTGTGCATGTGATAAGTGAAATTAGATAGATTAGATTTCCAGGAAGTCTAATAGGCTCACCGCATTCATTTTTATCCCACTAACATCCCTCGTGAAGGAGGTTGATTGCTTCCTGTCTACCATAGTATTTTGCGGCAAGATTAAGGCTCTGCTTGGTTGGACGAAAATAATTTTCAATAGAGAAACTTTCTATGATAATCAATTCCAAGGGAAACATAATTGTATTTCCCTGTTTTAGTTTCTTACCAGAAAAGTTAGAGAGAAAAAGAATTGAAATTGGAGGGAGAGGAAGGTAAGGAATAGAGAAGAAAATGTGGTATTTCTTCCATGAGAAAGGAAATGTTATCAATCCTTAGGAGAAATATATTCCACGATTGGGGAAACTGTTTTCCACCCTTAACAAACGAAAGGAAAATGAGAAAACCAATATATCATGAATTTATTTCCTCCCAACCGGACACTCTCTTAGATTGTAGCAGAGCTGGGCAAGTCAAGCCCGACTCCAGAACTCACTTAGCTGGCTCGGGTGTGCTGTAGTCTTACTCTTGCATATGGCAGAATATTGGATGGTGGTGTCGAAGTGGAACAACAAGTTATGTTGTTTACTTATATTCCCCATTATGAGAAAATATTTCCAGTACTTCCCTACTAGTTGTGGATCATCCCTAAATTTATTAAATGTTGCAGGTTCCAATTGTGTACAGATTACACCTGTGCTTCCAGTTAACGGTTTCTTGAGTGCCGCAGAAGCAAAGGATGTGATTCAGTCAAAGAAATACTTCAAAGGTTCTTGTGACCTGTGGGATCATCTTCTTGATGGTGTTAAAAATCATGAATTTACCTTATGTGCTTTGGGCGGCCTCATTGATCATTTATCCAGGTTGATGGTATGTTTGTCGTCTATTTCTTGGTCCATTGCAATAATATTTGTGGGTTTTATTCTATTCTACTAGGCTTTTATTCTATTCTACCACCAAACAAAACCTTAAATAAAAACCTGATTCTATTCTACCACCATCATTAGTCTTTTAAATTTTTTTATCTTTTCAGCTTGGCTGCTATGTGCCATCTGAGATGTGTGTTTTATCAGTTGCCGACATTATTTTCACTAGGCTTGGTGCAACTGATCGGATTATGACTGGAGAAAGTAAGTTTCATGACAGCTTTCCCCACTTATCTTCTTGACTCGGATGCCATTAGATTAGAGTTGGGCTGGATTCAATGTAAGGATCCAAGTGGTAAGCCATCAGCCTATTGTGTTGTGTGGCTGGTACAATATGAAATTTGCTTATACTATTTTCTAATAGGTCATCATCTAATTTACTCTTTGTGAAGAAGTTCTGTTGTGTCCAGAAAAGGTTGGTTGTCTTCAATGTGGTTGTTATGATCCATATCTGGTTGATACTGCCAGATTTTAATGCTTATAAACATTGAATAGCTTTTTTTTTTAATCGGCTCTTTGCATATCATGTTCTTGATCCACCTTACATTGTAGGGGAACCATGATCAAGGAAAAAAGAGCTGGAGTCCATGCTTGGGGTCCTGTGAAGTTTTCTGTTCTTTTGGGTTATGTATTAATCTTGCACGACCTTGTTTCGAGCATTAAGTTGCAAAATTTTATCTTTCACGACCTTCTTAATTACTGATTGTGAAATAATCTGCAGGTACATTTTACATTGAGTGTGCGGAAACACCGAAACAGCATCGGTTCTGCAAAATGCAACACAAGATTCTCTTGTCCTTCTTGATGAGCTTGGTCGGGGAACAAGTACATTCGATGGATATGCCATTGCATATGCTGTGAGAACTTAATGCTCATTTTTTTCAGTAATTGTTTTTTTCCCTCAATTTTTAGTAATTGATCCTGAAAAGAAATGTTCTTCCTTGGTTTTAAAGCTGTACATGATGTTAATCTCATATGGATTTATGCAACTTTGGTCCAAGATTACAACATACTAGCTATGGGAGTAACAGTAACCTTATCATTTAGATCATACAATGTGTAAGAAGTTAATATTTTGAACTCATCAGGTCAAAATTGTGATTTTTGATCCATATTAAGTGATGGTTTTTCCTTTTGTTGGTTGAAACAACAGTATATGCTTATATTACTAAATCTTGTTTACAAGTGCATATTTGATGAATACACATAACCAACGAAGTTTTTAACATTTTCCAAAGATTAATCCAGAAATGATTGGATAGAATTGGTTTTTCCATGGTAAAAGTGATGTTTTTGTGTACGCTGTAGTTATGCAATCAAAATCATGAATATAGTCTGGCAATGAAGAAAATAGTAGAGTAATGATTGTGGCCAATGTTTTCTCTGGTTTAGATTTGATAATTGCTTGGCCTCAATTTTTGTCCATCTTCAGGAAAGAAAAAAGAATCTGATATGGTTTGCCTTTAATAAATACAATCTTCCTGATCATCTCTGCAGGTATTTCGCCATCTGATTGAGAAGATGAACTGCCGTTTATTATTTGCCACTCATTACCACCCATTGACTAAGGAATTCGCATCCCATCCTTATGTTTCACCGCAACATATGTCTTGTGCTATGAAACCAAGATCCTCCTTAGGAAAAGACTTAGAATTGGTTTTTCTCTATCGACTTGCATCTGGAGCTTGTCCTGAAAGCTACGGCTTACAAGTGGCTCGTATGGCTGGAATACCTGAGCAAGTAGTTAATGCTGCTTCAAGTGCTGGTGAGGCGATGAAAGAAATGATAGGGGGCGAGCTTCAAGTCAAGTGAGCAAAGATCAGAGTTCTCAACTCTCCATGAACAATGGTTAAAGAACATCCTGTCTCTTACATGTGAAGAGAGCAATATTGATGATGATACATATGATACCCTTTTTTGCTTATGGCATGAGCTAAATACCTCATATAAGAATTCCTTAGCCCTTGTATAGGATAATGTAACATGAGTGGCAAATGTCAGTTATTTTGGGTCCTGTGGTGGGTGGAATATTTGTAATCGGGGTGCTAATTTTGTCCGATGTATGATATAAATCAATGTATGTACTCTGGTGAAAATCCCTTTGTTATATAGTAGAAAGCGGTGCGACTTGCTCTATCTCTCGACTCTGCCTGCATTTAAGATCTTTTTTGATAGCATATTTTTTTTTACAAAAAATTGACTTCCGATTCTTACTTTCTCAAGTTCAAAAAATTCTCCCTCCGAATTTTTCAGGTCTTCAAAGTGCAATTTTTATCAATATTTTTTATGCATTATCGTATGATTGGGTGTAAAACATTTTCGGTGTAATATGATTTTCATGGAAAACAATTTACAATAGAAAACACAATTTCAAAATTAGTTTTCCGTTGTTTGGTTCCAATGTAAGAAAAATGATGAAAAGAAAGGAATGAAAAGGAAAGTAAGGAGGTAGTGAGAGGAGTGTAGTTTTCCTTCATTTTGAAGGAAAAGTGGTTTTCCATTGTTGGGAGAGCAATTTTACTCCTAGGGAAAATTGTTTACACTTCTTTGCAAACCAAACAATGTAAAATTGAAAATAGAGGAAAACAGTTTTCGGGAAAATGTTTTTACGCCATACCAAATGGAGTCAATATCTTTGAAAAAGATATGAATACTCCGTGTTCTTGGTAGTATTACTACCCTTAATCGAATTAGTATGGCAATTTCGAATCAATGAGCCTTTTTAGCAAATTTGGTTATCTTCCTTTTACTTTTTTTAGACTAAGCGCAAAAGGTGCTTAGTCCATGCAATGATAGAAGTTGTACTAATGGAAAGGGGTCTTAGTTTTTTTTGGTGCTAATAGAAGGGGTCTTAGTAATGATGAATAAAGTTATATTTATTTTACTTGAAGGTGGTGAATAATTTCTTAACATAAAACATAAATATTAATAACAAAACTAACAGTTAGGATTCTTGGCTCTTCGTCTTAAAAAATACTTATAAATAAGGACTATTATGTTAATATGAGAGCAACATTTCTATAAGGAATTTTATTTTCCAATATTGCTATTAAGTAATATAAAGCTAAGTTGCATTCTTTCGTGGAGGAGTTTAGGCTTGTAATTTTTCTTTTTTCATTTTTCAATAATTTTATATAGTTCAATTTTAAATATGTGGCTAGTGGCTCCTTGTCTCAGAGAATTTCAAGGTAAGAGACCTTGATTTAGTTTATAATCACAAACCAAGATCATTTCTCATTACAAATAAAGATTAAATGTGAAAACTAAACAGCCACTTATTTGGCAAATTAAAATAGTAAGTCCTATTTCTTCCAATCATGCAACTAACTTTCTCAAATTTCTTCATCACTAACAACCCAAGATCATTTCTCATTACAAATAAAGATTAAATGTGAAAACTAAACAACCACTTATTTGGCAAATTAAAATAGTAAGTCCTATTTCTTCCAAATTTCTCCACTAACAAACCAATACACCTAAAAACAAGGAGGGAAAAAAGAAGAAAGAAATCTAAACCTGAGAGTAAATTAAACACAAGTAGTGAAATGAAAAGAAAAATTCCATGTCAAGATACATAAGAAAAGAAATTGGTATTTCATGCACCATTAACACAGAAGTAGGTGCAGTTTTAGCAGCATTAAGAAACAGCTATGAAACTTCCACCACAGAAGATTATTACCATGACACAACAATCCAGCAACAATCCCTAAAATCCTTAAGAACCTTAATTTTCAATCCTCAACAACAATGGCAATACATAGATCCTTCAATTTACCTATCCCCTTTCTTAGATGTAATTCAAAGCGACGATGTCCCAGCATCAGCAACAAGCATTGCTCTTTCGTCGCTCATCAAACTATTAAAACTCCAAGTTTTCGACGAAAAAACTCCAGGAGCTCAAGAAGCCATGAATTCTTTAGTAATGGCTTCCACAAGTTGTCGGGTTGAAAGGACGGACCAGATGAGAGAAGAAGGGATTCTAATGAAGGTTCTCCAGCTTCTAAATGGCATCATGACCCACCCGGCTTCTTGCCTTCTGAAAGATGAATCGGTTTGTCGAGTGATCAACACGGCTTTTCAAGTGGTTCAACAATCATCAAATCGAGGCAATTTGCTTCACAGAACTGCTAAATTTGTAATGCTTGAGATTTCTCAAACTGTGTTTTCTAGGTTGAATGATATACAAGTGAAAGAAGGGGAGAATTCAGAGTCAGATTCAGAGGAATTAGATGATAGAAATGATATTGTGAATTCTGGATTTAGTCTTCGATGTGTGGTGGATATTTTTCAGTTCTTGTGTTCTTTGTTGAATGTGGTTCAGACTGTTGAGATTGATGGGATTGTATCTCAGAGTAATGATGAAGATATTCAGATCTTGGGTTTGGTGTTGATTAACACAGCATTGGAATTGAGTGGAGATGGATTTGCTAACCACCCTAAACTTCGAAGGATGATGAGGGATGATCTCTTCCACCACTTGATCCATTATGGCACTCGTTCTAGTGCCCTCATTTTGTCCATGATTTGCAGCACTGTCTTGAATTCATATCACTTCCTTCGTGGGTTAGCACTCGCTTCCTTAGTTTCACCTGCAGTATAAAGTTAACCTCTGATGACCTGTTATGGTAGACGTTAATACATGACAGTTTGATGGTAATGAGTTTGTGAGCAATTCTGTAAAAGGAAGCCTTGTACCAAAGATTTCAGCTAAACACCAGACAATTTGGTGGAGAACAAGAGGTGAAAGACACCACACCCTCATTATAAGGCTACATGAGCAAGGGTTGTCATTGCGACTTGTTCTCCGCCAAATAATTTGATGTTTTGTGTCTTTCGAAGCAGCCTGTGGTGATGCAATTTTACCTCCAACTCAAGTATGTGTTTTTTTCCATTGATTTCATTCTCAATCGATACCACGTTTGCAATGGTGATGAATGAAAATGAAAATTAAGAAGAAAAAACACATATTTGAGACCAGGGTTGCATAACAACAAGATTTTTCTTACAAAATTACACATAGAACTGTTACTATCAGGTCATCTATGACTAACAATAATAAATGAGAAGAGTAAAAAAATTTCCAAACAATGACACGGGTAATATGTTTTCACAATCTTGCAGGTCACTTAGGCTCCAGCTTGAAGCATTTTTCACCTTTGTTTTATTCAGAGTAGCAAAATTTGGTAGTTCAATGCAATATCAAGAAGTTGCACTTGAAGGTATCATCAATCTCTGTAGACAACCCACATTTCTAATCGAGACATACGTAAATTATGACTGTGCTTTCACATGCTGCAACATGTTCGAGGAAATGGGTAAGCTGCTCTGCAAACTGGCATTTCCTATGTCTAGCCCTTTAACAAGTTTGCAACTTCAAGCCTTCGAAGGCTTAATCATAATCATCCACGCCATTGCTGATAAACTAAACAAAGGCGGAGAAAGAGAAGGAGTTTCCTTTGAACCATTCCCAGTTCAAATATCAGAGTATTCACCCTATTGGGAAGAGCCAGTAAGAAAAGAAGACGACTTGGAAAACTGGGTATATACTTTAAGATTGAGGAAAGCACAAAAGAGGAAGCTATTGATTGCTGGTACGCATTTCAATCAAGATGAGAAAAAAGGTCTTGAATACCTTAAAATTTCCCACTTAATTCCAGATCCACCAAATGCAAAAGCTTTTGCTTATTTCTTTCGGTTCACTCCTGGGCTTGATAAGACTGCCATAGGAGATTATCTAGGTGATCCAGACGAGTTTCACCTAGAAGTGCTGAATGAATTCACAAGCTTATTCGATTTTACAGGTGCGGTTCTTGACACTGCATTGAGAACCTACCTAGAGACTTTCAGACTGCCCGGGGAATCCCAGAAGATTCACAGGATACTAGAGGCTTTCTCAGATAGATTCTTTAATCAGCAATCATCTGAGCTCTTTGAGACCAAGGATGCAGTGTTTATCCTTTGCTACTCTCTCATCATGTTAAACACAGACCAGCACAATCCACAAGTAAAGAAGAAAATGACGGAGGAAGAATTTATCAGAAATAACAGGGCTATTAACAATGGGAAGGACCTTCCTCGGGAGTATCTATCAGAGTTATTTCAATCCATTGCCACCAACGCAATTGCAATATTTGCTCAAGCCAATTTATTGGTTGAGATGAACCCTAGTCGTTGGATTGATCTGATAAGTCGATCCAAGTATACGACTCCCTTCATTGCTTGTGACTTTGATCATAGGCTAGGTAGAGACATGCTTGGCAGTATTGCGGGTCCCACAGTTGCTGCTCTCTCTGCAATATTCGAGCATGCTGATGATGATGAAGTCCTCAATGAGTGCATAGAAGGGATAATTTCAGTGGCTAGAATTGCACGACATGGGCTAGAAGACATCCTCGATGAGCTTGTAGCTTTGCTCTGCAAATTTACCACCCTGTTAAATCCATATGCATCTGCAGAAGAGACGCTATATATATTTGCTAATGATTTAAAGCCAAGAATGGCAACTCTAGCCATTTTCACTATTGCTAATAAATTCGGAGGATCCATTAGGGGAGCCTGGAGAAATATCATTGAATGCCTGTTGAAACTCAAAAGGCTTAAGCTACTTCCCCAATCCGTGGTTGACTATGACACCTTAGTTTCTGCAGAGGGTGGGTCCCACTCAAGATCCATCAGCGAAGATTCCAAATTTGGGAATGGCAGAGGAAACAACTCCATAGCAGCAGGTCGGCTTTCAAACTTGTTATTGGAGAGTAATGAAGACTCACTAGTTCTTGGTGGAAGTGAGTTTGAGCAGAACCTGAAAGTCATACAACAATGCAAAATCGGGAAAATTTTTAGTAATTCGGTTAAGTTACCTGCAGAAACATTGTTGAATCTGGGAAGATCTCTAATCTTTGCAGCTGCAGGAAAAGGGCAGAAATTCACAACAGCAGTTGAGGAGGAAGAAACAGTCACTTTCTGCTGGGATCTAGTAGGCGCTATTGCCTATGCAAATATTGACAGGTTTTCCACTTTCTGGCCCGCTTATAACGACTACATTATTCAAGTTACTCAGTTCCCTCTTTTTTCTCCTGTGCCATTTGCTGAAAAAGCAGCACTAATCCTCTTCAAATTGTGTGTCAAACTCCTTTCCTCTCACCAATCCGACAAGTATCCTGAAGAAGTCATGTTTAGATCAATAAACTTGATGTGGAAACTTGACAAGGAAATTCTTGATACCTGCTGTGAAGTCATCATCCAAACAGTGTGCAAAATTTTGATCGAATACCCAAGCAATGTACAAACCCAGATCGGGTGGAAGACACTGCTGCATTTGTTGTCAGCCAATGGTCGACTTCCTGAAAACTATGATCAAGCAGTTGAGGCAATAATTCAGCTATTATCCGATGGGAAAAACATGTCCCGAATTAATTATGCATATTGCATTGATTGTGCTTTTGGCTTCGTTGCCCTGAGAACCAGTCTGGTGGAGAAGAACATACTAATAATGGATCTAATGGCTAAATCTGTCAATTTGCTGATTCAATGGTATAGAGATCAATGTGAGAATGAAAGCAGTATGAGCAATGCAAGCATGACGAGCAGTTCTTCAATGGAAGATGGTAAATATGGCAATTTCACCTTAAATTTGTTTGTCAAGCTAGGAGAAGCCTTGAGAAAGACAAGTCTAGCACGCCGTGAAGAGGTGAGAAACCAAGCAGTAGCAAGCCTAAAAAAAAGCTTTGAACTAGCACAGGAACTCGACTTAACATCAACTAACTGCATCAACTGCTTTAACTATGTGATCTTTGCTATGGTTGATGATTTGCATGAAAAGATGTTGGAGTACTCGCGGAGAGAGAATGCAGAGAGAGAGATGAGGAGCATGGAGGGTACCCTGAAGAACGCAATGGAGTTCTTAACAGACATATTCTTGCTATATTTGAAGTCAATATCAGAAAATCCAGGATTCAGGACTTTCTGGTTAGGGTTGTTAAGGAGGATGGACACTTGCATGAAAGCTGATTTGGGTGTCCACGGTCCATCGAGAATGCAGGAAATAGTACCAGATTTATTAAAGAAGATGATCGCGGTAATGAAAGACAGGGAAATTCTGGTGCCAAAGGAAAATGATGATCTATGGGAGATAACTTACATCCAAATTCAATGGATAGCTCCATCAATCAAGGGGGAGCTCTTCCCCGATGTCCCTTCTTAATAATGATTTATGCTCGCTTAAAATTTTTGATCTTATGAAGAGTATATAATAGCACATCAGTCTTCTTTCTTGCTTACATTTAGTTTTCTTCTCAAATTATGTCTCTTTATAGTAAAATATACAAATATGATATTCAATATTTGATTCTTAAGGTTTGAAATCCAAAATGTTTAAATGTGTGGAATACAGAACATGAGGAAATAGGAACAGAGACATAAATGAAGATTGAAGAAATCAGATGGAAATCTCAAACAGCAGCCAACTGGTACTGTAGAGTATGCTTATATAAACTATTGATGTAATATTTTTCAATGACGCTACACTTGTGTTAAAAAGAGGCTTCCCGGTGGAAATTAGAAAAAAGAAAAGAAACATAGATCATAAGCCTAGACGCAAACCAGAAAATACACGTTAAGGATTCTAAGAAACTGAGGCTTTACACATTTAGCCTTTTGAGCTTGCGGAAGGTACCTATCATGCCTTCCCTTTGAAGAGGAACTTACAGCAGCTCTCATCAATTTCGTCCTACTGAGGTCATCCACTGAAACAAGTGAATCTTAAGGTTAGATTCATTATTGCAGACAACTGACAGCTTCAAAATGTAAACAAATAAGCACATATTGCAACACTTATTACAGAGATATATACTCAATATTCATTCCGCATATTTGGTAGCCAGTAATTAATGGTGGTAATGGTAATGAATTGATCTGAAATTTTAAGTCTCGTGCAATACCCATGGTGATAGAATTATCAAAACTCAGCATGAAAATGGCATTTCCAAGTTTCATCAAACAAAGGATATCGAACAAGATAAACTGCATACTAGAGGATGTCAATAAAGCAAATGCCAACATACATACAAGAAAAAGTTTGTCGGTAGAATGCTTTACTTCCAGGGCTTAAGCATACACAACCAGCATATATAGTACAAACTTGCAGTCCAAACACCAACAATCTCAAAAACCAAAACTAGAAGTAAATGATACTCATATCGAACATATTATCAACTCTTGAAGTAAATAGCTATATATATTGATCACCATCTTACCATTTGTATCCTTAAACCCAATCTCAACTTCAACCACAACTATATATACAAGGAAAATATTTACTCAAAATAACAATGAGAAAACTACAAAAGGCAACAGAAATACATCACTCACTCACATTTTCAACAGAGCAATCACTATCCTGATCATCCTTTACTCCTAATTTCGCAATCTCAGCCTTGGTTCAATCAATCATATCCTTCTTTTGCAACTCCAATTCTCTCTTATACTCAACCCTCATCTTCTCCAATTCCATCATATGTTGCTTCTTACTATCCTCAATCTTCTCATATATCTCTCCAACCCTCTTAATTGAATCCGACAACATCCTATACGACTGTTCCGTCTCTTCCTCATCCTCCTCCTCATCTTCCTCCCCCTCAGACTATGAATTCCCAGGACTATCCCTCATCTCATCCGAGGCATTGTAATGATCCAAATAAACCCGCGGGTTTATAAACACGAACTCGCCCGAATCAACACCACAAGCCAACCCACATTGCTCTTGCTGTTGTAGCTGCCTTGGTGACATTGTCATCAATACATCCATCTTCTTAAAATACACCCACTTACTAATCCCACCTCCTAATCCAATCACTTTAGCCTTCTCTCTCTTATACTTCATCTTCAATGCATTCAACCGGTTTCGACAATCCGAAACGCTTCGTTTCATTCTCGTCGCCTCAGAAACTCTCTCTGCAACATCACTCCAATCCTCACTCCTCAAACTACTCCTCCCCAATTGAAGAAATCTCTCTCCCCAAATTTCTAAAAGCGCAAATGTACCTTGCTCCTACCAATCAGAAGCGTTTGATGAATTAGGGCTTGATTGGTAATTCCAAGTTGATAACTTTCTTTGTTTCCGGCGATGACGTGTCGGTGTGCGACGACGGCGGTGACCGTTGAAGTCTTCATCGTATTCGTCGTCGTCGTCGTCTTCTTCATCGTCTGTGTCGTCAATTCCTATCAATACGACGTCGTTTTCATCGTCGTCGCCGTCTTCTTCGGCGTAACGTTTTGGGGGTTTTGGTCTGCGAGAATATGGAAAGCTCGATCGGCGATCCATGGTGAAATTGAAGGTTAAAATTGATGAATTTGTTCAAAAGAAAAAACCCTAGGAGAGAGAATTGCAATGTTTCTTCTCGCCGAGAGGTGCACGACGATGACAGTTTTGCGATAGTTTAATCTTATTTTTCTTTTTCTTTTTCTTTTTCTTTTTAGTAAAATAAAGTTTTGGGTGATATACTGCTTTTAGAAAGGATTTGACCCAAAAATTATCGATCCCAGAGCCCAAATCTCATATTCTACCCTCGTAAATAGGGATGGAAATGGATCGGGTTCGGGGCGGGTGGGGCTTCACCCGCATCCATCCGCTCCACCCGCATCCATCCGCTCCACCCGCATCCATCCATCACCCGCATAAACCATCACCCGCATCCATCCATCCGTCATCCATCGGGTGAACGGGTGGGCCGGGTGGTTAGCGGGTGAGGAGATATATAACAATTTTTACAAAAAAATATGCCATAAGATACATATTTATTAAAATTTTCAACTAAAATTTTTTATAAAGTAAGTAAATAAACATGTGTAATTGATAATATGGATGATGGGTGGGTGTTAAGCGGGTGATGGATCGGGTGACGGATGAAAAAAATCTCACCCGCATCCGACCCGCATCCACCACCCGCTTCACCCGCCACCCGCTTTTCATCCATTTATTTCGGGTTTCACCCGCTTAATAAAACCGGGTTAAGCGGATGATGGATGATCCATCATCCATTTCCATCCCTACTCGTAAAGTGTCATTTTCCCTTCAAAAGAGTGGCTAAAAAAGAAAATGGGTCACTAATAATAAATTTCTCAAAAAAGAAAAATGAGTCAACTAAAAAAAGGGGTAGCATAGTTGGGCAAATGAATAAATGATGATGTGTTCTCTTTCACTTATAAAATAGGTTTTAGGTCAATAAGTTCGGTTCGGGTGTAAATGCGCCTAATACAACACTCAAAATAAGTTCCAATAAGGGTAATCAGTGCAATATGTTGATTCATGTTTTTTCAGGTGAATAGAACACACCCTAAATGATTCATATATGTATAACTCATGACTCGTTCATCACCCTTGTGGCCTTGTCTATATACTTCCCCTGTTCTTGTTTTTTTTGTTGCATTATATTTGTCATTTAGCCATGTGGCTGCTATTTATCTAACAAGTTTGACTATAGTCGCTTACTATTATTTTATAATATACTTATACATAATTAAAGATATTAATGGTTACAGAATTGTGTTGGAGAACGTGAAAAATAAAATAAAATGCTACAACTAAGAGAAACAGGGGAAATATAAACATAGTTTTGAACTCAACACTTCAATTATGGAGGTAAGAAACTTAAGCAACTATACTTCAATATTATATGTTCATTTCTCAACAAAAAAAGATGATATTGTTGACTGTTAAGGGAAAAAAAATCAAGTATTTGAGTTGCAATGTATGAAATGCATAACATTTATATTAATGACTTTTTTTTCTCTCTTACACTAATATGTTCTTACATCAAAGTAACACTATATATAAATTAATCACAACATACGTACTCAATAATTTTAAAAATTGTAGATTACGCAGCAAGTCGAGGCATCACCGAAGCCATTCACTAGTTATGTTTCTGAATTACAGTGTAGTGCATAAATTAACCAAGCAAATTGCATTATCCTACTTCCTCCGTCCCATAATATAATCGCTCACATTCTTTTTTTGAGTGTGTCCAAAATATTGTCTTTTATATTATTCTTTTTCATCAATTTGTTTGGACTAAATTATCCTTAATTTTCTACATAAACTTTCCAAGATACTCTTACCTTTCTTTCAAAATATGTGCTGCTATTTATTATTTTACACCATTTCAAGGAACATTTATTGTTTTTTTTTTTAATTTTTAATGAAGGAAAAAGAAAATAAAGAGCTAGTTCCAAGACAAAAGTAACGAAAAAGCACTTCCTTAAGTACGTTCTTTTGGGAAATCATATTACTCCTTCAATTTTGTTAATTCCCGTGAAAAATGAGAAGTGAACACTATATTATGGGACAGAGGGAGTACATTTGTTCAGCATAAACTCACCCAACACACTTGGACAAAAGAGTTGACCCATTTTAGGCTTAGATATTGGGGCGAGCGAGAGTAAGGCCAAGATAGATGTTGGAAGTTCAACAATTCTCAAAGAAAATTATCCTTCAACTAAGAGATTAGGAAAAAGCAAGAGAAAACCCTTTGTCCGACATGGAAGAAAAAACAAGTATCTCCTTGTTTAGATATGAAAGTGCTTTAAAACATCTTGTTTAGTAATGGGCTAGAAGAATTGTAACCACACATGCACGTCGGGCTCGTGACGAGCGTGGGCGTGGACTGTGGGTTTATATTCCTTTTTGGACCCCAATCAATTTGGTTTGCTGCTAATTGCAAAGATCTCGTCTTACTGTTATTAGCGTGGATACCTAGTCGTTACTTACGAGATTTTCGCCTTGATTTCTTCCCTTATTTTAACCTTTCCGTTTTCCCCTTGCCTTGCTGACCTTATAAATGGTTGTTCTCTTGATCAGTTTTATACACAAAAAACAATACGAAACTCTCATCTCTTAAAATGTTCTCTCTAGTATTGGGAAAGTTCTAATATCCATCGTTGTTTGTGAGTGCAAACGAACTGCGGAGCCATGCTAATCCTGGAGGGTGATCACAGTGAGCAAAATCGTCTTTTAGGACAGTGGTCTTCCAACAACGTCGGGAGTCGGGACAACTTCTTTTGATTCCTCAGTTCTATAAGTTTATTTAATGTTATTATTGCGACAATAAAAACCCAGAAATTGGGTCGGGTCAAGCCATGCTAAAAAATCTACCACCTAACTAAATAATCAGTTTGTGTTTATGTTGATCAGCTCTACTATAAAATCACAAAAAAGAATAGACTAAAGAATCCACTTACGTGCCTCTATATATATAACCTTTTTTTCAAAAAGGAGGCGTTGATGCATGAATTTCAGAGTGCACATACAGTGCCTAGTGTGACTACTGAGTAGTGAGCAAGCATCCCGAAACCTCCAGGAGACCAGGACATGCAAAGTCATTCAAAGAATCAAAGTATCCATTAGTTTATGAAACGTCATTTTACGAGCCAAATAAAGAAACTAAAAACAAAAATTTAATGTTAGCCAAGTGTATACACTTTAGTCTTTAGAGACATCTTTAGTCCGAAGCACTAGGACAGTATTAACTGCCTGCTCCACCCGTGAGCCCCGCCTCTCAACCGCACCACTCACCTGAAAACCATCTTTAAATACTTATGAAAGTTGATAAAAAGATTCGGCAAAAGCTAACGGACGCCCCGGGGCGCTAGATAAGAAATATATTGTTTTACTTAATTACTCATATTTATAAAAAATAATATAATAATGTATAATTCCAATGCAATGCATTTAAATGCTTTGCATTGGAATTAAATGTTTTTCCCTTTCCTATTGAAAAACATTAAATGCTTTGCATTAGAATTATATATTATTTTATTATTTTGTATAAATATGAGTAATTAAGTAGAACAATATATTTCTTATCTTATCGGCTGCATCCGGCATGGATCGAAAAGATTTTAGGCAAACACCATTTACAATAATATATAAATGGCCCTGAAATAAATCTGTAACATGATCCAATCTTATCCATGATTTAGTAGGCCCTAAAACTACTTTTATAAGGTTCTGCAAAATTTTACATCAGTCTAAAATTAAAGTAAAAACTAGTGTATGCCAATACGCCCTGAATTTTGATCTACATTTTATTGAATATAGAAGTCAGTGATAAGCAAGAGTGATGAGTATAAGGAGAAGAACAATAACCGATCATGCATTAGTAGAATATATAACTTGCCTTATTAGCAGGTTCAGCACAACATATCTGAAATTTCATTTGCTAGGTAGTACTTATCCGAGCTGGGCTCAATATCTTAGAATAAGATAATATACAAGTAAAATAGTAAAAAGAAGGAAATAAGTTTATTACATTCAAATTCTTATTGCACTCATTTACGAAAAGATAGTAATCGGGCTACTTTGAATAACTTGGCGCTTCAGTTGACTCTATACACATGTCTAAAAAAACAGGGGAAGTATATTTTTTTTTTTCATTTGGGCCCCATTCGAACCCAGTAGTAAGATAATTCTCACAATTTCGCACTTCGCATGGCACTCACCCAAAGCGCCCAACAAGCCCCAAACCCCCTCCCCATAACAATATTGAACTTTTTCCTCACTTAAGATTTGAAGCTTTGCCTCCCATGGGAGATAGGAAGCCCATCTGAGTGGGCCGGGTCCTTGGTGGGAAGTATATATATATTAGTTTACAGGCTTTGTACGTTTTATTATAAATTCGGGATTCCTATATGTGGGATCTAGTTTGTGTTTGTATTTTTTTTTTGATAATTTTGTTTTTTATTCATTTCAGAATCATCCCATGAAGAATGATTGATTACAAACTTACATTCCGCTTCATGAAATCATACATCCCCCTGACAATTCGAATGAAATAGAGAAACTTCACAACTACCAGAACAGCATAGATACACAATACATTAGAACTCAGACCAAGGAGTCACAAAAATGAATATTTGTCTAAAGCCAAGCTATGAAATCATCTCTTCTTTGAAGTCCTTGTTTTGCCAATGTGTCTGCCACAACATTTGATTCTCGAGTTCCCAACTGAAGTGGCTTTTCGGATGAAGTTTATGATGAAAGTGAGATTCCATGGGCCTTTGGAAATCCCTGTACACCAGTTTACAGCATTTCTAGAATCCGATTCCACAATTAATCGATGGTCACGCAAGTGAGCTTGTGCTAGTTTGTGTTTGTATTATCGTAGATTTGTAGTAATATAAGTATTATATAATTATAAACTCCTTCCACGGTAAAAATCTAACCAATCAACCAACGTGTATTAGTGAACTCTATTTTTTTTAGAGTTAAAATCTATTATAATTACTTTAAAGATCTTCTCACTGGATTTCCCAATTGTTCAGTAACTGTAAGTGTACAAAAATAAGTAACTAGTTATGACTTATGAGTACAATGATTTAACGACAATGAGTTAGTTGCAGGTTCATCCACGAGTTCCCATGAGTTCCAATTAGTTGCCTCTCAGTTAATTGCAGAAGAGAGAGAGAGAGAAAGAGGGGCCGGTTACGTACCGTTACTCCATGAATGCAAAATTGAATGCATGCAACAACGAAAATCATGTAGAAATGCATGGATTATAGGTGTTGCTTATCTGGACGTGGTTGTAAAGCTTTAGATCTCCCAACTATCTACCTTCATATCAATTACTATATTCATATTATATTATCAACTACTATCATTTATGTGCCAGTTTTTGGCTTTTCTCCCTAATAATAGCACATGTAAAGAAGAAAAATTACTCTTCGTAATAAGGAGAAAATCCAACTACTTTAATGGACCGCATTTAATTGTCACTTTCTCAACTCTAGCAGTATATATTCGTGAAGTAGATCAAGGAACCATAGTGCTCATTAGAATTTCAAACTGTAATCTATAGTAGTTATGGCAATAAAAGTAGCTTTAGTTCTATGGCTAATTGTTGTAGTGGCTAGTTCTCTAAGGGTTGAGGCTAGGGAAGTCACTATTAAGGAAGGAGGTGGAGGAGATGTGAAGAAGCCAGAAACGTTTTGGGGTGGAGTTGGTGGTGGAGTAGTTGGATGGAAGAAGGGGTGGCATTTTGGACACTCATTTGGCTATGGAAAGGGAGTTGGGTTTGGGGTGGGACATGGCATAGTGTATGGCAAGCCTGATTGCTATGGAAAAGGAGGTTTGTTGGGGGAGTAATTGGCGGCGGAGTTGGTGGTGGTGTTGGTGGCGGCGTTGGTGGTGGAGTTGGCGGTGGTGTCGGTGGTGGCGTTGGAGGAGGTGGAGGCGGTGGCAGTGGAGGAGGAGGTGGAGGCGGTGGTGGTGGTGGTGGTGCTGGAGGCGGTGTTGGTGGTGGTGTTAGTGGTGGACATGGGAAGGGTGGATACTATGGAGGTGGTGGTGGACATGGGACAGGTGGTCATCATGGTGATGGCACAAAGCACCATAGTGGGAAAAAACATCATAGTGGAAGTAAGGGCGGAAGTATAGTTGGTGGAGGAATTGGCAAAGGAGTTGGAGGAGGTGTAGGAGGAGCATGGTTGGTGGTGGTGGTCTGGAGGAGGAATTGGCAAAGGAATTGGAGGAGGTGTTGGTGGTGTTGTAGGAGGCGGCATTGTGGGAGGAGTAGGTGGTGGTGTTGGAGGAGGAATTGGCAAAGGAATTGGAGGAGGAATTGGCAAAGGAATTGGGGGAGGCGTTGGTGGTGTTGTAGGAGGCGGTGTTGTTGGCGGAGTAGGTGGTGGTGTTGGAGGAGGAATTGGCAAAGGAATCGGAGGGGGAATTGGCAAAGGAATTGGAGGAGGTGTTGGCGGTGTTGTAGGAGGCGGTGTTGTTGGAGGAGTAGGTGGTGGAGTTGGAGGAGGAATCGGTAAAGGAGTTGGAGGAGGAATAGGCAAAGGAATTGGAGGCGGTATTGTTGGAGGAGTAGGTGGTGGCATCGGAAAAGGAATTGGCGGAGGAATCGGTAAAGGAATCGGAGGCGGTATTGTTGGAGGAGTAGGTGGTGGCATCGGAAAAGGGATTGACGGAGGAATCGGCAAAGGAATCGGAGGAGGTGTTGGTGGTGTTGTAGGAGGTGGTGTTGTTGGAGGAGTAGGTGGTGGCATCGGAAAAGGGATTGGAGGAGGAATTGGCAAAGGAATTGGAGGAGGTGTTGGTGGTGTTGTAGGAGGCGGTGTTGTTGGAGGAGTAGGAGGAGGAATCGGTAAAGGAATCGGAGGAGGAATCGGCAAAGGAATTGGAGGCGGTGTTATTGGAGGAGTAGGTGGTGGTATTGGAAAAGGGATTGGAGGAGGAGTGGGTGGCGGAGATGGTATTGGTAGTGGTTTTGGAGGAGACATAGGTAGTGGTGGCGGAATAGGAGGAGGTATTGGTAAAGGGATCGGTGGAGGAATTGGAAAAGGTATTGGTGGTGGAATAGGTGGAGGCATTTGGAAGGGAGTCGGTGGAGGTATAGGAGATGGCTTTGGCAAAGGATTTGAAGGCGGGATTGGAAAAGGTATTGTTGGTGGAATAGGGGAGGTATTTGGAAGGGTGTAGGAGGAGGCATCGGAGGTGGGTTTGGGAAGGGAATCGGTGGTGGTATAGGGGGAGGTATTTGGAAAGGCATAGGAGGTGGTATTGGAGGTGGCTTTGGCAAAGGGATAGGAGGTGGGATAGACGGAGGTATTTGGAAGGGAGTTGGTGGAGGAATAGGCGGAGGTATTTGGAAGGGAGTTGGTGGAGGCATTGGAGGGGGCTTTGGTAAAAAGTTCGAAGGAGAGAACAAGATTGTTCATAAATCACCATCACAACACTGAAGAACTATAATCATGAAGTATTTTTAGTTTCATTTCTTATAATCATTCAATTTCAAGTATCATTCCTTAGCAACCTTTGCTACCAATTGAATGTTTTGTATTTTCGTACTTCATTTCAGTAAATGTACTCACTAGTTACATTTGCATATAATAGTATTATATATGAATGATAATAGCACTTTGTGAGCTGTGCTAATTTCCTTTTATATCTTACACCTTGTTAATTTACAAGTCTTTCAAATAGCAATTGATCTAGTACAAATCTGATTGATGATGGTAATATTTCCCTAAACTAAGAAAATTAAAACCTTATGTTTCATTCAGTTTACTATTCATTTGACCATTTGGGTGCCACCTTCATCAATTGGTTGTTATTACTGTTATCCCCCACTATCTGTTAATTTAGCATATAAATTGTTTCATATCAACCAATAAAAAAAAGTGGCACACAAGTGGTATATAAAGTTATAAAAGATTATTCTCTCAAAAAAAAAAGTTATAACAAATTATTTGGATTCAGATCAAGATAATTCTAAATCGGAAGTTTGATCTAAATCATTCACATTTTTTTGCTCTGATAGTTTATGCTATGATTTAAATAAGTTTACGTAAAAGGAGATGTCCCACACCATTGTGACAAGAGGGAGCTTGCCCATCAGCCTACTCTGTAAAAATGTGAACATCTAAGAACATAAGAGAAGATGTTATGCGAGGAACTTGTTTAAAGACATAAAGGAACAAAGAAGCTCAACACGCATATTTTGAAATATACATCTGATATTTCTTAAGCTCTAATTGACAAGTTACTCCATAAATAATGAAGTTCTTACATCTTTACAATGTTAAGGAATCAGATACCATAAGTCTAAGCAAAGTCATCCACCTTCTTTGAAGTTGTCATATCCAAAATGGCTTCTCCAACTGACATGTAAACCCCATTATTAGAACCAAATAAATCAAGCACCTTTGACTTGTGAAGCTTCTCCATCACACTCCCAACAGGGTTCACAAGAGCCAGCTACAAGACATACAACCACGAATGCCGAAAATGAGTCATTTCCTTGAGAAAAATGAACAACAAATTCAAACTTAAAAATTCATGTTAATCTAATATACTAATCACCTCTAATGATCTCTTTTGGATGATCTTTCCAAGCTCGTTAATGGTTTCGATTCCACTCGTATCAATGGCTGTCACCGCTGCAAGTTAATTAAGCACTGCTTAGATTTTTCTCCCATTCTAGGAGGCTTGACATGCTATTTGTATAGATTTTTCATTGACTAACTTTTTATTAATTTTTTGCATTTCTCCTCTTAGTGTATGTTCTCTTTTATATAACTTGGTCAGACGGTCTCACCACGAGAATCTGCGTTATATTAAAACTACGTACAAGAGTATAGTTTACCATCAGTTATGTACCTGTCATGTCTAAAACTACATATTTCAGCATGGACTCGCCGTTGGATTTGATCATATCTTCCTCCTCTCTGATGGACCTTAGTATTCTGTAACATATTTAACCAACATTTTTTGTTTTTACACTTAGTAACACACTTAACATTAAATTTAAATATACATCCTTTTATAGAAAGAAACTACTTACCGTTCTTGGAGGTAAGTTGAATTTACAAAGTAAATTGGAGCTTCAACTCCTATAATGAGGAACGAGGGGATCCTTGAGGCATTCTTGTAACGTTCAATGCTATTGAACATTTGAGTACCTGGAATGTTGCCTAAGGTCACGATGTTTGGTCTGGTTATATGTAGGAGAACCTTGAATACCGATATTCCAACCTGAAAATCATTCATTTAAATTAACTTTCATTCCAATTTCAAGAAGAAAAAAAGTTGTTTAGATAACTGTTCTCTATAGAATAAGAGAGTAGAGACGAGGATATGAACTCAATGCAAACGTTATTTGTTATATAGAGAACCATTCTTTTGATAGCCTACCTCAAAAAGGAAAGACTAACAAAAGTTGACTCAGTTGGTAAGAATCTTACTTCTTGTCCTTGATGTCAAGGGGTTTGATTCTTGCCAACTGAGTGCGCTCGGGGGGTGGGGGACTCCTTTACCTTCCCCCCCACTCCCAAGTGCAAAAAATGAATCAAAAATCGTAAATGTTGAACTTTGGTCAGGGTCCAATTTATCTTTACAGAAAAAAAAGGAAGGAAGAATTCAAGATTGTAATAGAGAATTACAGCAAGGGCAAGTCCGGAAGGCACTGAGATGAAGAGAACGCCAAGAAAGGAGCACAAACAAGCCACAAAATCAAGCTTGTCAACTTTCCATAATCTTAAAGCACCTTCGTAGTCTACCAGTCCGATAACAGCAGTTATGATGATTGCTGCTAAAACAACATTGGGAGTGTAATAGAAGAGGGGCATCAGGAAGAGTAGAGTCACCAGTACTGCAGTTGCCATCACTATGTTGGAGAAAGCCGTCTTTGCTCCAGCATTATAGTTCACAGCAGACCGCGAAAATGCTCCTACAAGTTTAGTAAGAATACAAGACATTGTACAAATTAGCCAATTGTTGTGGACTGTCTCACATAAACATATTAACAATTTAGGTATGTTGCTTAATTTTCAAGGTTTCTTTTTGCTATAGACCATGTCCATATGACACAAGAATTTGCAATTTTTTACCTGTAGTCACGTAGCATGAGGAGCATGAACCAACAATGTTCATTGCACCTATTGCCATCATTTCTTTGTTCCCATCGACTTGGTAATTTTCTAAGGACGCGAATGTTCTACCAACCGCGATTCCTTCCTGATACAGGTAACCAAATTGAATGACAATTAGCATTGCTTCTGAAAGTCCAAATTTCAAAATCAAGTGGAATCTTATGATTAAGGAAGCGAAGAGGGAAAGGAATTAACTAATTAGGTGAAAAGATTATTACTTACAGTTAGAGACAAAATACCAGTTATGAGACCTGTTTTTGCAGCAAGAGCAATATGGGAAGTTTGGAAGTATAGCATGTTTATTGATGGAGGATTCAGACCCTCAGGTAGTTGACCAATCTGTTTGACAAACAATATAATTCAATAAGCACAAACCAGCATAAAAAGTTGTTTGTGAAAGTTTGAGATGTTATTTACCGCGAATTTGTGCACTAATTCTTAAAACTAGCAATAAATCAGTTGCCTATCTTTTACTTGGTTACACTAACCACTTAGAAGTTAGTAAGAGGTTCAATAGTTCACTTGACTTGTTTAACCAATTCACAGTGTTAGTAAAAGTGGCACTGGGCCATGCTTGTGTTGGATAGGCTGTGCTGGAGGCTTGGTCAGGCACAGCCCAAGCACGGTACGCTGACTCGTACCCATGCCGGCACAGGCTGGTTGTGTTAGGTTGTATCATGCTTTTGTGTCTAGGTTTGAAACCATGATTTTGCCATGCCTTTCAGTACTAAAGTGTGTGCTACATTTTCCCATTGGGAAAGCGGCTTGGGCATGGTCCATGGCCCAGCATGCCCATTAAGTGACATATCATTCCTATCTTATTGTGCCATGCTGTTGTGCTGTGCCATGTTTTAGTTTGGCCAGCCTAGTGCCATCTTTAAGTATTCATTGTATATTAGTTGATCTATAAAAATACCATCTTACCTTATTATTTGAGTTAAAGGGGTCACTCTAAAAACAGCGTAAATCAAAAGTGACCTCATTAAAATAGATAATGAGACAATCTTACCGTGAGACTATCTCATTTGAGGATATCTATTGTAATAGTAGTTGTTTTAATCACTTAATAACATTAGCTAATGTGAAGACAATATTTGGTATTATAAAATGTTTGTGGTTATCCATTATGGCTATATTTGGTAGGGCGTAAAAACATTTTTCGTGGAAAACTTGTTTTTCCTCTATTTTCAATTTTACATTGTTTGGTTTGTAAAAGAGTGTAAAACCATTTTCCCTAGGAGTAAACTTGCTCTCCAAATGATGCAAAACCATTTTCCCTCAAAATGAAGGGAAAACTGTTTTCCTTCATTTTCCTTATATCTCTTGCACACTCCTCTCACTACCTCCATACTTTCCCTTTCAATTTCCTTTCATCATTTTTCTTTACATTTAAACCAAACAATCGAAAACTAATTTTGGAATTGCGTTTTCCATTGTAGATTGTTTTCCATGAAAATCATTTTACACTGAAAATGTTTTACACCCAACTAAACGGAGTCTATAAGCAAAATGATTAGAGGGAGAGGTGGTAGCTCAGTGGAGTACCACCCTGAATTCTAGGGCATAATAACCCAGGGTTTAAATCCTCATCCTAACAATATGCGGGGGCATTCACTTACGGTGGCAATGGGCCTTTAGACAACCAATTACCAAACAACGCTAAAGTCGGTCATGGAAATGTTTCGTGCACATGGTGACTTTGAAATAATTATTACTATGACAGGAGATGTGACCTTAGTGCAAAAGAAATTGACATGATATACAGGAAATAAAGATCAGCAATTATGGTATCGGACCACCCAGTAACTTTACGTGGCCAATATTCAGCACTCAGCAGGCCAAAAACCTTGCATACTTTGGTTATAAAAAAGACAAGCTAAGAGATTCCAAATCTTTTGAAAAAAAAAAAATAGTTGATCTAAGTAAGATTCAAAGTTCCACTTCTATGTTCTATCTCCTTTTGTAGCATGTATGGGGCCTGTGGGCATGTAAGATTCAAAGTTCCACTTTCATTTCCTTTTGAGGCATGTAAGGGACACAACACAAAAAAGCACTACAGTGTTCACTGGATAAAACTCATCAACACCAACCAATGAAAGGAAAAACAAAAAAGATGATCCTTACTTTGGCAATCTTATCTCCATTGGACCTGAGACAAAAGACTAAAAGAGTTGATAAGATCACAGATGTTAATGGAGCAGCTGCTGATATCCAGAAAAGCCTAGGCTTTTTTGAGCTCTGAAAGTTAAAGTTGAAGAAAGAAAAACAACAAAAAAAAAAAAACAAATTACAAGAGAACAAAAGGAATATGAAACATGAATAATTATTAGTGCAATTTATACATAAAGGAATGTGATCTTTGCTAGTCTAGGAAATGAGTGGCTTACAATGTATCTTGCTGTTAGTAGAAATACCAGAAAACTGATTCCCATAACAATTGTTTGCCATGACCACTGCAACCATCAAATTTAGAATTGGTGTAGTTAGTACTTGTACTGAATGGTGAATGTTAATGTATCTTTTCAGTATTTCCCTTAAAATTTCGAATGAGGTGATAAAAAGTAGCTAAACTGCCAGCAGATTTAGTGGTCGTTTGATTTAATGCAGGTCGTTGTACCATCTCTGGGAAAATATAAGTTCTAGGACATTATACTCTTATCTTTTTGTCAATTTCCTCACTGCGGGGATTATAATTTCTAATAAGGTGTTATAGTCAACCTAACAACTTCATATTGATTTAACACCATGGAGGTCAACTTCGTCTGTATTTCCAAGTCAATCTAATGACCATTTAGAAGGAAGAAACAGTCTACATAACATAGGAGAAGCATGAAGAACTATGACGTTAATACCGCGTACAAATGAGAATACTAGTCACTTTTGTTCATGATAATAACTTAATAAGCTATGAAACGCAGATAAGGCTGAGTTTTAAACGTGTGCATTCCGAAAATCCTACTCGTTTCCATGTTAATGAAGCACGGAAATGGCTGGCATCATCTGAAGTTTTGCCATTCCCAAAACTCCAATTATCTCTGTGCTACATAGATAATAAGAACATCGTACACTCATAATTACGCCTTTGACATCAGTTTGTAAGAGTTACCTCATTTTTGTGGCTAAAAACAGAATACATGACAGGGATAATCTGCATTTTGTTGGTGAAGTGAGTTATCCCAAGCAAAGATTTGAGCTGCTGAAGAGAAACAATGATTGCTGCTCCAGCCATGAATCCAATCAATGTGGCCTTTGATAAGAAATCAATTATGAAACCCAACCTAAAATCATTCAATTAAAATTTCTATCATCCAAACAAACCCATCAATATCGTACATGTTATTCCAACAGTAAAAGTGTAAAACACAACCATTATTCATAATGATAGTCAAACTTCTCATTAGCATTTTATCAAACACATACATATCAAAACTCAATAGGATTCCTCAGCACTAAAACCCCCCATCAATTTTATAATATAAAAGATACCCATTAACAAAAACCCACTAAATTCTGACTTTTTGAAACTTACGTGTATAATTTGTACAAGAAATTCATATAGATTCTATATCAATCACCCATATTGTTCAACCAAAAAAAGAACACAACTTTTAACTAAAATAGACTGTTTTCAAAGGTACCTGAATAAGCCCAAAGATGCCTGAAATAAACCAGCAAAGAAAGTAGAAGTGAAAGCAAGTTTAAGATAAAGCACAGGTTCATCAGTTGAAGAGATGAATTCACTTAGCATTGCACCCATTACAAGTGATGCTATGGAAACTGGGCCCACACCCAAGTGGTTGGAACTCCCAAGAACAGAGTATATAATTGGTGGTACAAAACTTGAATCTGCAGAAATTAGGTTACAAATTAGTGATTAGAGGAAGTTTTATTATGGATTAGTAGTGATTAAGTGCTTACATAGTCCAATTATAGGAGGCAAATTTGCTAGCTTTGCATAACTTATACCCTGCCATGCAACAAAAGCAGATTCATTAACTCTATTTGACAATATTTATCATTTTGAATTTGTAAGTCAAACTTCTACATGGGGGCATGAGGATTTAGAAGAGGGGGAGAGATAGAGATAGATAAAAAGAGGGACACATTGATGAAAAGGGATGAAGAGAAGTAAATGTCGGTAATGTTTCATTTATTTTGAGATGGTCTAAACTGACAAGTGTTTTATTTAGAACTAAGGAAGTATTCATTTATATATGGAGCATGTTTCATTTAGAACTAAGGAAGTATTCATTTATATATGGAGCACGTGATACAGGAGAATATGAGGGAAATATACGATGTTCGAAGTACATTAGTATGTATACTAATGAACTTGTCAAAATTTTAGACCTTTTATACATTGATTGTAGTTATAAAAAGATATTGAGAGTGAGGGATAGCTGCAGTGGTTAGAGCTCCCGGGTTCAGGAGGCCCAGGATCGATTCTCCTTTAGCGAGTTGGGATCCCCTTTATTCCCCACTTTTCCTTACCTTATTAAAAAAAAAAAAAAAAAATTATAAAAAGATATTACTCCTTTAGTTTTTATAAGTTATAACATCAAGGTTGTCTATAAAGACGTTTAAAGAGACAACTGTACAAAACCACTCTTTAGAAGGCCCCAAATTTTGAAAGTTATTATTTACTTTAGTCACATTATCCTAACACTCATGCTTTCCGTACTCTTTTTTTGTAAAAGTTGGTATTATTTTTCCTCCGTTTCTTAATAGATGCATCATATTGCTTTTAACATTATTTAGATATCAACTTTGACCATCTTTAAGTACTAATTTATAAAGATAAATGTCATAATTTTAATTATTGATGGGTTAATCTCAACATATATTTTCAAAATTTTATTTTTATATAATTTTTAATAATATATAATTGAAGATCTTGATGGTCAAACATGTGTAGACGCAAGTGTCTGCGTCTACATATGATGCAGCTATTAAGAAATAGAGGAGGTATGATAATATATATTATAGATAATGAATACTACTTATATTTTATAATAATGCATTACAATTTTAATTTCATTTCAGAGATAATGTCAATAATTAGCATAAGGCCCATAACCTTTTGAAGACAACCATGTATAACATATTGTCTTTCACGTTTATCATTGCTCGACCTTGATCGTTAATATATCTAATTATTATCTATATGAATTTAAAAATATTGTCAAAAGGAGGTATAATTGTGCAAAAGTCAAAATTGTATAATTATTTTGATGTGGAAGGTGTATTTAACAAAGATATAAGAATGATTAAAAGTAAGTAAAATTACTTCCTTTGTAAAGGAAAACATATATGAGAAGTCATTGAATTACTTTGATTATTTTTTTCTTACTATCCAATATCTCCTTGACAAAAAACTTGAAATCCAAGAACTATAAAACATAGGGAGAATCCTCTAAAAAACATAGGGACGAAAATTTTTAGACTTTTAAGATGGCGTCGAAATATAGGAACCAATTGTCATATCAAGGTAACTTTTGCCTAGTTATTATAATATTGAAAATAATTTATTGTCAAAGTTCGACCTCGAATATAGCAATTGAGTTACTTTACTACTGGATATATCTCAACGAGGAAACATATTTGATATTTTGTATCATGTTGCTAAAAAAATATAATTATTGATATGATTTGAGATTCTAAGATATTTAAAGAAATAGTAATAAATAGATAGAATATTGCACTTGACACTTTATGAGGAGAATCTTCATTTCCCAATCATGACACGCCGGCTATGTTTAGTGATATTCTAAAAAAAACTTTAGATTATACCACTTCTGTTTTTAAATAATAATTACACTTACTCCTTTCACGTATGGACGTATGGTGGTGTAAAATTTTGCATACTAATATCTCTAACTTTGTATTGTATTATAAATCAATTTTCCCAACTTGTCAGACTTAGCATATATCACATGGAAAAAAATTCCCTAAAATATGAGACATTTTAAGTTTTATCATCCTACTATTACACTAGGGCTCTGTTCTTTTAAACTGAACTGAATTTGTCTGAACTGAACTGAAATGAATTGAAGTGAAATAAACTAAAATGAATGAAAAATGTGAGAGGAAACTAACTGAACTGAACTGAACTGAATTGAACTGGATTGAACTGAATTTGTCTGAACAGAACTGAACCGAATCTTTATTAATTCAGTCCAAAAGAAGAGAGCCTAGGAAGTTGGCATGTCCTACTTCCCATCCCAAAAACAAGCAAAAATGAATAAAACAAAAGGAACAGATAGAGAATGTAATATAATTCATTACCTATTAAGTTTGATACTTTCCATTCATAATATCAATAGATAATCTTTCATTATATACCAATATCCAAAAAAATAATATAAAAAATACCTGTGGAATGGCAAGACTAGCAATGGTGAGGCCAGAAACAAGATCAGATCTAAAGAGTTGCAAACTATAAGTAGGCAGCCATTGAAGAATAGGGAAGAAGAACTGAAAACCCAAAATAATTTTAGTTCTTAGACTTTTGTTCTTGAATTGGTAAAGTGGATCATCTGGGAAGAAAATTTCAGTAAGTTTAAGTTTGAGTTTTTGCAATGTGGTTTTTTTGGGTGGTAAAGGAACACTATGTATCCCTAAATTTTGTACACTTATTGCATCTTGCTCTATGGAAATTGAAGACATTTTTACATGATCAACTTCTTCTGGTTTCATGCTAATTTTGCACTCTTTTTTTTTTCTCTGTTTATTTTTTGGTGGGGGAAGTTGTATTTACTATAGTACTTAATTTTATAAGGTATATAGACTATAGTATAAGCTATATTTATAGGGACATCCAGAATATAAATTGGTTGGTCCCATCTGGTGGTTTTTTTTGGGTGGGTGTGTTTTTTTGGGGAGGGGGAAATGTTACAAGTTATTAACCGTTGATGAGTGAAGAAGGAATCAGATTTAATGGGCTGCTGTTTTTTCAGAAAATTATTGAAAATTAAATAGGAAAAAATTAATAGAAGGGGAAAGAGGGAAGCAGAAAATTGTAACCGTGCATGGGGGAAAATGGACTGGCTCAACTACCTCTGTTTTCGAAGTCAATGAATTTTCAATGAAGAGGTTGTTTTAGGAGAATAAATACCTTACGTGCATTTAAACAGTTGACATCTATGGACCATGATAGTTTACCCTTCTTATTAGTAGTACTAGTTAGATTTGGGCGATGCCGTGGATGATTTAATAAGATATTAGTCGTACAAAAATTATTAAAAGAGACGGTCTAATTTTAATATAAAAGTAGACCTAGTCACTGAAAGAAATTAACCTAGTTAGTATTGGGCTAATTCTCTTTTTAATATTGGGCTTACCATTGCCTAATTTTAATTTAAAAGTAGGCGATCTCTTACAAAGACAAACGTATATGCAAGCGGTGCTTGCGTTAACAATCTTATGTTGCTATATGTATGAATGGACATATATTTTTTAATATAAAATTATGTTGGTACTTATGTAAATTATTGAAGTTCTTTTGTAGATGTTATTATCTTTTTAAATTGAAAGTGACCGATTTTTAACTGTTCAATACCGTCACTGAAAATTTGATCGATGATTTAATAACTCTTTGTCAGCGACTTTAGTATAATTCTTTAACGATTGTAAATGTTAATAAACCATATTGTTTGAACTTTGTATATACAAAGTATTATGTTGTCAGGATATATCACTAATTTTTTTTTATTGAAGATGCTAATTGATTTCGTAAATTGATTGTGTCAATCTATTGTGTCAAGTTATTAATGGTGATTGCATATTCCATTTTTGACTTATTCCATATGGCAAGTTGCATTGATTCTCATTTTTTATTTTTTTATAAAAAGAAAACTTTGTTTTAAAGTATTAGAGGGTATTCTAGTCATTTCAAAGGGGGACACCACACCTCCTCCCTTGGTTTATATAAAGAGATAAAAAGTACGTATAGTTTAGGGTTAATATTTTGTTACAAGCACACATCATAGTTTAATGGCAAGATTAAAAGTAAAAAGTTATGGGGTCAGACATCTCACGCAATTTTTTTTATCATTTCTTAAGGGATAGTTATGTTAGCGTATGAATGCGATGTCGAAGATAAAGCAGCGCCACATCAACTTATAAGGTGGGGGTGACACGTGACGACGTATATATAATGAGAGCTATATCTATAATGAGAATGAGAATCAATTTCGCCCTTTTTAAAACAAAAAAAATTTCAAAGTAAATCATATTTTTTTAATAAGATTAAAGTAAATCATATTGACTGAAAAGTAAATAACCAAATATCCAACTTCTCATATTTTTAACTTTAAAGGAAAAAAACACATTAATGACCATCAAATATCATTATCGACACTAACATTTCAATCAATTTTGTAAAACTACCATTTTGGATAAGTTTAAGTTCATTTAATATTAAAAGTAAAGGAAAAACTAGCAAAAGTAAATAAAATTGGTCCAAAAGTAAAAGAAATTTCTATAAAATAAAGAAACTAGGAACCAGTTGAAAAGTTGCATAAGTACGAAAAATGTCATCAATGACACAGTAATTATGTAGTCCATCCGATTTTGATAATCTAAGGCCCATATTGGTTCTTAGTTCTCATTTTAGAGTGTGGTTCTCACCGGATCTTGATTCTATATATCTTTATCTATATCTATATATATTAGATTTTACTAGCATGTCTAAATTAATATGCAACTTTCATTATCTAAGCAGTATTTAGTTTTTGGTGGACCTAAAAACTAAAAGGAGAAAATGATCGAGCTCATTATATATACTCCCTTTGTTGTTCTTTAATTTGCTAAGAAGACACAATGAGTACTAATACAATAATATACGTGTGTTTTAAATTTAATTTAGTCGTTTGATGTTTTATAAATGATGGTTTTTTGGAGCATGAGGAATAATAATATCATTGATAAAAAAAATATTATACAACATTTACAATATAAATCTTACGTTTTTAAATACTTAGCTTGCATCATTTTACTAAAATAGAGATCGCATATTACTATCATTTTCTAAGTTGGCAATATGTTCACTTAGCTCTCCTTGCACTATTGTACATCGGGTCCCCTTTTTTATCTCTCTATATCTATCTCATTTTCCTAAATAATTGTACTCATGCTACATTTTTTTTTGAGGGGAAAAGAGAAAACATTTATATTAACTCATCGCCAAAAAGTCCATCAGAACATATGGTTCGACCTCCGTGGGGCAATGGTGCTCCCAACGTTGTTCGATCCCAAAAGGAACTAGTCTAGCTAGATGATGGGCTACACTATTTCCATCCCTTAGCACATGAGACCACATAATTGAACTAAAATGCTTACTAGAAACAAGAGCATCCTCTAAAACATTATCAAGATCCGAGAAGAAGAGGGACCCTTTCGAGAGTTTGTTGGCTATTGATTGGCAATCAGTCTCCACAATGACATTACTAAGGCCATGGGCACGAGCAAGCTTAAAAGCAAGGCACAACGCCTTTCCCTCCGCAACATCGATGGGCCACCACGCCCTCACCCGACGACACGCAGCAAACTGCACCGTTCCACGATGATCACGAGCCACCACCCCCAATCCTACCCAACCATCCTCATTAACTGAAGCATCTGCGTTCACCTTTGTGCAGCCCTCAGGCGGAGGAACCCAACTCTTAGGTGAGCGAGGGCTCTGACGAACAGCTCCCCCACAAATCCGCCGGTGGTATGTCCCGTAGTCCAATGCCGCACACTTAGCACACTCCACCACTCTTTCATTTGTACGACACTCCTCTTCAAATACCAACTTGTTCCGTCTAAACCGAGAGATTATGCAAAGAAATAGCATACCCCAACTAACACGACCTCCAAAACATCCTTCCGACCCTCCATAATATCCAGCCACGAACTCACACCAATCGAGGGCGGTAGATGAGAGAACCCAGCCAAGTCCCACGCTTCAAGAGCAGCAGGGCAGTGGATTAAAGCATGGGTTGGGGTCTCAGGAGCAGCACGACAAAGAGGGCACGAGTCATCTCCAATGAGGTGACGATGCTTGAGAAGCGAACGAACCGGAAGAGTTCCCGAGCAAGCTCTCCATAGAAAGTGTCTCACCTTCGATGCTACTTGGAGATTCCATATCTTCACCCACATTTGGTGAAACAAATCTAAGTTGCCACCCTTTCCCACCATGTATGCCATTTTGACCGAATAGCAACCGTCCTTGGTGAAAGCCCAAGTCAATACATCCTCCGGAAGTCTCTCACTTAATGGCACCGCTAAGATGGCTCTTGCGTCTTGCTCACTAAAAGCTTGCTTGCACTAAATTCACATTCCATTCCATCGACCCATAGTCTATTAAATCACAAGCCTTCTCTACTCCGGAACCCTTTCACCTTCTATAAATCAACTACCATCATTGCACACCCACGGATCATCCCATACATTTATGCTCGTGCCATCACCAACCCTCCACAACAACCCCTCCTTGACTAAAGATTTCGCCCCCCACAAGCTACTCCACGAGTAACTCCCAAGATGGCCTAAAGGTGAATCAAGGAATGTCGTAGTGGGATAGTATTTGGCTTTGATCACCCGCCCAAGGAGCGACGAGCCGTGTTGGATTAGCCGCCATGCATTCCTTCCCAAAATAGCCTCATTAAAAACACCAAGGTCTCGAAACCCCATGCCACCCAAGCACTTAGGAGAACGAGAGAGAATACCAACTTTTCCAGGTGCATTGAGCGACTATTACCTTTCATACCCCATCAAAACCGTGCCATGTACGAATGAATGGTTTGGATCACTTGAACCGGAAATCAGTAGACCCCCATCGGATAGGTCGGGATGCTTGGATAACGGATTTCAAAGAAACCTCCTTCTCCGGCTCTTGAAAGTAACTTAGGAGTACTCATGCTACATGATGCAATATAAAATGGACGAAAAATATTAGATGTTCGAATAACACATCTAGAAAATTGACAAAGAAATGCAATCAAACCAAACAACTGAAATCATACCGGATACAACTCCTAATCCATGATTTCGCTTTTCTATGAGTAAATACTCGATGAATTTACATCTTTTTTTTTCAAAGGAAGACTTTTGCAAATTGTACTACAATTGCTTGGATTACAAAATTTAATAATAGATTTAGATAAGTTCACTTTCCTAACAAGTGCTACCATTACCATTGTTTTTAAAGAGTGCTAATGCTACTATGCTAGTATGCTACTACGTAAGAGAGAATTCGAGCTTAAAAATTGCTTTGATAAAGCTAAGTCAGTTTTAGAGTAAAATTTACGGATATTGAGGTAAATTCAAGTAAGAAGAATTTAGTGGATTTTTTTTTCAAAAAGTAGGTTGTGTTCGAAATTTTAAGGACGGACTGAAAAAACTTAGACAGTATGTTGAAGCTTCTTCTATTTGAGGAGTTTGTAACTTTGTATGTTGGAGCTAAACACTAGAAACAAAGTAGTATGGGTCACATAATCAAATGACTTCTTTTCATTGCTTTCAATTTGCTTAGACACTGCTTTAGAATTTTGTTATTTTCCCCTTGGTTTGTGCAAAACAAACACAAGAACTATAGGACAGAGTAATAATTTAGAAGACTCAATTTTTGTAGAAACTATAATTGATATGCAAAGATTCTCTTCTTACACACTCTTAAATAGTTAGATGTAGGGTACGTATGTTTTTTCCCTTGTTTTTTTTGGGAAAAGGTAGATGTAGGTTATGTTATAAGTCTTCATCAACTCAAAACCACATGATCAATCCCTTGTTGAACAATTATATAACTTATACTTTCTCCGTTCTAAAATAAGTGAAACATTCGTCCAAAAAAACTCTCACATAAAGAGAGAAGTGTTTTACTTATTTCAAAACAGATAAAGTATTTTTTAATTCATACCAAGGAAGATATAGAAGGTAAGTTGCACATCATATATAACCAACAACTAACTATGGTAATTAAGTGTATTTTTTTTTTGACATGAACATAGAGCCATTTTATTAAGAAGCAGCAGCCAAATCTGCCATTACAGCATCATGGGCTTTAGGAGGATACTCCTCCAGCCATACACGCATACCATCAAACTTACAACTCAGCTTAGCTAAAACATGGGCCAACTAACTATGGTAATTAAGTGTATTTGTATCATGTAGTCCCTTTTAATTTGGTAAATGTGCTAAAAATAAATATAAAAGAATCACAACAACCAAGTTTCCTAGCTATTACATTGATTCCTACTCATCACTATTTAGACCCACGCACTTTGGTTGAAAAACCCCCCCTTATATCAATGTATTTAATCATAACATGACACATGTTGATCTATTCTATCTATTTTATCTACTACAAAACGAAGATCCCCCCTTTATATCGATATCATGCATGCTTTCAAAGTGAATGGAATAACTCCATTTCGGCAAATTATCAACACTTTAAAGATATAATCCGAGCAAAAAAGGATATACATCCTCTTAAAACTTTAAACTATTGCAATATAAAGGCGAAAAACATGGATTATGTGGTGAACCTAGCTAATACATTTACTTGCATACAATATTATTTCACAATTTTGCTTTTTTTTTTGAGAAAATAAATTAAATAGTTTAGTCGTCGTATATGCATTAATTAACACTTTTCATCCCACATTACTCTTTACACATTTCAAGTTATTAGAGCATGCAATACTAGATGATAAATTATTGTTTAATTATTATATGTTTATATTAATGGAATGGTAGACGTGATAGAAGTTAGACCCTATTCACTTCACCATCATTTATTCAATTAAACTTATTTAATTATATTGATTTTCCATTATTTTTTTAATATAGTTTATTGAAATTTATTAAACTTAACTTATCTTTATAAAACTTAACACGACCTTAGTGGGGTATTATCTCCCCAAAAAAAAATAGTGGGGTATCATCTTATTTAGAGGAACGAGAGCATGAGACCATTGTTGACAAAGTAAATAGATTTATATAATATTGCGTTGTGTCCAAAATTAAAAGTGTAAAGAGTGATATGAGACAGATGGAGTATTAATTATGATTGTGGAAATGTTAGCTAAGTTAGGCTGATAAAGTTTCATAAAAGTTGTATTAGAAATATGAACACGAATCTCATTTGTATTCCTCTCTACTTAGAAAACATACTCTCACTTTTTCATAATGATTATTGTGCATTCTTCTGATCAAATTATTATATTTCAAAATGATCATTTATTTATTATCATATATACTTTTTGGTCACTTTTTCTCATATTATATAAAGTTAATTAGAACATACTATTCAAAACCGATAGAGTATATATATTATATAATTAAGTTTTTTCTTTCGTAATCTTTGCATTATTTGATTCCAATGGATTAACTATAAAGTATAAAAGATGGCACCAAACTTACAAAGAAATAGTTCACCCCAATGGAGAACAAAAAGTCCATTATCATATAAGCACAATGATTAACTGAACAAACCAATCAACCTCATATCATTAAGTATGACTTGATTAGTAAGCACTTAATTACAAGATACGAGTTTAATTAATTAATGTTTTAACTTTATCTTGGAGTGTATAGCTTCATATGGTACGTAGGAATTCCTTTTAGTAGGTCCAAGAAAACACTCTATCTAGTAGGGGATTCCTTGATTCTTTTGTACGTGGTTGTTTTTAGTTCATTGGATTTTGATCATGAACATCCTCCCGTGATTTTCTATTCCTTTTTCTTGTTGTTGAAAGACTAAAAAAACATTCTCCCGTGAATTTAAATTACTATATGATGATTATGATCTTTCTTAGAAATGACAAGTTGACAACCTTGAATTTGACAAATGACAAGTTATTCAATAATAATATATGTGCATATGCAAGTTGGAGTACCGGATGTATGTCTTTATGTGATTGTGATTTGTGATCAATCTTGTCCTTCCTGCTCATATGATCGACCTTGTTTATGTTTATCCTTGCCTTCTCACATGCATTAGGCTCTATGTGACAAATAACTTTTTTTGTGGTAAATTTTCGAATTTTGACTAGATCAATCCTTTAAAAAAATAAAAATAACTTGACAAGGTAGGGGATTTTATAAAGGAGAGTTCTAAAGTTGCCAAATGTAAAATAACATAGCCTACGTGATGCAAAAAAAATTAAATTGCTCCATAATTAATCTCTTGATCATGTCTAAATTCCGCAAAAACACGACCTAATTTGAACTCGATCCAAAATAAGTGAGCTAAGATCGACATTTTCAACCTATATTGTCAAACAAATCAATCTGATCGATTGACCTATTAAACTAAATGAGTTGTGTTAGAGTCAAAATTCAACATAAAAAAAACCACTTAACCCCTATAATTAAACAAATTGCGTTATAATTGGTTGGGTTGATCACCCACGTGTCCCATTAATATTTTTCTTGCCAATTCATGATTTCAGCAAATATAAAACAGAATATAATAACAAACTTGGAAGAATGTTTCAAAGTTAGATATTGCGGTTAATCCTATGATAAATTATTTTTTATTTGAAATTTATGTTTAAAGTTGGAATGATTAGCCCGAGTTTGAACTTTTTAATTTTGAGGGGAAGCTTAAGTTTCATATTGGAACTTAAAAATGTTATTTTATATTTTTTTGTTTATGTTTTCAGAATATATGATATATATATATATATATATATATATATATATATATATATATATATATATATATATATATATATATATATATATATATATATATATATATATATATATATATATACTTCAACCGTTTTCACTTTTGTGAAAAATAGGGGAAGAAAAGAGTAAAAAAAAACCCTTAAATGAGCCAACTAGGTCATTTTCAACTCGACTCATTATTTATTTGCAGGTCGGGTATTGAGAATCTCAACTCGAGAACAGACCGGAAGAATCTCAATTCATTTATATCAATACCCTAATCCGACTCACTCTGATCTATTGCTAACTCTAAGGCCCTAATTTATGAATAACTTTTGACGTAAATTTAGGGTTCTGACAAGGTGAAAAAAATTTAGAAAAAGAATTTGACAAGGAGTTTTCTTCCAATCCCCAAATTGCTCCATCAACCTCTCTGCCTATGCTTTTCCATAACTAGAAGTGGTGCAACAAATTTGTATAACAAAGTATTATAGACATGGCCGAGAGGGCGGTGACAGTTCAAAAACTTGGATCATTATAAGAATCCATGAGAAACGGGATTTCTTCAAGTCACACTGCATTGGTTTTTGTTGAGTATATATGTTTATGAATTATGAACGGCATAATTAATGTTCATTGGATTTACTTTTGTTGTCTTCCTGTCTTTGTAATTTGGTTCTCCTTGTAGTATCCCTGCTATCATTTTTGTTTAGTTTTTGTTGTACTTTTTCTTTGATCTCACGAGAGTCCATATGATTGTGTGTTTTTTTTCCTTTCTTATTTATTAATGAGAAAATGTGATTCAATAAGTTTATGAAATTCAAAGGTAAAAATGCATTTTTCTATACAGATATTAAATGCATTTTAAACTGGCCTCCGCGGTAGGAGCCTGCCTAGCTTTTTCTTTCCCTGGTCAAAAAATAAAATACAGAAAATATTGAATAAAAGAGAGACAAAAATTTTAACCTAATGAAAGTTTAAAAATAGAGGAAGTATTAAAGATCAATAGTTTTAACCTGCAGAAAGAGAGAGTAACTTTTAAAAGCATGTAGTATATAATTGTTTACTAACTAACATCTACTAGATTATGTTTAAACTTTAAGTACCTAATCTTTACTAACCTCTTTTAACTAACAAGTAGCCAAACAACTGAATACAAGATTTGCGTAAAATAAAAAAAAGGTATTACTACTCTTTTCCGTTTCCAAAAGATCTGAACAATTATTGGGACAGGTAGTTTAAGGTAATAAGTTGTAATATGATTATCAAATGTTATTTTTATTAAAAAGTAGATGTGATAAGAGTTGGTGGAGTAACCCTTATTGAAGAGAGAGAAAATTAAGTAGTTTTTTATTGATAAAGTTAGCCAAAAGATTGTAAGAAAAGTAATTAATAATAGTGGGATCATGTCGTAAATGAAAGTGTTCAAACTAATTTGGGACAAATATAAAAGAAAAGTGTTCAAACTATTCTGGGACAGAGGAAAACATTCCCTCTTGTACCAGGGAAAAAAAAATATTTATTTTTATTTTTTTATAATGAAGACTATGTCCTACCGCATATGTGAAAGTATTTTCCATGTCAGGAAGTTTCACATTCGTCAATGGCCCTGGACGCAATAGTTATAGTTTTACAAGTTTGAATTACATAAATAGTAATACTCTCTCTAATTCATTCTCTTTTATTCTTTCTTCTTCAATTTAAAAGAGAAAAAACAAGTCAAATTGAAAAAATAAACGAAGAGAATAATTATTATTTTTGAGAAAGAAGAGAATAATAATTAGATAAAGATTTATCAAGAATTCTAGCTAAACTTGTGTCTAATCTGAACTTTTTTTTTTTTTTGACGGGGTGTCTAATCTGAACTTGTTTGCATGATAAGTACTTCTTGCTCCTAATGTAACTTCATATTGGTAACTTTTATGATAAGTTCCTAAATGTCACTTCAAAATTTTCTAAAGCATGAATTTATAAAGATATGCATGTAAGAGGTCATCTCATTATCTGTGTTGGATCGTGCTTGTTTTGTAGTTTCCACTTTTGGGATCTGACAAATTGACAATTCTGTTTTTTTTTATTCCAAAACCAAATTAATAGTACTACACTACTACTATAGTAGTCTAGTACATATATGGATAGGGATGGAATACAGAAAACATTTTTGTGCTGAGAATCAGATAATGAAATCTGATGACTCTTGCATTTGTAGATAGAATTATTAGGGTGCGCTATCTTCACCTTGGAAAATTAAGTTTTAGATTGTTTAATAACTTTAAATGAGTTTAAGTAACTAATAAGTTTTAGACCATTTTAATAATTTTGGATAAGTTTTGATAAAAGCTGACTTTATAAAATGATTTTCAATAATTTACAGTAAACTTAGATAAGCTCTAATAAAATCTAATATGTTCCGATAGATTAATGAATTTAGTTTTGATAACTTCGGAAAAAAAAATTAAAAGAGAACACAACCTTAATTATTATTTTTCAAGTAGTGAGCTTGAAACTGGCTTTCCTTGAACTCCCCATCACTACCAACCAAATTAGGTAGGGATCTTCATCTTAAGTTGGCCATTCCATGCTTAAAAGGTTAAAATGCAACCTTAAGTTCTCGAAAGAAAATTAATATTTAGAAATCTAAAATCTTTTAGGAAAACTTGTATAGTATACCCCGGCCCCTTATTAAAATATTGTATATTGGAATATTTGGTTATGATGCATAACACTTTAATTTAAGCTTGCTTTAATATACTCCTTTTTCTTAAGATATATGGGAGATATTTGAAACCAAATAACCTTGTACGATTAATAAAAAGTGCAGCTTCAATTAAACAGGAGACTGTACATATCTTCTTAATTTAAAGATGTTGCTAGTATCCATATTGAGTTATTGACCATGTAAATATTGTCTGATGCCATCCTTGATGGTTCTAGCTTAATTACAACCATAAGATTAAGGCTGAAAATTTTGCTAGTATTCCGCACATGGAATTTCTTCTACAATTCACGACTTCAGCAGAAAAAAAAACTTAGTCGGCCATACTTCATATAATCAGTTAGTCTATAAATTAAAGTAGTCGACGACGCTCCAAATATGAAAGATCAACAATATGCAAGTAATTTGTCGAAGTCAGTAGAGGGGTCACAAGAATCATTGATGAGAACGAACTTAAATAGTGCTGCCATTTTTTTTAATTGTTGATTTGGAATCATTTGGCTTCTTAGACGAATTGTGAACTGATATTTTTTTTGATGTAAAATGAGCTACAAGTAAGAAAAGTAGTGATATATACGAGACTCGATGTCAAATTATGTATTATTACTACTACGTGATTTTATTAAGTAAATTAGTTTATATCCACGGACGACTCATAGGATATACACGAAGTGCAGATTAAGGGTCTGTTCTCTTCGGCATAAAACAACCGAATCAATCGAATCAACCGACAGAATCGAATCGAATCGAATTAAATTATAAATAATAGTAATGATAAAAATTTAGGAACTGAACTGAATTGAATTAAATTATAACTAATAGTAATGATAAAAATTTAGGAACTGAACTGAATTGAATTAAATTATAACTAATTGTAATGATAAAAATTTAAGGAAGCGAACTGACCCAATTAACCGAATCGGTGGATAGTAACCGAACGACGGAATCGAACCGATTGAAAATAAGTTGGGGAGAACAGACCCTTAAATCTAAAAGCGGTTTGTTTATCTTTCTTTCGATGAGCATATGCTTTAACGAGTAATGTTCCTACTCCAAAAATAATCACACGCAAACCCTAATAGGCTAGAAAAAATTTCATGTTAGACTAATTATTAAATGTCTCATGGATGAATTGTTGGTATGCAGTAAAGTGACGAAGGATACATGGGCGGCATCTGACTTTATTCATCAATAAGCTATTAGCTCTTCCTTTAGCTTATTTGACAATCTCGCTGGTAATATTAACGGTTCGTATTGAACGTTTAAGTCCATTGACAACAATGGCGATCTTTGATGATACTCGGTTGAAATCATTGATAAGTTTGTGATTTGTTAGTAATATGCAAATTGACCAACTTTTCCCCTTTGGTTGAAATTGAAGTTGCCGAATAAACTACTCATTCATTTCCTTTTCTTTTCTTTTTTTTAAAAAGGCTTTCAACGCATTGAAAAAACTACTATTACCTAAATAAGAATATATGTACATCAAATCTCTATAGGTCCCTCTCAAATTTTTATGTACATTTTATATTTGTACATTATACGTTTTGCTCATTTGAGCAAATTATGTTACAAATGTGCAAAAACTGTGATTGAGAGCACATAATTCTACATGCTTTGAGGAGCACTTAAAATTTCTCCCGTTCTTAAATAAGTGAAACACTTCTATTAAAAAGCTCTAACAAAAAAGAGATAAGTGTTTCACTTATTTCATAACGGAGGAAGTGTGTGTATATAGTTGAGGCGCAGTTAAAATATGGGTTTTGGGGATGGAAATTGTGGCAGAGCAACCCGGCCAACCCCAACAAAGCACTCGACACTTCACAGTCGACAACAAATTTCCCAAAACCCTTACTTATATTCTTAATTTCAAAGTGTCTTAATAACTTCAATTGATTGAGACTAAATCTTTTTTTTTTTTGAAAGGAAAGCTCCAATAGTTTTCCCACACTTGTTCCACCCCAAAAGGCACTATCTTCGCAAGGTGATGAGCTACATAATTTCCACCCCTTTTGACATGAGACCAAACTACAGATTTAAAACAAGAGCTAAATGATAAAATGTCTTCTAAAACAGTATCAAAATCAGACATAAAAACTACAGTTTTTGAGTGACGAGATACTAAATCTTATGAGTAATTCATTATACAAATCCAATTCTTCCTTATTTAAATTGTAGAAAAAAAATGCCCATTGCCATATTTAAGAGAAGGTTAACAGCTAGTTTTTGGGAAATATGAAAATTTTCCACGAGTTTAATGGAGGTTAGAGAAAAATTTGGGAATTAAAAGAAGATTTTAATTTGGATCTTGGAAAGAGAGTGAGAGAGAAGAAGACGAGGAGACGGAGTTCGCGTTTACTGAGTTTTGGTGAACTGATTTGGAAAGCATTCTTCACGCGTGATTATATTCCAGCAGATTTGTTTTTTTCCTAGTTCTATTTTAAAACCTAGAGGATTGGACCCCTTTTAGACTTGGGCCCTTGGCCATTGCCCCTCCAAACATCCTTCAGGGTCGGACCTGCCTATAGGGTTTATTGTTTTTATAATTTCTTCTCTAGCGTAATATGAGAGATTGCCTTTTGATTCACTGGAAGCATGAATAAGAATTAGTAGCAGGTTATCAAACCGAATATACACACACATACATATTGTTTTTTTTTTTTGAGGGGACACATACATATTGTTTGTTTGGCTTTATTTATAGACTCTTCAAACAGCAATGAAAAACTCAGAACAAAAGTCATTTACAAAATCGAAATATAATTTCATTCAAAAAGATAATTTTGGGGAGTTGTGGATCGTTAGATCCGTCAGCGGGCTAGGCTCAAATGCTCAATGGAACTACCTAAAATTGAGATAAGTGTGTAAACGTAGGATCATTATAGAAAATGGCCTAAAACACAGGGTTACCTTATATAGTTTCTCATTTTAAGTTGGTGATTGCTCATGAAAGGGTCTAAGGTATTTATGGACGGTAAAACCTTTTATATTTCATGATCATGGGCCAGAATCTTGTAGTCATATGACAAGTGGGTCGGTCCAATAATTCATTGACTGACTGGTTGAAGTGGGCCCACAATGGTTACCAAGCCAAACTAGTACATTCTTAATATAGGGTATGTGGCCTGAAATAAGCCCATCGACAGATTAAATGACCCAAATTAGATAAAATAGTTCTTCTTGTGCCACTTGGCCCTTATATAATTTTGCCCAAGAGCTATAGGCTGGGTTAAGCCGGCACAATTTTAGTTGGACATGGCTAGAAAGCCAGCTTGTTGAGCGTCTTACAAGAAGTTGGTACAGTTTAGCCACGAATAATTTATATTAGCCACGGCCCACGGACCACATTTTGGGATGGCAGGGTGGCCCTAATCTCTGGCCCAGGAACAATGTCGTCTCGGGCATTTTCGGGGTCCGGAGCGAAAACTAATAAAGGGCCCCTTAAACAACGGATTCATGTTTCTTAAATAATTCATCGATAAAATATTTCATGAATTCTTAAATTCAACTATCATAAAAATAATCCACAAAACTTTTATATTATAAAGTTCACGAAAATTATGAATTACATGATAGATAGCTAACTCTTCTTTCTGTTTTTTTTTTCTTTTATAACGTTAACGGAAGAGTCATAGCCATGAGATTAGGAGAGGAGGAGTTGAGAACTAAATGAAGTGATAGAAAATTATTGAAGATAGGGCATTTTACTTTTTTTTTTTTTGAAAGAGAAATTTCATTAAATGAAGGCCAAACGGCATCTACAATAAGTATTAAAGAAAAACAAGATATAATCACACAAGATCAAATCAAATTCGTATTCGAAGAAACTACAATGAACCAGATCGAGCAATACAATGTGCAAAGACCCTTTGTATTTCTTGAATCACGCGACTATTGATGGGGAAGTCTATCATTCGACATAGTTTGGGGAAGAAAATTCTTGATTTAACCAGGTTGACCGCATCCGAATTTCCAATACTTCGATGTTGATGGTCTTGAACTTCAACCAATAGGAACAATCTCTCATACCAATTTTTAAACTTCCACGTGGGAAGAGACTAAAACTAAACTCCAAACTCCCATAAGAGGAGAGAAAGAACCCGAAAATTGGGTAGAAAACTCTCAAAAAGAGATAGAATGGAATATTATTAATAACAAAAACAATAAAAACTAGAAGAAAAAGAAGAATTGGGGGCTTACCACCATCGAAAGGATGATGGTAGCCCCAAACTAGAAGAAAAAATTAGGGTTTTTTTGAAGGAAGAGGAGAGAGGGGAGAGGAGGAGGCTAGGGTTTTTTTAGGGCATTTTACTTATAAGAAAAGCAACTCACCTAAAACAGTTAAGATATATTTATTAGAGGTTAATCTAGAAAAATCTAGATGTCTAATGAAAAATATAGTGTATGTAGTCTAGAAAAATTAAGTGATGATGTATCTAGAAATATCTTGTAAAACACAAAGATATGCATGTGATGTAGAAATGTGTAATATTAGACAAGTGTAGAGATTTCTAGAAACTAGAATACAACAACTATAAATATGTTGTATGTGCATGAGTTGAGAGGTGAGCTAATCAAGAGAGCTCCCACCAAAATATTTTGAAGGGTAGAAACAAGGATTCTACCAAAGAGATAAGTGAGAGATATGTGATATTGCAAATATATAGTTGTACAATTCACTACAAGAAAATGCTGAAACAACGACGGCTTCACAACGACGGTTAGCGAAACGGTCGTTGTTTTTTACTTCAGCGACCGCTTTGAGCCGTCGGTAATCACCGACAGCTTTTGAAGAATTTAACGACGGGTAAACGGTCGCTGAATATCAACGACGGTTAAAAACCGTCGTTGTTTTTATTATTTTAAATTTTATATTTTTTTAACTTTAGGCGACGGTGTTTAACGGTCGCTGAGTACAAAGGAGTTAAAATGAGCATCTGTGTTGTTTTTCAGTCGTTTATTTTCAAAACTCTTTTCTCAAAACACAAAAGGGAGAGGAGGGCGCGCGAATTGAAGGCCAAGGTCAGACCTCCTTGCCGTTCCGACTACCGGCGACAGCCCATTTTCGCTCTCCTTGCCGCCGGTAATTTCTGAAGGTTCGTGTTTTTTTTTTTTTTTAGTTACTCATCAAACCCTAAAAATGGGGTTTTGGGATATAGGTTATAAACACCGGGTTCGCCAGGTCGTCCTCGCCGCCGGTAATACCTCAATTCGAAAATTCACTTGGAATGCGTAAGTTCGACTACTATTCCGGGTACTTAATTGAATTTGTTATTTGAATTTTCGGTTTTTATATTTGAGTTAGAACTTTGTTTGATTTTGGTTTTATCGTTTTTTCATTGGTGAATTTGAAGAAATTTAGATTTTGGGGGTTCAGTTGAAGTTACTCAAACCCTAAAACTACACTAAATGTGTGTTTGATTGTAGTTATCTGAATAATTCAGCATTGCTTTGTGTTATGCCTGTGTTTTTCTGTTGATTAAGGGAATAAGGGTTGACGTTTGAGTGGCTAAAACTACACTAAATGTGTGTGAGAAAACTGATTTATTTGAAATTGGTTATCAATGACATTTTGTTTCTGAAATGAGTTGTTCTTTGTTGTGTCAATTGAGGGTTCATTCCTTAAGTGTGTGTTTATTGCCTTGAGAGGTGGCACTCCGCCGACTGTGTTTGGTCACCCCTACTTGCATAAGTTGCATGATCCGGGTTTTTCGTGTTGTTAGTTTTTCCCTTATATGGCTTTGTACATGCATTGAATCTAAAGTATAACCTAGCTTAGATCCAATGTGATTATATGGTCATCTGCCCCATATGTGCATTGAGATTAATATGATTTAATTAGGGTGGAATGAGAATATAGCACTACTATGAATTAGTTAGTTGAGTGAAAGAGGTGGCAGCAGTTGTTGGCTGTAGGCGGTTAGGTTCATTACTTTTGCTTTGCTCTTGGTATAAAAGGATGGTAGCTACTAATTAATTGGTATGCTCACGGGGATCTTAGATTTTTTTTTTCTTTCTCAAGTAAAGGTCCCAGCGGTTTTTTGGGGTTTTGGTTGGATTTATATCCTCTACTAGCTACCGTTGATGCTCGCCTGTGCATTTAGCATTTGAGGATTTAAAGAGGGGAATGTGTTACTTCTACCTTGAATGTGAAAACCACTTACTGGATTGAAAGTCCTAAAGGAATACATATCAATAGGATTGGAGTAGATAGAAGGACTGCGACTGTGAGGGGGGAGGCGGGGGGAGGGGAGGGGGGCTGCAGGCCAGGGGGGAGGGCGGGGGAGGGCGGGGAGGGCCTGCGGCTGTGAGGGGGGGCGGGGGGAGGGGAGGGGGGCAGCAGCCAAGCGGGGAGGGCAGGGGGAGGGGCGGGGAGGGCCTGCGAGCGCCAGGGGGAGTGAGGGGAGGGAGGGCGGGGGGCTGCGGGGGGTCAGTGAGGGGGAGGGCGGGGGAGTGCGGGCCGGTAGGGGGTTAGTGAGGGGGGAGGACGGGGGTCGGTGAGGGTTCCTTGTTTCTAATATCTTACATTTTATTGTTTTTTTTTTTTAATCTTGCGCGTTTCTACTTTCTTGCATTTTAGGTAATCATGTCTAATCCTAAGGGCCGCGGAGGTCGTGGGACTTTGACTCCGAGGGAGCTTTTTCAGTCACCAGATGTACAAGGAAGCCGGGAACCCTATGTCGAGACACAAGGAGATGATTCACGAGCACGTGACATTGGTGACCACGTACGGGAGACTCCGAACACTCATACGGAGGAAGGTGAAGGTTCGAACCGTGCACCAAGAAAGGTTTTAAGCCCTCTTGGATTGTGGTAAGTTCGTAAGCCTTCATTTCATGATATTTGTATGCAATGATATTCACAATTCACGTGTTTGTTTGGTTTTCAATTCGGGTTTGATGATAACAAGGTTAGTGGGTCCATCACCGACATTTTCCGGGGCCATTTTCGACAACCTTGGTTCAATTACGGTGAGGTCGACAATGCAACAAAGACGCATTGGTGGAACATTTTCAGAGTATGTATGAATCGAATTATGAAAAATTTCATTGATTATATTACTTTATTAATATCTTTGTTTAATGTTTGACTAAAGGGTATTTACGAATGGGCTCCTGAGTTAGAAGGCCTAGTGAAGAAGGATTACAAGAAAAAAGCTTCATCTCGTCTGAGAGACTTGCGATACTGGGTGGTTAAGAAAGCCAAAGAAAGGCCGAAATGGTTGGGGGAGACGATATACGAAGACATGAAGAAGAGAAGTGAAGACCCAACATTTCGGGAAAAAATACGAACAGGCGAAAAGAAGCGGAAGAGGTGGCTCCCTGTCTAATCCAATTGAGCCGTCACACTTTCAGGGTTCTATTTCGGCGGCACAGCATGCTAGGAAGATGGTAAATATGTTTCATATCTACTACTTAGTGTAATTTACATGAATATGTTCCATAAAGCCTTTGTTAATTCAACAATGTCTACAGGCAAAGAGTAGAGGAGGAGTACTCCCTACTGCTCCCGAGTTGTTCTTGAAGACTCATTTCAAGACTGTTCCTGGAAAAGGAGAAATTCCAGCAAACAAGAAATCAAAGCAAATCTCGGTACATAATTCTAAACATATATTTATAGGCAAATATGATTGAATCAAATATAGGCCATTTTAGGTTAAGTAGGAAATTGAATGAATACGAGTACTTTGATGCTAGTTTAAGTTATAACCACCTCAAACATCATATATGTAGTTAGTTTAATGTATTTATAAGTTGTTTTGATTGAAAATACACAAAGTAGGAAAGTTAGAACCAAATGTAGGCTAATATAGGCCATTTTAGGCCTTTTTACTTGGAAATGAATGAATACGAGTACTTTGATGCTAGTTTAAGTTATAACCACCTCAAACATCATATATGTAGTTAGTTTAATGTATTTATAAGTTGTTTTGATTGAAAATACACAAAGTAGGAAAGTTAGAACCAAATGTAGGCTAATATAGGCCATTTTAGGCCTTTTTACTTGAAATTGAATGAATACGAGTAGTTTGATGCTAGTTTAAGTTATAACCACCTCAAACATCATATATGTAGTTAGTTTAATGTATTTATAAGTTGTTTTGATTGAAAATACACAAAGTAGGAAAGTTAGAACCAAATGTAGGCTAATATAGGCCATTTTAGGCCTTTTTACTTGGAAATGTTTGAATACGAGTACTTTGATGCTAGTTTAAGTTATAACCACCTCAAACATCATATATGTAGTTAGTTTAATGTATTTATAAGTTGTTTTGATTGAAAATACACAAAGTAGGAAAGTTAGAACCAAATGTAGGCTAATATAGGCCATTTTAGGCCTTTTTACTTGAAATTGAATGAATACGAGTACTTTGATGCTAGTTTAAGTTATAACCACCTCAAACATCATATATGTAGTTAGTTTAATGTATTTATAAGTTGTTTTGATTGAAAATACACAAAGTAGGAAAGTTAGAACCAAATGTAGGCTAATATAGGCCATTTTAGGCCTTTTTACTTGGAAATGTTTGAATACGAGTAGTTTGATGCTAGTTTAAGTTATAACCACCTCAAACATCATATATGTAGTTAGTTTAATGTATTTATAAGTTGTTTTGATTGAAAATACACAAAGTAGGAAAGTTAGAACCAAATGTAGGCTAATATAGGCCATTTTAGGCCTTTTTACTTGAAATTGAATGAATACGAGTACTTTGATGCTAGTTTAAGTTATAACCACCTCAAACATCATATATGTAGTTAGTTTAATGTATTTATAAGTTGTTTTGATTGAAAATACACAAAGTAGGAAAGTTAGAACCAAATGTAGCCTAATATAGGCCATTTTAGGCCTTTTTACTTGGAAATGTTTGAATACGAGTAGTTTGATGCTAGTTTAAGTTATAACCACCTCAAACATCATATATGTAGTTAGTTTAATGTATTTATAAGTTGTTTTGATTGAAAATACACAAAGTAGGAAAGTTAGAACCAAATGTAGGCTAATATAGGCCATTTTACCCACTTTCTTTTACTTGAATATGAGTATATTTAACCAAATGCGGGAGACGTACAAGAAGAAGTTGGACCATTGTACCACTCGGGGTCACAGCCGAACCCTGATCTGTTGTATTGGGAGACAGTTGGGGGGGGGAACCCAGGAAAAATTCAGGGGGTGGGGCAGGGAGATCATTTGTACTACAACTCTTCATCAGGGCGAGGAGATGGCGGCTCTTCACAACCATATGAGCCGTCCATTTTATCTCGGATTGAGGCGCGAGTGGATGCAAGGTCGCTGCGCGGATGGAAGAGGTGGAGGCAATGGTCGCAGCACGGGTGGAAGCGTCAAGTCGGGCCATTATTGAGGAAATGATGAGGAACATGTCTAGTTTCGGCCACATGTCCTCAGGTTGCAACCCAGGCCCCCCTCCACATCGCGGACCAGGACGATGACCCGGGGGTTTGGTGGTGGCGGTAGTGCTACGAGAGACACCCTTGACGGTGTAGTGTTTTTGGTTTCGGCAACTAGGTAACTAACTTTTATGCATTTAGTGTCAATATTTATCGGCATCTCGCTTTGTTTCTAGATGTGTCGGGTTATTTTTTTTGGAACCCGACTTCTACTTTATTGTCTATATTTATCGGCATCTAGCTTATTAGTTTCCAGCTTTGTCGATATATATTTTTTGTAAACACAGACTTCTACTTTATTTCCCGACATCGGGATCAATTTTGTGTACATAATTGTAATCTATTTCATGTAATTATACAAGTATCAATGCAAATTACAAGTATCAATGCAAATTGTAATATATATCAAAATAGCATATTTTTGTAATTGAATGCGATGGAGGAACGACTTTAGTGTGGTCCACAAGCATGCGAGGTGTGATGGTACGGGTTTAATTATTGGTAACAACAAAAAATATTCTAAATAATATTATTTCAAAACAACAACGACGGCTAAACATTAAATCAACGACGGCTAGGCAGTCGTTGTAAGGTATACTATGCATCCAAGGACTTCCACTTCAACGACTGCTTTTACATAATAGCGACGGTTTATAACAGACGTTGATGTGGCCCAAACAACGACTGTTTATAACCGTTGGTGAATTACCGACGGTTTCTAACGGTCGGTCAATCAACGACCGGTTATAAACCGTCGGCCGATTTAACTACGTTTAAAACGGTCGTTGGTTTGGTGCCACCGTCGGTTTTTGGAAACGGTCGGCGATTACACGGAAACCGTCGTTAAATTATTTACCGACGGCTTAGCGGTCGTTGATTCCAAATTCAGCGACCACCTGTGCACCGACTGCCGTTTAACGACGGCTTAGCGGTCGGTGATATTTTACCGACGGTTTTTCCAAAATTACCGACGGCTTTTAGCCGTCGTTAAATACGCCCTTTCTTGTAGTGATTCATATTAATGTAATCAATGAAAATGCAATTTTGTTAGATTGTTCAGGTCCATTAAAACTTCCGCGTGCGCCCCCAAATTTCTATCAATATTTTTTTCAAATTTTTTGTCAAAGAGATGGGGCTCCAAAAAAGGGAGTCATGAGCTGTCGTTTACTCGTTTAGGGTGCTGATTAGAGCTGATCAACTCCAGCCCGGCCCGATTTGGGGCGGGTTTGGGTAGACTTTTTAGTCTAATTTTTAGCCCGGCCCGAAATAACGATCATTGTGCACAAAATTTGGGCCCGGATTTGGGCCCGGCCCCGCCAACGGGCAATTTTTTTAACGCGGCCCGGCCCGAACCTGACCCGGTCCATGATCACCTCTAGGGTGCTCCCCCTTAAAGCTGGCACTGCCCACCACCACCTCTAGGATGATAACAAGATTCATAACTTTATGTGAAGAATAGAAGGTCCCTTCTTTAAGAGAAAAAAAAAAAACTAAAAGAAGAAAAGGGCCGGGGAATAGAAGGCGCCAAAGTGGTAAGATGCATAGAACCTTTTCTATAGCTCAGCAAGACCATTTTTGTGCATCACTAACTCACTACTATTATCCAGTGGCCCTTTTGTGTGGGCGTGAAAGACATAATGGAAGTGCAATGATAGGGCCTTGGGGGGACATAGTTGGAAATTTTGAGAGGTTGGGGCTAGGCCCAAAATAGAAAACAGCATCCTATCACTTTAAATGCGACCACAATAAGATTCCAATTAATAAGTATTTCAGGATAAGACTAACAAACAGGTTGGATAGAGTAATTCGGATACATATTTAAGTCAATAATAAGGTTGAAAAATGTAATTAACAAGAAAATCTCATACTTAAATAGGTTATATGTATAATGTGTTTAACCCATTTTATCCCAATTTTTATGATATAAATGAAGTACTCTTATTGATTTTTTTTGTTTTAAAAAAGTTGGAAGAGCAAATATACTAATAATATGTGTGTTTAGAGTTTTTCAAAATAGCATGACCTACCAATAGAACCTCTTCTTAATCTTTTTAACCAAATTTCATAATTACCACGGTAATGTTCTGGAATCTTTCTTCATAATTAAGTTAAACAAGTAAAAAAAAAGTTAATTATTTTCGGATTGGAATGAAAAATTTAACTTAGCACATGTAATTAGACAAGTTACTCATCTGAAGTCATTATTTGTTCAAATGAGTTAGGAATCCCAACCTTAACTTGGTTATTTCGAGTTAGGTTAAGAAACAACTTTTATCCAACCCTAGTTAAGACGATGTTTTATCTAGCATATACAAGTTTATGCCTAATTCTTTTTAAAATTGAATCATATATGATTAGCTAATCACCTTATTTAAAAATCAATTGTCAAATATCTTTTGTAGCCTATTAACAAAAAAACAAAAAAACAAAAAAAAACTATGCTATATAGTTGAATGAAAAAAAATCTCATATCATAATTCTTTTTCCTTTATGAATCAACATAAAAATTCAATCAAAGTTCAGTCGACCTAAGTGCATTTTCCAAACAGATTCTAATTGTTTCGGGATGGACCTTGTTCGGGAAAAATATAAAATATCGGGGTGATAAATGTTTTTGCATTATTTCGAAAGGGAGAAGATGATTGTAACCATTAAGGCATATGCTTTTAAGCAAAAAGTTTAGACAGTATGCCTAGCTTGTTTTCGGTTGGTAAGTACTAATTCTACGACTCATATATATGTAAAATTTTGATGATTGATCGTTCATTTTCTTGCGCATTAGAGGATGACTTAACATGGTTATCAAAAAAAAATTCTACCTCACCGGGAACCCTTATAGTATACAAGCAACGCTGGATTCGCCTAATTTCAACAGTTTATCAACTAAAGTTAAAGGCGTTGTTTGATTGGACAAATAACATTATTCAATTTACTATATTATAGTAGAAATGTAACTAGGACATTTCCCTTCCCCCCTAGTTATTGTACGGATATTTTTATGAATGATTGTAAGAATATTTTTAATATGGTAATGTAAGTTGGCTGCAGTGTTCACCAAAAAAAAAAATTACTATATTTTAATTAGCTCTACGTGCATCTTAATCTATCTTCGTTTTTTCTAAAAAATTATCTTCATATTACCCCTTAGGCCTTAATTCAATACCCATCAATATTCTCTCAAGACGCTCTCACGTACCTCAATCAGGAACTAAGAAAGTGAGAATTTCGTATATAAATTTAATATCATCAAATAGTAATGCTTAGGTTCATAGGCGATAGAGCTTGACTATACTTCTATATAGTTGGCTACAACCTTGTTTAGAGCCTTAGAGGTCGATATGAAACCTCAGCACTATGAGTATAAAAACTTAAAGATATGCAACTCTAATTGTTGACATTTATTATGTCAAGAACATGATTATTTTCAAAAAAAAAAAAAATACTTCATCTATTCTAAAATAAATGAAGCACTTATCATTTTTTTCCGTTTTAAAATAAACAAGTCGTAGAATAAATTAACACTTCCATGGGTAAGGTTTTCTTAATCAAATAAATTTCCATTTTCTTTTCCATGTAATCTACTTGTCCATGAGTAGATAATTTAATCATACAGTCATACTTCGACTTTTGTGGACTGCGAATGGGCATGTCTAAGCAGTGAAGGACATAGATTCTCTTGTAGTGGATTATTATATGTGGCTTTTGGGTGAATTTAAGGATCTCCATTTAATCAACTCATGCAAGTGCTTATGAGGGCCTGCATCTTATAAATGTATTCATATTACAACTTACAAGTCTTGCCAAACGTGGTAAGTGTTAAACTACTAATGGAGTACATGTAGATTCCCAATCTCTTGGTGATTTTCTTCTTGCTTGTTGCTACCGCCCATGATATTCTGGGCCCTTGCAATTTACCTCCATAGTTCCATGCGAATATGCGATGCACAATATAACGTAGACAAATCAATATAACTAACTAGGTGAGTGCGTCTAAACATTGAAAAAAAAAAGTTATGAATTAGTACCCCGTTTCATACACCAACCCTTTGTAAAAGATATCCGTTTCTTAATAAGTGAAACACTTTCCTTATTTGAAATAGTCATAATAAGTACAAATTCCGAAAATGGTAAAAAAAGTTGATATTATTACAAATATCTCACTAAAAAGCGAGGGGGCCATAACTTTTTTTCGTTTCATCACTTGAATTCTCTACTTTGTGTGGTCAACTTTCATTCTCTACATTCCTGTGACACCTTATTGAGAAACGGATGAAGTATATTTATATGCACATATGACATATGTGGTATATAGTCAAGTATAGAAAGAATTGCATCTCACTATTTTTAAGGTTGTGGGACCCACGGAAACTTTGAGGTGTGGAGCTTGCTCTTACTCTCCCCTACTCACAACAACCTTGTCTGCTAAGTTGGGTAGGCTGACCCGTGAAGAGATATATTTAGGAATGGAAAGTATTGCTTTGAGACTTTGAGTTAAGAAGTGTTTTCTTAATTATCTCTTATTCATATCCTAATTAGGTCTATCCGATGTATATATAAATATTGCCTTGTGTCAATAATAATCTTTGAGCTTTTGCCTTCAATCTTAACTTTACAACCCACCACAGATTTCAGTCTAATAGGAGACTTATTTTACCATCTTTTGTATTGGGTATGCTATATATCCTACTCCCACATTATACCAACTAAACTAGCGGGTGTATGATCATTATTATTTGGGATGAGTTGATTAACCTTAAAAATAAGAGTTAATAAATAAAAGCTAGGTTGTGGATCAAAATATCATCAAAGATTTTGTCACAGCTAGCCGCCCTCAAAGCTACTTGAAATTCTTAACCAAACACTGATATCAATATGCCATGTTTTTATCCAGAATCTCTTTATCTCTCAACTTTATGAAATGCTGCTTGCTAACGTACATTAGCCAACAAAAATACAGCACGTTCACCAAGCCAATAGGTCGTCGGTAGTTTTGGGGATATATATATATATATATATATATATATATATATATATATATATATATATATATATATATATATATATATATATATAAGTGAGTTAAATGTGAAGGCGCACTACGTGGAAGTGGGAAGAAATCTAGGACGTCGATGAACGAAATCCAATGGTATAAAATTAACGCGTGTCAGTAATGGCATAGTTGTAATTTTTCCAAAACTTCTCTTGTCCAACCCTTGTTCTTTATCTGACTCACTCTTTCCCCTCTCCCCCGCCTCTCTGTCTCTTTCACCATTCCTCTGTACCAGATCTAACTTGATTTTGAAGGATTTTGTCCTCGATCAAGTGTAATAAACTAAATGTATATGGACGAATTATAAAGATAATATATTCAATAATATTAGGTGGCCATGACGTTTCTTTGGAGGTTTAATTGCGGTTGGTTGAAATTAGATATTTAGGCCAACTACTAATATGTATTGGGTCCTATGAGGTCACACAATGTGACAACCCTTGGATATTACCCAAATCCATTTGTGAAATGGATTGGGCGGTTTTAAAGATGGATGGAAGAGTTGTAACTCATGAGGTTATTAGGCTCATAATGTATGACATTATGAGGCAAAATAAAGCCTCATGAATCACCTCTTTGTAACCACCTTATATAATGATATGGGGGTTACAAAGGAGAGGTGTGATTACATATTTGTAGAGAAAATCTGATTTTCTTTGCTCCTCTCTTTCTCCTCATTTTCGGCCATCACACCTCAAAAGCAAGAGATTCATTCTCTCTTCCGTACTAGCATACGTGGTGACCTAAGGGTTGTTCGTGGACCAACACTAGAGGAACGGCGATTGACGTTCTAAAGGATCTCCACTAGAAGGCTCGAAGTGGAAGTGGAATTCACGCATCAAGAGGTATATTCTACACTCTTAGTTGATTCATGTTAATTTATGCAAAGATCTTGGTGTTAGATGTTTGAGTATGTGATACTCGTTTTCCGCATTAAGCATCTAAATTCCTACAGTGGTATCAGTTAGCCTATTGCATAGATTAATATGATCATGTGGATGCATGTTTTTCCTTTATTTTAATTCGTTTAGGGGAGGGTATTAGCATGAGGATATTGTTTGCATGATTAAAATTTGATTTTAATCTAGTGGGAGTATAAAAGTTGTTTATACATTTTTCGATACATGTATACATATATAATTGTTATATTGTTTCATGTTTTAGTTAAGTTGTTAATTAGAATGTGATGTATATATGTATGATTCATGAATTGCATGCTTTGACTTTTTATGCTTAATTTGATTATGTATAATTTCATAGCATGAATTCTTGAATTTGAAGCCTAGTATGATTTATTTATGCGTAAACATGTTTAGTGTATAAAGAAAATCATACGCATTTCGATTAAAATTACCTGAATTGAAATCGGAAAAGCGGAAGCAGTGAGCTTCTCGCGAGTCGCGACGAGCATCGCGGGTCGCGACCACTGGTCGCGAGCAGTGTTCTGCCTCGCTTGGCTCGTTTGCTCTTTCAACGGATAAAAACGTTTAATCCGTTTATCCCTTAATGCATATTAAGTAGTTATTATGCTTGGTATCCTATGCTAATGCTTAAATGAATTAAAATTATGATGGGAGTTTTATTTTATGGTATTTAATTTTATGTTAGGATGTTAGTGTTAATAAGTTGATTAATTCTTTCATGCTAATATTTGTGATTAAATATCATGCTATGGTTTTATGTTTTAATATGATTAAAATGTATGTGGTGCCTTAGAGTGCTTATGTTTTTTTTTAAATTTAATAATTGATTAAATTTGTTAGATTAAATCTTAAAGCTCTTGGGAGATAAATTCTAATATGATTGAAATTTGTCTTGAGGCACTAACCATTTAATTTAATATGAGATTAACTTTGGATGGTATTATTATGTTTTAAAGTTGTTGAAGCATAATATCTTATTTTAATAGTTGATTAAAATGCATGTTATATATATATATGATATTATGGATGCATGCGGTGACTAGTATGGCCCAACCTTGGATAGAAATTACGATCTGCGTATCGTTAATGTATTTTTGTAATTTAAATACGATCTATGTATCGTTAGTATTTTTGTAATATTAATTTAAATTTCAAAAATTATTCAAGTTGAATTGATTCAACGATGGAGATCCGATGTTTTTCATTTCCATGGGGCACAAGGATGGAGATCCAAGGTGGTTCAAGGATGGAGGCCTTAAAGAGTAGTCTTTAGGGTTAGGGGCCATACTAGGATCATATTTTATTTTATGCATTTAAATATTGCTTTTGAATGCTTTCTAAGTTTTATTATGCATGTGATTTATTTTTGCAATGAGTTCACTAGTAATTGAATCACATAAATAATTTACTTACGTCCCTAAAGCTAATATTGGGTAATTGCTTTTCCAAATAAACATCGTTAGAGTAAATTTCCGAAATTTGCATGTTTAGTTTGGTTTGGCCCAACAAAATCATCAAAACGGTTTTGGATTTTGAAGCAAAGGATTGGGTTTTGTGTTTGGGTGACAAGTTCTGTCTAGGATTAGGAAGGCTTTCCCCAACGTTGTGGGTAACTTCCTTACCTGGGAGCTTTCGTCACCTTAGCAATCACCCAACATCTAAGAATTACAATTGTTGTAATTAGTAAAGGAGTTTACTTACCTTTTAAATTTGGTTTTAAGTTGAGGCCAAAGTCCACTTATAAATCATGTTTGATAGGATCTTAGAATCACTTGATTCAAAAGGGGACACATTGAAAATTGGTCAAGTGCATAGCTTTTATTTTAAAGTGTTTAAAATTTGTTAAAAGCTATTATGATAAACATACTCATTACTTTTGCATCTTCTATGTAGATATCATGTCTGGTAACAACAATAATTCACCTTTTAACTTACGTTCAATCCTTGAGGATAAGTTAAACGGCAAAAACTTCCTTGATTGGGAAAGGAATCTAAGAATTGTTCTTAGATCCGAAGGTCGAGAGGATGTTCTTGAAACCCCGATCCCGGTTTTAACAACCACCTCTACTGAAGTCGAAAAGGCGTCCCATAAGGCCATTGCAGAAAGGTCGGTAATTGTTACTTGCCTTATGCTCGCGGCTATGGAACCAAGCCGCAAAAGAGGTTTGCAAGCTTGGATGCTCCGGTATTATCCGACATTGAAAACCATGTTTCGAAAGCAAGCTCGGATAGAGAGGTATGAAACTCACAAGGCTATTCTTGAGTGTGCGTTAGTCGAAGGCAAGCTGTCGCCACTCATGTCTTTGAAATGATTGGTTATTTCGAGACAATGGAGAGGTTGGGCTTTCCTTATAGCCAAGAGTTGGCTCGACATCATACTACACTCACTTCATGAAGGTTTCAACCACTTTAGGTTGAACTTCAATATGAATGGGGTGTCGAAAACCCTTCTTGAGTTACATGGGATGCTCATGATCGCCGAGCAAAACATCTCCGTTACACCTAAGAAGGAAGTTCTTATGGTTCAAAAGGGAAAGGGTTTTAAGAAGGAATGGGGCGGCAAGAAAAAAGCGGGACAAGGGCAAGCAAGTTGCCACTAAGAGCTGACGATAAGCCACGAGCAAAGGCAAAGCCAAAGGTGGCCGCAAATGCCAAGTGCTTCCATTGTGATCAAATTGGTCATTGGAGGCGTAATCGCCGAAGTATCTCGAAGGATAAGAAGTCCGGGGCTTCTTCTTCGGGTATCTATGTCATTGACATTAATTTAGCAACATCTACTTCTTGGGTATTTGATACCGGTTGTGTTTCTCACATTACTTCGAATGTGCGGGGACTAAGAAGGAGTAGAACCTTGGCTAAAGGGGAGGTAGAAGCTGCGCGTTGGAAATGGTGCAAGGGTTGCGGCCGTTGCGGTTGGGACTTATAGTCTACCTTTGCCTTACGGTTTAATGTTAGAGCTTAATAACCGTTATTATGTTCCTCGCTATTACCAAAAACATTATTTCTATTCCTGTTTTGGATAATGAAGGGTTTTCATTTACAATTGAGAAAGGTTGTTTATCTGTTTATTTGAATTCAATGTTTTATGCCACTGCTAAAAGGTCTAATGGTCTATATTTCCTAGACTTAGACAAAGATGTCCTTAACATAGACAGTAAAAAACATAGATCAAGCGATACTAATCCTACTTACTTATGGCATTGTCGTTTAGGACATATAAACGCGAAACGCATTCAGAAGTTACATAAAGATGGACTTCTAACATCCTTTGACTTTGAGCCATTTGATGTATGTGAATCATGTTTAATGGGTAAAATGACGAAGTCACCTTTTACTTGGAAAGGGTGAAAGGGCCAGTGATCTATTGGGTCTAATACATACTGATGTGTGTGGACCAATGAGCACAAAAGCTAGGGGAGGGTTTGGGTACTTCATTACTTTTACGGACGATTTAAGTAGATATGGATATGTCTATTTAATGAAGCATAAGTCGGAATCATTTGAAAAGTTCAAAGAATTCCGAGAATGAAGTCCAAAACCGACTTGGCAAAACAATTAAAGCACTACGATCCGATCGTGGTGGTGAATATTTGAGCCAAGAGTTTAGTGATCACTTGAAGAGTTGTGGAATTCTTTCACAACTCACTCCGCCTGGAACACCTCAATTGAATGGTGTATCCGAAAGGAGGAACCGAACTCTACTTGATATGGTTCGGTCTATGATGAGTTTTGCTGATCTTCCTATCTCCTTTTGGGGATATGCTCTCGAAACTGCTACTTTCACACTTAATCGAACTCCATCAAAGGCAGTAGAAAAGACACCATATGAGATGTGGAGTGGAAAAGTTCCAAGTTTATCTTTTCTACGTATTTGGGGTTGTGAGGTTTATGTAAAACGTTTACTTTCAGATAAACTCGCCCCTAAATCAGATAAGTGTTCTTTGTGGGTTATCCCAAAGAGACCAAGGGCTATTCCTTCTACCATCGAACTGAGGGCAAAGTGTTTGTTGCTCGTCGTGGTGTCTTTTTGGAAAAAGATTTTATTTCCAAAAAGGCAAGTGGGAGTAATATATTCCTCGAAGAGGTTCGAGAAAAGCAACAAATGGACATAGTTCAACCTATGTTAGAGTCGAAGCACAAGTGCCGGTTGTGGAGCTTGAAGTAGTTCCTCCTTTGGTAGAATCTTCTCCCATAACTGACCAAGTGTTGGAGGACGTGCATCCTGTACACGAACCTCCTACTGTCCCACTCGAATCTAATTCGTGCGAAAATTCTCAAGTTGTTGAGAAGAAAATTTCTCCTGTTGCAGCCCCTCGTAGGACTAGTAGATCAAGAATACCAAACAAGAAGTTTGTTGATTTCTTGTTAACCGAAAGTTACGAGATAATGATCTTAGAATTTGAGGAACCTACTACCTACAAGCAAGCTTTGATGAGTGAAGACTCAGAAAAATGGCTTGAGGCCATGAGGTCCGAAATGGCATCTATGTCCGAAAATCAAGTATGGGACTTGATGGATTTGCCTAGATGGGGTTACACCTATTGGTTGCAAATGGGTTTTCAAAGTGAAAACAGACAAAGATGGTAACATTCGGGTTTACAAAGCAAGATTGGTTGCAAAAGGGTTCAAGCAAGTTCATGGTATAGACTATGACGAAACCTTTTCACCAGTAGCAATGCTTAAATCCATTCGGATACTCCTAGCGATTGCTGCCTTCTATGATTATGAGATTTGGCAAATGGATGTTAAAACCGCTTTCTTGAATGGGTTCTTGAAAGAGGATGTGTATATGACACATAGGAAGGTTTTGTGGATCCGAATATCCTAGGTGGGTATGTAAGCTTCAAAAGTCCATTTATGGATTGAAGCAAGCATCCCGGAGTTGGAATCTTCGTTTTGATGAGGCAATCAAACTGTTTGGTTTTCTCAAAAACGGAGAAGAGTCTTGTGTTTACAAGAAGGAAAGTGGGAGTAACATAGTTTTCTTGTTCTTATATGTAGATGACATACTTCTCATAGGAAACGACATTCCCATGCTTAAGTCAGTCAAGGAATGGTTGAAGAGTTGTTTCTCTATGAAAGACCTTGGAAACGCTGAGTACATTTTGGGGATCAAGATCTATAGGGATAGGTCTAAGAGGATGATTGGACTTAGCCAACGAACTTATATAGATAAGATCGTTACTAAGTTCAATATGGAAAATTCTAAGAGAGGTTTTCTACCCATGCAACATGGTGTTTCGCTTAGCAAGACTCGGTGTCCTTTCGGACTCGATGAGATTAAGCGAATGAGTAATGTTCCTTATGCATCAGCTATAGGGTCCATTATGTACTCCATGATTTGTACTCGCCCAGATGTTTCATATGCCTTGAGCATGTGTAGCAGATTCCAATCAAATCCAGGTGACGCACACTGGAGTGCAGCTAAGAATATCCTAAAGTACTTAAGAAGGACTAAGGATAATTTCTTAGTGTATGGAGGTGAAAGTGAGTTAATTGTTGAGGGTTACACAGATGCGAGCTTCCAAACTGACAAAGATGATTTCCGATCCCAATCTGGTTTCATCTTTTGTCTAAATGGAGGGGTGAGGTCGGAAAAGTTCAAAGCAAAGTCATCTCACCGATTCTACAACGAGGCGAGTACATTCTTTGCGGCGGATGCAGCAAAGGAAGCCGTTTGGATGAAGAAGTTCATTCCGGAGCTAGGAGTAGTGCCTAGTGTTGGAGATGGTATTGTTTTACATTGTGATAACAATGGTGCCATAGCTCGTCCTAAGGAACCAAGATCACATCAAAGGTGTAAACATGTACTTAGGGAAGTTTCATCTCATTCGAGAAATCGTTGAGAGAAAAGATGTAATAGTTAGCAAAGTTCATACGGATAGCAATGTCGGCGATCCTTTGACTAAACCATTGCCTCGGCCCTAAGCATGAGAGTCATACTAGGGCTATAGGACTTAAGCATGTAGGAGAGTGGCTTTGATTGTGTACTATTTACTTTTAATTAGTTCACGATTATAGTTACTCCTGTGATATGTTTGGTTATGTTTGTTAATAAAAGGTTATGTTCTTATTTAATCTTGGTTTAGTATTAAATAAAACGTTCAAAGTATTTTATAACGTTTGATAGGATTGTCAAATATGTGATTTGACGAATGAAACCCTATCCAGTGAACAGGAGTTATAATTTACCTTTGTCCCTAGTTCGAATCATTAAAAATGAACGTAAATGATTCTGTTTGATGGACTAGATTGCAAGTTGATTGATAGCGCAGTTTCATGGGCTATGGGGACATCGAGATGTCTAGTCTTTTGCATAGGCGTGTATAGTTGATACACGTTGGGCAGACCTAGTGGGAGTTCTCTAAAAGGTTTATGAGAATCTCATTAATATATTTAGTGGATTCCTTAGACATGAGTATGACACTATTCTTACTTAAGGATTAGTATGTTTTTGACACTTGCAAAATGTCGTGCCGTAAAAGGAGGCTATAAAAGCATGGATCGGAACGCTACGAATTGAGTGGGAGTTTTGGTTATACAAGATCGGATAAAGTCCTCCTAAGAGTTAGGATTGGTGTCTTGGCCTCTTGAAGAGCGAGAACTGAAAATGCATGGCCGTGCTCAAATGGATTAAGGAGTTAATCATTTGTTTCGACAGTTCGAACTCGGATTTCAAGAAACAACTTGAATATTGGTATGGTTTACATACGATGTTACCATGTCATCAAGTTAGACATTAAGCGACTTAAGGAATTTGAAGGTTACACACTTGTTCTTAGACAAGTGGGAGATTGAAGGATTTTGTCCTCGATCAAGTGTAATAAACTAAATGTATATGGACGAATTATAAAGATAATATATTCAATAATATTAGGTGACCGCAACGTTTTGCTAAAAGCTAATTGCGGTTGGTTGGGCTAGTATATTTAGGCCAACTACTAATATGTATTGGGTCCTATGAGGTCACACAATGTGACAACCCTTGGATATTACCCAAATCCATTTGTGAAATGGGTTGGGCGGTTTTAAAGATGGATGGAAGAGTTGTAACTCATGAGGTTATTAGGCTCATAATGTATGACATTATGAGGCAAAATAAAGCCTCATGAATCACCTCTTTGTAACCACCTTATATAATGATATGGGGGTTACAAAGGAGAGGTGTGATTACATCATATTTGTAGAGAAAATCTGATTTTCTTTGCTCCTCTCTTTCTCCTCATTTTCGGCCATCACACCTCAAAAGCAAGAGATTTATTCTCTCTTCCGTACTAGCATACGTGGTGATCTAAGGGTTGTTCGTGGACCAACACTAGAGGAACGGCGATTGACGTTCTAAAGGATCTCCACTAGAAGGCTCGAAGTGGAAGTGGAATTCACGCATCAAGAGGTATATTCTACACTCTTAGTTGATTCATTAATTTATGCAAAGATCTTGGTGTTAGATGTTTGAGTATGTGATACTCGTTTTCCGCATTAAGCATCTAAATTCCTACAGATTTGTCCCCTACCTTTTCCTTCTCCTCAAAACCTCTCTGCTTCAAATCCAAATTAATAATCTCAAAAGATAACATACCAAAGCAAATAACATCAACATTTCATCCCCTCATTTGCAAACATGGAGATTCACCAAGTACCCATTACGAGGCAAGAAGTAAAAGAAAGAGAATTTGGTGCTCAAATCGTCATATACCCATGAAATTTGGTGGCCTGATTTGTTTTAAATTTTCGGATTTTCCTTCAAGTTTGCACTCTAATGTGTTGCAATTTAAATTTTCGTCTTTGAAAGAACCTGTTGGTATTTTTTTTATATATATATTTAGCCATAACTCTAATTAGTAATTGGTACAACTCTAATGAGTACTTCATGTAACTTTAATTTGTATTTCCTATAACTCTAAACAGATCTTGGTGTAACACTAATTAATACTTTCTACAACTCTAAACAAATATTGGTGTGACTCTAATAAGTATTTCCTATAACTCTAAGCAATTTTTCGGATTTTCCTTCAAGTTTGCACTCTAATGTGTTGCAATTTAAATTTTCGTCTTTGAAAGAACCTGTTGGTATTTTTTTTTTTATATATATTTAGCCATAACTCTAATTAGTAATTGGTACAACTCTAATGAAGACTTCATGTAACTTTAATTTGTATTTCCTATAACTCTAAACAGATCTTGGTGTAACACTAATTAATACTTTCTACAACTCTAAACAAATATTGGTGTGACTCTAATAAGTATTTCCTATAACTCTAAGCAAATTTTAGCGTAACTCTAAACAAATATTAGCGTAACTCTAAACAAATATTTAAAAAGATGAAAACAGATGAGAACTGAGAAGAAAAGGGGAAGAAGGCAAGAGTTTTCATTGCTGTAATTATCATGTTTATTTAGCAGAAGAGAGAGAAATTCAATGGCATTTCAAGTTTGAAGAGAGAAGCGGGACATAAGCACAATAACCGAGGTTGAAGCTTGATTCAAGGAGGAAAGAAACATGTATAGATGCTCCAGATCTTGTCCGTCCATCTTACTTTATCTAATGGCCTAAATTCTTTCTCATTTTTCACCTAAAAAGCTTTCTCACATGATCTTGTGAAAACATCCCTAAAACTGAAAACTGAAAACAAAAGATCTGGGCCATTGAAATTAGATCCGATGGCTATGATCAAATTCACAAGATTTGGGCCAATTACATTATCTCCTCCAGGAGCCCCATTCTCTCTCTTCAAACCACGACAGATCCCCAACTTCAACAATTTTCATTCTTTCTCTTCTGACTTCGAATTCATCAGACAACAATTCAACAATGGAGAATATCCATTTTCTCTTTCCTCTCACCATTTATCTCTGAGTTACACTGAGGTTCTAACAGCTGCAAAAATGGAGAAACAAGAAGAGAGAGAAGAAAATCAGCAAAATTGGAGGAAAGAAGTCGATAACAACATCAAACGTCTCTAATCTCTTGTTTTCGGCGTCGATTTTGCTTAGAAAATCGCGATTTCACTTCCGACCAACTCCTCAGCCTTTCTTCATCCTATTCGCAGCGACTCCATGTCCAAGCTTGCGGCTTCCGCCGTTAACTAGCTCTTGATTCTGACCGGTTATTCTCTCTCTCTCTTTATTGGTCACTTTTCTGTTATTTGTACTTTCTTTTGAATGATGAAACTTGAAACAATATGTTGTTGTCTGATAATTTCAAGGAAATTTCATATTATATCCTTGATGTTGATTGTTGATTAGAGGAACTTTCTGGTGCTAATTCTAGCTCAGTTTTGTTGATAATGATGATTGATTCTATTTAAGAGATTGGCTAAGTTATGGAGCTGCAATTTGAACTGATTATTTCTCGCATTTTTATGAAAGTTGAGTGAGAGAGAGAAAGGAAGGAGACGAAGGTTGAAGAAGAAGGTGGGGAAAATATCAAGGTGTAAAGTTACTCTAATATTAGTCAAAGTTACTGTTATAATACTCAAAGTTACCCTAAAAGTGGTAAAAGTTACTCTTATAATATATAAAGTTGCCCTTGGAATATATAAAGTCATCCTTAATATAATATAGTTACCCCAAAACTGGTAAAAGTTACCCTTAAAATATATAAAGTTGCCCTTGAAATACATATATAAAGTTATCCTTAATATAATCTAGTTACCCTAAAACTGGTAAAAATTACCCTTAAAATATATAAAGTTGCCCTAAAAGTGGTAATAGTTACCCTGTTTTCAGTTTTCAGATTAAGAGTTGTTTTCAGCGGATCTCACCCCTATATATATATATATATATATATATATATATATATATATATATATATATATATATATATATATATATATATATAACTGTCACCAATGTTCAAATTCCTATTATCCTATAAATAGGTGGTGAAAAGTGAAAACTTGACAAAGTGAACAAATAATTGGTTGAGTATATCGAGGGGAAAAGGGAAGTGTATGATGCAAGAATAGATCAGGGATCCTAATTAACAAAGATATCACGATAAAGCATTCTTTTGTAAGTTTAGTGGAAAGTGGGCTCATAATTCATTAACGAAGTTAGCCAGAAAAATATTACTGTATCTGGACTAATAGGGTCCAGGGCCGTTCCTGACATTTTATAGGCCCTAGGCGAAACAAAAAATTTGGGCCCTTTTGATCGACTTTATTATATTTATTTTTATCCACGTCTCATGAAAAAATTAGGCAGAATCCTAATGCCTCTAAATATTGTAAAACCATAATATAGTAGACATACAAATATGTATAACATAATATAATATGTTGAGCTAGAAGAATTTTTGTTTTAAAAAAATACTCTTACGTTTAGTGATTTATACTCTTGTTTTCCTACTTCATAATGAGTATTTACTTTCTTCAATCTTTCGCTTAAAAAATACTAATCTTTTAATTAAGTTGTAGAGCTAAATAATGTAGTTTGTTCTTCATAAAAAAAAAAGCACAAAGGATATCAAAATTAAAGAAATTGAAGTCCTCTTTGCAACTTTAATTTAACAACCAAATATTGCTCGCTAAATGGTTGAATCATGATATCATTATATATGATTTCAATTCATATCTGTAATCTGTATGCTCATGAATATTGTTCATTAGATGAATGTTTTCATGAATAAATTAATTATGCATTATATGTTTACATGAGAAAAAAATAGTACAATATAATTATTTTGTAAATTAAATCATAAATATTTACACATTAGAAGTCACATAAATAATAATAAAAGAATCAGAGTATAAGAGATACAAAATAATGAAAGAATTAGCAAATAGCAAACATACCAAAAACTTATTCAAATTAAAAGCTTCAAGAACATCACGCAAAAAAAAAATAAAAAAACACCAAATAGCATAAAGCAAGCACCATGAAAAGAATAATAGAGTGAAAATATAATATAAAAAAGCATTAAATTACCTGGTATAGTTGCAACTTACAAGCACTAGATAAGGCATTGTCTATTATCGTATGCAAGAAAACAATCATCTAAAAATGAAATTTTAACCTCAAACCCCATAATTTTTTTTGAGAATAATCATAGAGAGAACACAAGAACAAAACTACTGTAATAAAAGAACTTAATAGAAGTATGCTGTAGAGTAATGGAAGAAACGCAACAAAAATTTGACTTTTTCTTTGGAAATATATGTAGTTTTGGAAGTTCTAGAGATTGTCTTGGATAGTGTATTAATATGGAAGTTTCAAAGCAGTAATTAATTGTAACGCGGAGCAGATTTTGGAATTGTGAATATCTAAAAATTATTAATTTTCTGATTTTATGCTTTAGTGTAACTGTGTAAGCAGAATTTTGGCCCCCTTAAGCTCACGGGCCCTGGGCAATAGCCCCTCTAGCCCATGCCCAGGGACGGGCCTGATAGGGTCGTATTACAAAGTGAAAGATAATGTACATCTCTCGGAGTGGGTTTTTTTATTAGTCATATATAATGTATATAATACTATTAAATGAGATACCATTATATTGCTATGAGAATAATATATTTACAGAATATTATCTTTCATATCTTGAGGATATTTACATATTATCTATCATACATTCTTAATTGGAGCTGAAGAAGAGCGAACGCTTAGACTAGATCTAAAGTCTGGAAAGAGTTGCCGAGAAAGACCTTCAAGGGAACTAACAGTGTATTGATAGGCTAAGGGAATGTGTAGGACATGCACATGAACACGTAGCAACTTTCTTCTGCACAATATAGATGTCCATTATTATATTGTTATGAGAATAATATATTTGCAGAATAATCTTTCATATCTGGAGGATATTTACACATTATCTATCATACACCCCTAATTGGAGTTAAAGAAGAGTGAACGCTTAAACTAGATCTAAAGTCTGAAAAGAGTTGCTGAGAAAGACCTTCAAGGAAACTGATGTCTGTGTATTGATAAGCTAAGGGAATGTGTAGGACATTGAGAAAACTGTAGTAATTTGCAGTTTAGATGAGCATGAAACTCAGAGAAAAGAAGTTTAGAGAGAGAAAATCTCAAAGATATTATTATGATGTAAGAAAGTTGTGTTTACAAAGCTATTACATAACTATATATACAAAAGGGTCTTAGCAACTAACTAATAGCTTGTAGAAGAAGCTTGTAACTAACTAAGAGAGCTTGTAACAGAATTGTGATGACATGGCATATAAATATCTGGTTGATGTAACTGAATAACTTGATGAGCTTGATGATCAGTGATATCATCAGCTTTACACCCTCCCCTCAAGCTGGAATTAGGGATATGAGACACAAGACCAAGCTTGACTGATAAAAAATGATGTTGATCAGCACCCAGAGCCTTAGTCATAAGGTCAGCAAGTTGCAAAGAAGATCTAACATGATGAAGAACAAGAAAACCAGCCTCATAATGTTCCCTAACATAATGACAATCCACCTTTAGGTGTTTTGTTCTTTCATGAAAGATGGGATTTTCAGCAATATGTTGTGCTGCTGTATTGTCACAAAATAGGCTGATAGGTTTAGGAACAGAAATGGATAAATCTTGTAACAAAGCATCTATCCAAACCATTTCACTTGTTGTATGACTCATGCTTCTATATTCAGCCTCAGTAGAGCTTTTAGAGACTGTTTTCTGCTTTTTTGTTTTCCAAGAAACAAGAGAAGAACCAAGGAAGACACAATAACCTGTTAGAGATTTAGCAGAAAAAGCACAGGTAGCCCAGTCAGCATCACTGTAGGGTGTGAGAGAAAGAGCAGTGGTAGATGAATAGAATAAACCATAATGCAAAGAGCCTTTAAGATATCTCAAAACATGGAGAGCTGTATTAAGATGTGGAACTCTAGGATCACTCAGAAATTGACTGAGTTGTTGAACCACATAAGAAATATCTGGTCTAGTCATATTGAAATAGAGAAGCTTCCCAATAAGTCTTCTGTATAACTCAGGATCATCAGCTTTATCTCCTTCATCAGAACTCAACTTTAAGGCTTTAGGAAAAGGAAAACCCACAGTTTTACACTCAAGCATGTTGGTAGCTTTGAGAAGATCAAGGATGTATTTTCTTTGATTAAGAAGAATACCAGAAGAGCTTCTAAGGACTTCAATACCCAAAAAATAAGTGAGTTCACCCAAGTCTTTGATAGTAAAAGCTGTGTGAATAGCAGCTTTTAAATCAAAAATAAGTTGTAAATTGGAACCAGCAATAAGAAGATCATCAACATATGCTACCACCACAGTAAAATCTGAGCCATTTGATTTTGTAAACATAGAGTAGTCATGTTTAGATTGCTGGAAACCAGAATCAAGAAGAAACTTGCTTAATTCAAAATTCCATTGCCTAGCAGCTTGCTTAAGGCCATACAAAGACCTTTTAAGCTTGCAAACTAGACCAGGAGTAACTTTAGCATACCCAAGAGGTGGATGCATATAAAGATCCTCAGTGACATAACCATGTAAGAAGGCATTATTAATGTCAACTTGATGAAGAAACCATCCTTTAGCAGCAAAGAAGAGCAATAAGAAGTCTTACAAGTGGTAAATTTGGCAACTGGACTAAAAGTATGTTTGTAATCCTTGCCATGTATTTGTTTGTCACCTCGAGCAACAAGCCTTGCCTTCAACCTTTCAGCAGATCCATCAGGTCTGAATTTAGTTTTAAAAACCCATTTACAACCTATGGCAGTTTTACCAGGTGGCAAATGAACAAGATCCCATGTTTGATTTTGTTCCAAAGCATCTAATTCTTGCAGCATAGCTGTGACCCAGCCTGGATCATTCTTAGCCTGATTATAATGGGAAGGCTCAGGAGTAGACAGAACATTATTCAGACTAACCAATGTGGCAAAGTCTAAATGAGAAAGAGTAGGTTCAGTAAAAACATTAAAAGAAGAAGAATGACTGGAATCAGGTATATGTTGTGTAGGTAAAGGAGTAGAAATAATGAAATCTTAAAATTTGGAAGGTAAAAGATGTGATATGGTTGATTTTCTAAGAACATTATGAGTAGGTTGTGGAGGTAAAGAATGTTGTATAGGATGAATAGGTTCAGTTGGTTCCGTAGGTGATGTAATAGAAGGCATATTGGGAGGGGAAGAAGAAAGAATAGGAGAATTGGTAGAAGTAACAGAAGGTGTTACAGATGGTGTAGTAGGAGGAGTGAAAGGAGAAGTAGGAAAAGAGGGGATAGCTTCATGGTCAAAAGTGATAGGATCACTAGAATGTAATAAAGAGGAAGAAGAAGGAGAAGAAACAGAAGCATTGTCTTTGAAAGGAAATTGAGATTCTATAAACAAGACATCTCTACTTAAAAGAATCTTGTGTGAAGCAAGATCATATAACTTGTAGCCCTTCTGAGCATAAGGATAACCCAAGAGCACACATCTTGTAGATCTAGGAAGAAACTTGTCTGCAGATTTTGTAGCTGGATAACATAAACAACCAATTGTTCTCAGAGAAGAATAATCAGGAGGCTTGTCCATAAGCAACTCATATGGTGTTTTCCAATTCAAAACAGAACTAGGAAGAAGGTTGATAAAAAATGTGGCAGATAACAAACAATCACCCCAGAATTTTTCAGGAAGACCAGCCTGAAATTTGATTGCCCTTGCTGTTTCCAAAAGATGTCTGTGTTTCCTCTCAACACGTCCATTTTGTTGAGGAACACCAGGAAGACTCTTTTGATGAATAATACCTTTGGAAGCAAAAAAACAGTGCATTGATCTTTGACAATTTCGGTACCATTGTCACTTCTGATAGCTTTAACATGAGTATTAAATTGTGTTTCAACATAAGCCAAAAAATGAGAAATAATAGAACTAACTTGATCTTTTGTATGAACTAAATGAGTCCATGTAGTTCTGGTATAATCATCCAGAATAGTCAAGAAGCAATGAGCACCAGATAAGGTAGGATGTTTATATTTTCCCCATAGATCAATATGAATGAGGTCAAATTTATTTGCAGCTTTAGAAGAAGATTTTTCAAAAGGAAATTTGTGATGTTTAGCAAAGATGCAAGGTTCACAATGAAAATCAGGAGTATCATTGTCATATGGAACAGACAAGTGTTTCATTTTGCTAAGAGATCATATATGGCCAAGTCTATTATGTAAAAGAGACAAAGAAACAGAATCAGAGGTTTTATTTACAGAATTGACATGCTGAGAGACAGAACAAGATGTAGAAATATCATTTAATGAAGGGAAATTCTCTCTAGTAACCCTATACTTTAGCTTATTGTTTATGGTAGACCAAAAAAAAACTTAATGTTGCAAATGACCCTGTAATTAGTGATACTGTTAACACGTGACATTAATGATGAGTTTTCGTTAATATCTAGAATTAAAAGTTAAGCCTAACCACACAAACCCCACCACCTCCCCTCACCCCACCCTTGCAGCCCCCACCCAGCGGCGCGGCTCGCCAACCCGACCCCAGCCGACCTCACCTCACCGTCAACCCAAGGTCCTAACCACCGACACAACCACCTCGAAAACCTCCCCACAACCACCCCGAAACCTCCCCCATCCCCTTCCCTTGCCCCAAAAACCTCCCCCTCCCCTTCCCTTCCCCCGAAAACCTCCCCCCCCCTTCCCCAACCCCAAAACCGCCCCCATCCCTTTCCCGACCACGAAAACCTCCCCCTCCCCTTCCCCGCCCCGAAAACCTCCCCCCCCCTTCCCCTAGCCCGAAATCCTCTTGACTCCCCTTCCCGGCCCGAAAACCGCCCCCTCCCCTTCCCCAACCCCGAAATCCTCCCCTCGTACCTTCCTCCCATTCGGTTCATGGTGGTGGTGTCACCGTTATTGGATTTCTTTGTTTGGAGGTGTAACCCTAGGTTTAACGTTTAAACCTAATTATTAACAGCAAAACATCATTAATGTCACGTGGTAACAGTGTCATTAATTATAGGGTCATTTGCAACATTAAGTTTTTTTTGGTCTACCATAAACAATAAGCTAAAGTAGAGGGTTACTAGAGAGAATTTCCCTTTAATGAATGGCATTCAGAACTAGCATGCAATTTATTTGAAGCAACAGAAGGAGAAAACAAAATTTCTTCATGGAACCTATATAGACCAGCTTGTCTTTTACCAACAGCCTTTACTCTTTTAGTTGTAAGGTCCTGAAAAGAACAAGAAGATGAATTAAAACAGGCAAACAACTGATGTTGATCAAGTAATCCTCCCACAGAAAGAAGATTATGTTTAAAATCTGGAACATATAGAACATTTTGGAGCAAAAGATCAGGAGTAAGAGGAATATTTCCATATTGAGTGATGAATTTAGCAGAACTATCAGGTAAGCCAATTCTGAGAGGTTGTTTTAGAGTGTAGATAGAAGAGAATAATGAAAGATTGGAAGCCATATGATCACTGGCACCATTGTCTATAATCCAAGATGAAGAATCATAAAGTGTATGAAATATACTAGCATTAGCAATGCATTTCATACCAAGAAAGTTAACAAAGTGGATGAATGGAAGTTACATTTCATTTGCATCATCTTCATAACACCTTGGAATACAGCTTGAATCATATCTTGATTCACATGAGCAGAATGAGTAGAATTTTCTTTGCCAAGAGAAATATCTTCCAAAGGTGTATCACCACAAATAGTGATAGGTAAATCATGGACTGTTGCAGCCATTTTCTGAGAATTCTTATTCTTTAGATTGACAAACCACTCAGGTTCACCATGTAACTTGAAACAAGTATCTTTTGTATGACCTCTAACCTTGCAATGATCACAAAATCGATCATATTTGTATGTTCTTGCCTTCTTAAAATCTTTCTTAACACCTTGATAACCTTGAAAAGAAGATTGAGGTTTGAATTGAGAATGTCTAGCACTCATAAGAGCACTAATCTCAGTTCTATCAGCAGTAATAGATTTCTGTCTTTCTACTTGCTGTAAAATATTATATGCTTTAAGGACTCCAGGAAGAGGATCCATGCTTAAGATGTTAAACTTAACCTGATCATATTTGAGGTTTAAACCAGCTAAGAACTGAATTAATTTCTTGAGTTGATCAGCAGCAAATAACCTCTTTAACAAATTACATGAACAGGATTGCATAGCACCACAGGTACAAGTAGGAATTTCATCAAACACTTGGATTTCATCCAAAATTTTCTTCAATTTTGTATAATATTCAGCAATAGAAAGTGATCCTTGTTCAATAGATGTAAGACTTTTATGAAGATCAAACAATAGAGGAGCATTGGAATTTCCATACCTCTCCTTAATCTCTTCCTAAAGAGCTTGTACAGTGCTAGCAAATGCAAAACTCTCACTGAAAGTAGGTTCCATGGACTTCAGAATCCAAGAAGTTACTAAGTAATCATTTCTGATCCATTTATGAAAATCTGCAGATTTTGAATCAGGTTTCTTCAGTGTTCCATCAATGAAACTCATCTTATTCTTAGCTCCAAGAGTTAAAGTAACAGCACGACTCCAGTTGACGTAATTGTCACCATTAAAAAGATGAATTCCTAAATTTTGTGTGCTACTATCTCCATTGGAGATAAAATATGGATCGTTGTAATTAACAGCATTGTTTGAAGAATTTACAGCATTTGCTTCAGAATTTGAAGACATTTTGTGAAAACAAACAGAGATTTGAGAAGAAAATGATCAGAAATTAGATCAAATTTGCAGAAGAAATGATCAGAACTTAGATCAAAGAAGAAGAAATGATCAGTAATTAGATCAAATTTGCGGAAGAATGTAAGGATTTTCAGGAATCAAGCACAAAGCTCTGATACCATGAGAAAACTGCAGTAATTTGCAGTTTAGATGAGCATGAAACTCAGAGAAAAGAAGTTTAGAGAGAGAAAATCTCAAAGATATTATTATGATGTAAGAAAGTTGTGTTTACAAAGCTATTACATAACTATATATACAAAAGGGTCTTAGCAACTAACTAATAGCTTGTAGAAGAAGCTTGTAACTAACTAAGAGAGCTTGTAACAGAATTGTGATGACATGACATATAAATATCTGGTTGCTGTAACTGAATAACTTGATGAGCTTGATGATCAGTGATATCATCAGCTTTACAGACATGCACATGAACTCGTAGCAATTTTCTTCCGCACAATATAGATGTCCATTTAACATAATTACTAGGCAATAATTACATGTCGATAATATTAAAATTGTAGACAAGAGTGGCTTGTTGGAAAGGACAATAAGTTTGAGAACGAGATTATATAGCCAACATGTCTTGGCACAACCTCTACATTATATGGAAAAGAGTAGGTTGTCATTTAGACAACCATCATACAATATTATCACCAGAGAACATAAAATAACTAGAAGTACTAAACCTGCGTGTATTCGGACACTTGCCCTAATTTGCATTTAGGTCGCTCACCTAGGTCATCAGATGATTAATAATTTGTAGTACACTTAGCTTGAACCTTGAACTTAGTAGTCTTAAGGCAAGTAAGGATCGGTACCTGGGGTGTAAAGGATCGCAGATTATCACTGATAAGTTTAAAGTTTTGATAGTCTGGTCTTTTTGCAAGTAGCAACAATCAGTGAGAAAAGTATCAATAAGACAATAACTAAACGACACTAAGCCAATATTATGATAACTAATCCAATAACAAAAACAAGGACTACTGGAAAGAATTCTTCCCAATTACATGCCAGGATTGTAATAAAACATACATACATCAAGCATGCATTCGATATAGTCAATTAAGAGAAAGGGGTTTCTCCTAAAATATACCTCCTACCCAGTGTTTTGGTATTGGTTTTATCTCTTGTTCAATACCTTAAACCCTATTTTGTTCCAGGCTTGACCAAGCAACTCATCAACTATGTTTTTAGGAAAATATTGTTACAAATATTCCAATCAAAGTTGTATTAATTGACTACACTGTTTGTAATGGGAGTCCTATATGGCACGTTACAAATTATTCTATTCTAAAGGGACATCATTCCAAATAACTTGCTTATTTGATACTCCCTCCGTCCCATATTATAGTGCTTGATTCTGTTTTTTCACGGGTATTAAGGTAAATAGAATCTAAGACAAATGTAAAGAGTATTTGTGTATTGAAAATAAATGTTATGGGGAAAAAGCTGATTTTAGGAGAGAGAATGATAATAAGTGGTGAAAGAGCATTAAATACATGACTAATTCAACCCTTGGGTTGAATAAACAAAGCAAAATACTATTTTCAAAAAGCAAATAAATAATGGTGGCACAATTTTTCTAGGAAAATCATGAAAAGGTGTGAAATAAAAATAGAAACAAGAATTATATTTTGGGACACTTTAAGAGAAAAGAAGCACTATAATATGGGACGGAGGGAGTATAATGCTAATCATCATTATTACTTAATTATATAAATTGGCATTGATTAAATTCAGAATGTGATGAAATTAACAAAAGTTGGATTATGAATTTATGATGGATTATTGAAAATTTCAAACAAGTATTTGATATGTCTCATGGAAAGGAAATAAATTTATTACTAAGGGTTTGTTCGTTATCGTTTTTTGTTCGCAGTTTTCAGTTTTTTTTTAAAAAAAAAAAACAAAAAACAGGAAACCATAAGAACTGGTTTTCATGTTTTAGTTGTCAGTTTTTAAAATCATCATGTTTATAATAAGTTTGACTGATTTTTTAATCCATTATAGGACATTTATCATATGACTTTTAAATACAAAAAAAAATAAAAAACTGAAAATCACAGTGATACTGAACGAGCTCTAAGTAATTAGGATGTTGTGTTTGAAGTCTCTTATATGTGTTGGATTCCGTGCTTATAGGCATGAGAAAATGTCAAGGAACCGATTGGTTTTGAAAGGCATTATCATGCTAATTAAAAGACTCAATTTTAGTTGTTTTTGTTATTTGATTTTTGAATATTGAGTTTATTGTGTTTTACTATGATAAGAAAGTTAAGTATTACACAATCTTTTCCCCTAAAATCAACCCGACTTATCTTACTACATTGTGTTACCATAAATTGATGTTTATTACGACTACTACTTTTTACTTCATTTGTTTTTTTAGATACAACATTTGCTTTTTTTAATGAGTGGATTAAAATAATCAAATGTTGCATAGAAAAACATAGGCAATATAACCGCCTGAACGCGTACCAGAGGGATCATACACTTGTTTTATCCCTGTGAAGACTTCCGAAATAATTAAGATGACATATTAGAGGCGAAAATTTGTTCCACGTGGAGAAGACATAAAAAAAGAAACAGAAAACATCAACTACTACTATAATGAAATTGAAGACTAGATAGGACATCACTAAAATTGTAGCTATACAAATAACATCAACATTCAACGAGACAAACCCACATAAAATAAAACTTTGCTTTTATTTGCGTGCAATGACTCTCAACCTCCTATGCCCACATATTTTATTTGTTGTTTTTCTTTCATATGCCATTTCATTTCATCTACTACTATAGCTGAGGCAAAAGGGTCAAATTAACACATGACACAAGAAACATAATCAATTTTGACTTTATACAATGATTTATGAAGGTTTGTTGTCCAACTTGACGGTGTTGAAACTCCTGAAAGAATTTTTCTTCTTCACGTAAATATATTTATCGCCGCGTTAATTGTATTCTTCTTTGGGGTGGCACACTCGGCACCACCTTTCGGCTTTCACTATCATGTTTGAATGAAAAACAATCGAAGATTGTATTCAAGCATGCGTGGAGATGGCAACGTAAGAATATTAATCCATATTTTTAGGCTGACTCAAATATGATTTGTTCGAATAACTTTTGAGAATAATTACCTTTCACCTGGAACAGAGTTCTTTTCTTGTAGATAGTTTTTTAAGAGTCAAAAACTTGAATTATTACAGTATCATTATTTCTATATATATGATTTGTCACGTGGATCTGATTAAGGTCGTTTTAGGATGCGTACTCTTCAGTTTAAAAAGTTTCAACTAATTAGTAAGTTTTAATAAGCTCCAATCAGATCCAATCAACGTCAGCCAGGTCCCATAAGTTTTAATAAGTTCCGATTAAGTTTAATAAGTTCCAAAAGGTCAATAATTAATAAATTAGTATTAAATGTGTAATAAAAGTGTCATTATAGTATATTAGAGTTATTATTGTATTATAATCAATATTATTATTATTATTATTTTTATTATTATTATAGTATTAAATAATTAGGAGTATGAAGTACTCTCTCCGTCACAAAAAGATGTTCCCATTTCTTCTTTTACGTTTGTCAATACATGTTTTGTATCATTATTATCTTTGATTATATATTAGTAAAAATTATAAATTCTGATTTTCGTAATGTATCAATTGAAACGAATCAAACAAGCACAATACGACTATATGTTTTATCTTAGACATTGGAAAAAATTTAGAAGGTTTTTCAACTTTTGAATAGTGTCAAAATTCCAAATTGGAACATCATGCATTTTGAGACGGAGGGATGACAATTCAGCCCGAAATCGATTCGAGTTCAACTCTATTCGGATGAAAAAAAGTGAAAATCCAATATGACTCTTATACAAAGTGGAGTTTATGTAAGATCCAACAAATGTGAACCGAGACGAAATACGAGTTCACCTCATCAACTAATACTCCGGTAGGATATTTATTAGGAATGTTTGCATTATTAAAAGTCAAGTGAAATAGAGTATATAATTGTTTTTCCCAAAATTTAATTTTTGTGATAGATGTAATAAAGTTGTCCAAATCTAACTCAAATCGGACGTGATCAGTGGAAAATTTTTTATCGGTTTTTTCACCAAATATCCCCGACAAATTAAAAAATTCACCATATACCCTCAATGTTCCAAAAATTCACCATATACCCTTGAGTTTTTGAAAACGTTCACCAAATGCCCTTTTTCTAACTTCCGTTAACTCACCGTTAGCTTTATTTACGATTTTGCCATCATTAAACCCTAATCCTAATTCTAATCTAACCCTAACCCTTACCCTAACCCTAATCTAAACCACCCCTCCACCCCACCGCCCAACCCCCCCACCTCTCCCCCTCCCCTCCACCCCCCTCACCCCCCCACCCCCTCCCCCGTCGATTCCCCCACTCCCTCCCCCTTCCCCCGTCGAATTCCCCTAACCCCGCCCTCCCCTCTCCTCCCAGTCGATTTCCCCACCCCCTCCCCATTCCCCTTTAAATTCCCCTAACCTCTTCGACTTCGAATTCCCCTAACCCCACCCCTCCCCTTCGACTTCGAATTCCCTTAACCCCACCCCTCCCTTCGAACACGGTGGAACAAACGCACAAACGCAGAACCGGCGCGAGTGCGGCCTCTCCTTGGAGTAGATCGAACGAGAGAGGAGATCGAAGGAGGAGAGAGAAGCAAGGTGGGGGGTTTTCGATTTCACGGGCGTTGCGGGGCGCGGGGGGGAGGGAGGGGGGGGTAGGGGCTGCGGCGGAGAGGGAGGGAGGGGGGAGGGAGGGATGCGGCGGTGGAAGGCGGGGGGAGGGAGGGGGTGGGGGGGTTAGGGTTAGGGTTAGGGTTAGGGTTAGGGGGTTAGGTTTTGGGTGGGTTAGGGTTTACATTTTAGGGTTAGGGTTTAATGATGGCAAAATCGTAAATAAAGTTAACGGAAGTTAGAAAAATGGCATTTGGTGAACGTTTTCGAAAACTCAAGGGTATATGGTGAATTTTTGGAACATTGAGGGTATATGGTGAATTTTTTAATTTGTCGGGAGTATTTGGTGAAAAAACCGTTTTTTTATTTGAATCAGAGTAATAAAATTGACTCCAAATAAAGGCAGAAAAATTTGGATATAAATTTCGGAAATTAAATTTCAATCTTAGCAAACCTATTGCCCCATTCCCAAAATATCTTGGGTGAACCTAGGGTTCACAATAATTTATTGTGCATCCAAACCGATTTTATCATACAAAACCGACTATAATAGAAAAAAAAAATCGACTATATCATACGAAAACTGACTATATCAGAAAATTGATTATATCATACAAAAACTGATTATATAAAAGTTGATTATATCATACAAAAATTGATTATATCAAACGAAAACTGATTATTGTGAACCCGGTCCATTCAAGTTTTTTTTCCCTTCTTACGCTCGTTAGTCCAACAAACATTTAAATTGCGGCAATACTTAATCCTTCGTTTTGTAATGGAAACCCAGTCTGCTAGACTGCTACTGTCAACTAATTGCATGATGGCTTTGAATCACATGGGTATTAATGTATTATGCTCTACTTTAGATTGATATAGCTCTAACCAGTTCTATGGAAGCATTCGAGCTCGAACATGTATACAGGAAAGCAAACCACAGAATTGATAAAATTTCCAATTTTATTTTGTCTTTTTCTATTTGGCTTTAATGTCTCATAGAGCATCCCCTATGAATTCAAGCTGGTTTTTCTGTCCTTTGTAAAATGTCATTGTGTAATGCCACTTTTGTCTCCAAATCAATATGGTAAATCAATAAAGTAAACAATGCTAGCAATTTCGGCGGAGGAGGGAAGAAGGGAACAAGAATCATAATATTGTAGCTAGATGATGTAAAAAGTTTTAGCTTTTTTTTGTCTTATTTTTAGTTCTTATAAGAAAAAATAAGTTCAAATAAGTTAAAATAAGTTCAGATTAGGTCTAATAAGTTCATACTACATCCGTTTCAAATTAATCTACACACTTCACTTTGGGGGAAAACCAAGGAGAAAGTGTAAAAGTATGAGAGATAAACTAAAAAGGTGGAGAGAAAAACTGAAAAGTGAGAGAGAGAAACTAAAAAGTGGGTTAAGATATTAAAAAGTGGATGACATGGTAGAAAAAGAGGAGAAAGTAGATGTGACATGTTACCAAAAATAGAAAAAACAACAGTGTGTAAATTAAAAAGAAACATACCAAAAAGGAAAGTGTGTAGATTAAAAAGAAACGGATGTAGTATAAGTTTAGAGCAATTTAGTTAAGTTCTAATAAGCAAAACTAATTTGAAAAGAACCGAACCTTTAACTTAGCCCCATTAGAATAACATATATTTAAATACTCTATCTATTTTAAATAGATGATCCTTATTGACTTATACATTTGCCAATGTACAACTTTGACTATTGGTATATTTAATTATCTTTAGTAAAAAATTATAGAAAATTCATATTTTGAAAATCTACGTTGAGATCAATTCAATAACATCTTGTGTGCTTACGGTTAGATTATGATAAACTCTGTAATCTTGGAGTGAGGTAGCTCCGGAGTCCATATACCATCCATCATCAGGTTGCTACAAATTCATAGTGGAAAACGCATGGCCCAATACAGTTAGTGTCATTAATGGGTCGTATTCTGCATGATGGGCAGGATAGGCCTGCTGGGACACGTGGCATGGGCTGGACGAATTGGGGGCTTGTTTGATATGTGCGTGCCTGCTGCGGGTAAGGGAATGGGGCCTGGGCCCTCTGGGGAGGTGCTGGGGAGTCCAGTAAACGTTGGGGTAAGGTTGGACTTGGGCCCATTGTGTTGGAGGATGGCCTGCCATGTCTGGGCCGGCTGTGATTGCTGTTGAGAGCCACTCCCCTTTTCCCTACCTTTGCCCTGTTGTTGATGTTGTGTCCCCGGCCACCGCCGCGGTTGGATTGGTGGTTATTCTGTTGGGCTGTGTAGGTTTGCGGATCGTTTTGAGCAACAAATGTTTGGGCTGTGTTGGGGGCTTCTTGCACGACGAGATTCTTCAAGAAGCGATCAAGTCGTTTCAAAGAAGGTAATGGTTCGGTTTGTTGAATCATTGAAGCAACTGCGTCAAAATCTGTGTGAACGAGCCTAGAAACCATACACAAGACTAGTTTTTGCTCGATCGGAAATTATTTGATCAACATTAGCTAATTGATCATTGAAATGTTTAAGTTGTTGATTGGAGATGAAAACATGCAAGAAAGACTGGAAAGACTGGACAGGTTCTTTGCAACTTAGTATTGGAAAGATTGATTTCTAGGCTCTTTTGTAACACATCTTATGAGAAGGAATTCAATAGGCAGATATGAGGGGGAAGTTGGACAAGTGCAGCGCATTGAATTGGTTTTCCAAGTATATCGCACGTGTGTGTTTATTATCCTGAAAAAATTGCTTGGAGACGATTCCATGTTTCTTGTGCAGTGGCTCCTCAATAAAGCACAATTTGGATGAGATCAGGAGAGATGGTACATAAATCCAATTTTTCACAATGGAATTGAGGCGATTCCATAATTTGTCAGGGATATCGGGGCGCGGTGTTTTGGGACTAATATGGTCCAAGATATTGCAAGCATGGCAATAGAGGGGTTATATTTATCATAATTTTACTCGTGTAAATACCAACAAGTGAGAAATTACTAATTTATCATTCCAATATATCAATGGTAAACATTATGATGACATTTTTAGAATTTTTAAAGAGAAAAAAAAAGTCAAACTTTTCAAAACACCTCCTCGTTTTCATAATACCCCTACAATACTCATAATCATTCTCAAATTTATACCGAATATCTATATAATATGCTACTACTATTTCAAATAATCATTATAATATAGGTCATAGGACAAGCTGATCACCAGCAAGTCCAACATTTCTCACCAATTTGTAGTATGGATAAGCTAATTAGGATTAAAGTGTGGCCGTGTGGGCCACTGGACCTAACTAATTACTGTTTTGACGGAGAAGAATGTCGATGGACACGGTCCAAAGGATTTTCCAGGAGTTTCTAGATAACAGTAGGAGAGATTATAGAAGGGACTCGCCATATTAATTTAATGGGGTGCTAAAGACATGTTTAGTTTTCTTTAACAATAGGAGAGTTTTGTAATACTTTCTGTATATGTGGGGATTATTTCCTCCTCTCAATTGCTGGAGAGTTTATGCTTACGTGATAAAAATCTGAAATATCGGTTTTACTTTTTCTCCTACGTAGGCTCCGTTCTTTTGAACTAAACTGAACTAAATTTGTCTGAACTGAACTGAATTTGTCTGAACTTAACTTAATTTTTATTAATTCAGTCCAAAGAACAGAGCCTTAATTTGTTATACCACTGAAAAAGATGCATTATCTTGTATTAAAGATAAACCATGATTACTTAAGATTATTGTATTATGGTATATGAGCCTAGCAGAATCAAACCATTAGTAGAATAAGAGTTCAGATTTGAATAATATTGTATAAATATCTCATGTCTATTATAGGATTAATGGTTATTGTCATTACATTTATTGTTTAGCGTATTATTAATGGTATTCTTCCTTTAATTACTCGTAGAAAAAATGAAAAGATGAATACCTAAAAGTGGAGTTGTTAGCTTTTCTTTATATCTAACAACACACAACCATGTCACACAATCATAACTTTATACCTCTTGAGATATAAACCCTAAGGTTATGTTTGGCAAAACCTTGAGTTATTTAGTATGCTTATAAATTATAAAATTTAGGTTTTGAAAAAAATGGGTCTAGAGAGAGAAACTCACTCTTCTCTCTACATTTCCAATAGAACGGTACCATTGCGAGCCTGATTCGAACCTCAGCGTAAGCTGGAGCCATGGCAAAGGGATCGAAGAAGGTGAATGGTGGTCAGAAGGGGTCTAAGAATGGTAAGGAGATTGTCCTGGAGGGAAAGAGAGTTCAAGTGATGAAGAAGCCTCAATCAGGGGATGCTCGAAAAGAGAAGAATATCAATGAAATTCAAGGAGTGCCAGCTTTGAGTTGGCCTCTGAGGAAGAATATGAATCGGATGAATCTATTGATCTGAATGCGTCTCAGCAAGATCGGAGCGCATTCATTGCAGCTCAAAACCAGGTTTCCACCTAGATTGAATCGATAAGAACTCCACCAGTGGTGCCTCCAGTGGTGAACCCGTCACCACATCCGATGCAACCCCTGGTAAGTAATGCTAATACTGTTGTAAATGCAAATTGGAGAACCTCTCTATTTGCTAACATTAGAGATGAAGGTTTAAACCTGGAAAATGCTAATAAAACTGCTCCAGTTAATGGAATAGTGACAATTACTCTGGATGATGTTAAATCTGAGGTGATGTTTTGGGAATCTATTGTTGTATGTTACATCCTGGGAGTGAAACCTCATAGAATTGTGGATGGATTTATTAGGAGGGTCTGAGGAAAGTTTGGGGTGGCAAAAGTTGCTATGATGGAAAATGGGGTGTTTATGGTGCGATAAAACCAGAGCTATAGAGGCTGGTCCTATCTTGTATGATGGGAAGCTAGTCATTGTGAAGCCTTGGTCACCTGAGATTGATTTGACTGCTGAGAATGTTAAGATGGTTCCTACGTGGATCAGATTTCCTAGGCTTCTAAATAAGCTAGCAGGTATCATTGGAAAACCTATAAGAACGGATAGAGCTACTGCCCAAAAGGATGTGTTGGAGTATGCTTGAGTTCTGGTAGAGGTTTCAATGGACCAAAATTTTCCAGATGAGATTATTTTTTGTAATGAAAAGGGGGAGATGCAGACACATGAGGTCAAATATGACTGCAAGCCTATTATATGTTCAGATTGTCACGGGATTGGCCATAATATGGAACAATGTAGACAGAAGAGATTTGAATTGGCAAAAAAGAAGATCAAACCTCAGTACACCTGGGTGCCTAAAGTGAGACAACTAACCACAACCTCAGATTGCTAAGAAGATCCTGGAGCCTATTGCTGAGCATGGCCTAGAAAGTAGCAATGTTAGGGGAACATTAAAATCTGTTGGAGCACCAGTAAATGATGTGAACAACATGGATGATTGCTGTAGGCAGGTGCAGGTAGGGGAGGTAGTGGTGGTTCTTCCCCACGGATAGTGTGGGATTCTGGAATGTGAGGGGGCTAAATAGCCCTCAAAAGCATGGGGATGTGAGATGGTACTTGTCTCAATACTCATGTGGGTTATTTGGCCTATTAGAGACAAGGGTGAAGGCTGGGAACTTTTTCAAGGTGTTTCCTAGAGTTTGCCCTCAATGGAGTATAGTTACCAACTATCAGGCTCATTGAGGGGGGAGAATTTGGGTTATTTGGCAATCAACCAAATAAATTTCAGGTGGATGTTTTTGGCTTGTAAGGATCAATACATCCATTATAAGGTGAAACATGTTGGTACAGGGAAGAAATTCTTTGTTACCATGGTTTATTGTTTCAATTCTGAAGATGAAAGGAAGACTATATGGACAGATCTAGTAATGTTGAAACAGAGAGTGAAGGAAGCGTGGCTTATTTGTGGTGATTTTAACAATGTCTTGAACTTAAATGACAGACTGGGCTTAGCTGTTACTATGCAAGAAGTTCAGGAGTTTAGGTTGTGTATTAGGGATTGTGATGTCTAGGATATGGTAGCTAGTGGGCCTTTTTTCACCTGGTCTAATAAACAAGAGGGTATGGACAGGGTTTGTTCTAAAACTGACAGGGCTTTAGTTAATGATGAATGGAGTGATCTTTTCACCTATGCTCAGGCTTGTTTTTACCCTGAGGGCATTTCAGATCATTTGCCCTTGTGTGGTAAGACTTGACACACAGATAACAATGAAGCCTAAGTATTTTAGATTCTTCAACATGTGGACCTTATCTGATCAGTTTTTGAGGATTGTAAATAGAGGTTGGCAGGTGCAAGTGCAGTTAGGTTGTGCTATGTTCAAAGTTGTGAGAAAATTAAAGATGATGAAGGAGGAATTCAAAAGACTAAACAGAGAGAAATTTGCAAATGTGGAGAATGCAGCTGAGAATGCTCACAAAAAGTTGTTGTTAATTCAGCAACACATTCATAGTGACCCTAGGAATATCATCTTGTATAAAGAGGATGAGGAGGCTAGGATGTGTTATAATGAACTAAATAAGGCTATAATGATTTTTCTGCAACAAAAGGTGAAGAATGATTGGATCAAAGGAGCGGATAGCAACACAGCTTATTTTCACGCATGCTTGAAGAAGAGAAGAAGCCAAAATCATATTTATAGGCTTAAAAACCTGAGAGGGGAATGGATGGAAGACCAAGAGAGTCTGGAGAAGGCATTCTTGGAGTTCTATCAAAATTTGCTAGGGTCTGCACAAGTAAATAGAACAAAGGTGAGTCATTCCATCCTGAGAGAAGGTGTTCTACTCTCTGAGGATCAGCAGAGGGAGTTGTGCATTCCTTTTACAGGTGATGAGGTTAAATGGGCTTTGTTTGACATTGAGGAGAACAAAGCTCCTGGCCCAGATGGTTATAGTAGTTGCTTCTATAAAAAGGCTTGGCCTACTATTGGGGATGATATCATTGAAGTAATGCTAGACTTTTTTAGAACTGGGAAGTTGCTGAGACAAATTAATGCTACTACATTATATCTTGTGCCAAAATGTGAGCAACCTGAGGATGTTACCTAGTATAGACCAATTGCATGTTGTAATGTGATCTATAAGGTGATATCAAAGATGTTATGCAGGAGATTGAAGCAAGTGCTACCTGTGCTTGTTAACCCAGTTCAAAGTGCATTTGTGGAAGATAGGGTTATTTTGCACAACATATTTTTATGTCAAGACATAATGAAGCATTATAGAAGGAAGAATGGCCCTGCAAGATGCACAATGAAGGTAGATTTAAAGAAAGCTTATGACTCTTTAAGCTGGGATTTCCTTGAAGAACTGCTAAGGGGTATGAACTTTCCAACTCAGTTTGTGCATTGGGTGATGATGTGTATAACTTCTCCTACTTACTCATTGAGCATTAATGGTGGGTTAAGTGGTTTTTTCAATGGGAATAAGAGGTTTAGGCAGGGAGATCCAATATCTCCCCTGCTCTTTGTGCTTGCAATGGAGTACTTTTCGAGATTAATGAGTAAAATGAGCAAAAAATTTAGTTTCTCTTTTCATCACAGATGTTCCTCACTTCAGATTAGTCACATTATTTTTACAGATGACCTTATGTTATTCTGTAAAGGAGACCTTGCCTCTACTGTACTGATGAAAAGAGCTATGATTGCCTTCTCTGATACTTCAGGGTTATTTGCAAGTCAGGAGAAGACTGCAATTTACTTTGGCAATGTAAAAGAGGAGATGCATGAGAGAATTCTCATGATTACAGGCTTTCAAAAAGGTGCATTCCCATTTAGATATCTAGGTGTTCCTATAACATCAAGATGTTTGAATAAAGCTGATTGTGATATTCTGGTTGAAAGAATTTTGAAAGGATATTGTGTTGGACATCAAGACATCTCTCATATGCAGCCAGGCTGGTCTTGATTAATGTTGTGCTCTTAAGCTTACACACCTACTGGGCTCAGGTCTTCTTATTACCCAAGGGTGTTTTGCATAGGATTACACAGATGTGTAAGGCTTTCTTATGGGAGGGTAGGGTGTTCACTTCCAAGCCTCCTCCAGTAGCTTGGCATCAGGTTTTTCTATCTAAGAAGAAAGGTGGATTAGGTGTTAGAGATTGTGTGAGGTGGAATGTTGCTGCCATGGGAAAATATGTGTGGCAGGTAGCTCAAAAAGCAGATCTTTTGTGGATTAAATGGGTGCATAGTGTGTATATTCGGAATGAGAACTGGTGGGAGTATAAGGCTCCTAGTTCTGCTAGCTGGGGGTGGAGGAATGTATGCAAGGTGAAAGAGGTTGTCAAGACTGGATATAGGCATAACAAAAAATGGTTAGATACTGATAAACAATACACTGCAAAAGGAGGATACCAGTGGCTTATTGGGCAGTTTCCTACTGTCAACTGGCATCACTGGGTGTGGAACACCGATAATCTACCTAAGCATTCACTAATTTCTTGGTTAGTATCTTTGGGTAAATTGAGAACCAGGAAGAGATTAGTTAGAGCTGGAGTGTGCAGTGAGGATCATTGCCTGATATGTAATCAAGGCACAGATTCCTACCATCATCTATTTTTCAGATGCAGGTTTAGTATGATTATCTGTAGCAACATCATGACTTGGCTGGGGATTGGTGTTGGTTTGGATGTGAGCATCTACACAACTTGGAGGAAATGGGGCAGGTGTTACAGAGACAAGAAGAGGCAGCAAGTGTGTTATGCTGCTCTGGCAGCATGTGTGTACCATGTATGGAAAGCTAGGAACAAAGCGTTTTGGGATGTTGTGGTTCCTAACCCTGAGATAGTGATCAGAAGTGTTAAGCAAGAAATATGTAGTAGAGTAAAGTGTAAAATAAATGAAAATGGGGGGATGCTGTGAAGAACTGGTTCTATCAGTTAGTTGAGGGTTGTAATTAGGTTGTTTGTTGTTTTGTAGCTTTTGTGTTCTGTGCAGTAGCTTGATGTTTGTATTGTTTGCTGGTGGTTTTTCATAATTTTGGTAATATAATCTCTTACATTTTACCAAAAAAAAATAAATTATAAAATTTGTTCTTTTATATCTATACAAATATATTAAAATGCGTTCCTAAGCAAGGAACTGTGCCACATGGCGCTATCCCTTAGAGTAATTACTTCATGTACTCCTGCTCCACATACAATAAAAAATTAGAAAATGCATTGTATAAGACTTGATCCCATGACTTCAAGTTAGTATATTAATGTCTTAACCACTAAACCAAGTAATGTTTGGTGTTATAATTTCAAAGTAAGATATTAATAAATAAGAATTATAATTACCAGGGGCATAGCCCGGGCCTAAAAACTAGTTATAGATCTAAAAGGTATTCTCTGTGTTTTGAAATGGATGAATGTGCGTGGTAAATTATTCAATTATCAATTGATTGAGGAAATAACCCCCTAACTTAGCTTCTTAATGTAACAATTAGGCTTTGTTACATTTACATATTCCAATTTTCACTAGAATTTGATGACATGAAACACTTTTACGATTGAAACATATTTCATATCGTTAGAAGATGATGTTTTTTCAGTTACATTTTATTACAATTAATATATTAAATATATATTTCAAATTTGTTAAAGTGTCATGTCATCATTGTTAGATTAAAATATCTCTCTAGAAAATTATATTTGAGGCTTAATGTTTTAATCGGTGAAAGAAATGGGGCCTAATTGCAACATTAAGAAGTTTAGGGATTAATTTAACAATCAAGCAAACTTAAGTAGCTGATAATTGATTACTACTTGATCGTGTAAATTGACCAATAAAGACATGGGCATAATTCTTTATTGTACTTGGATATATGTACCTTGGCAAAGGAAGCAATTTCAAGAACTTCAGAATATTAATATAATTTAGCGCACTCATTCCAAAACCTCTAATAAAGTTGTTCCCCACAGCTTTTTCAAAAAGAGTATTTGGGCCCAATAAGCTATCTCAAATCTTTGTTCACCTATTACTCAAATTAGAAGATTGACTAGTCAAATCCTCTATTATAAGTTCAAACTTCTATTTTTTTCCAAACCTCTCTTTACCAAACAGGGTCATGATCTTCTATTAATATCAAATGCAATACTCGTCTAAGTAACACGCTCTATACTTGTAAATTAGAGTCATGCCGAGACCACGCACTAATGAATTTTGACTCATGCGTCATTCCTATTTCCAACTTCCAAGTGTGATATGTTTTAGAATCATTCATGATGATGCTTTAGACTACTAGCTAACACGTCAACTTTATTTCCATTAAATTATCGACATTAATTGGAAGGAGTATATCAAATTAATTGGCCTATATATATATTTGGATGAAATTCATCAACTTTGAAAATATGATGAAGTCGGTAAACTGGTGGCTTCAGTGAACAACCAAGGAAGGTTTTATTTGATAGTGATCGACACACTTCAAAGTTGAAGACTGTTTTTACTCCATTTTCATCTTTAATAACGGAGCAGGTGGGGTTTCAACCTTTGATGCAACACTAGCACTTGCTTAGTCTTGTTAGCTTGAATAAGATAGGTCTTTTACGACCATTTAACTATTGTTTCGTGGTTTAGAATCGCCGCATTATTTAAGAGTTTAGCCGATATAGATGGATGTATTTGAAATTTTTGTTGATAATAGATAAACAATACTCTTTCTCCTTGTACCGTGTTTAGAATAGCTAAATAAATAACTTCATACCAAATGAAAAAACCCTAGCCTCCTCTTCCTCTCTTCTCTTCTAAACCCTAGCCTCCATTGTCAATTTTGAAGGGGCTTTCATCGGATCTTACCGGTGGAAAGCCCCAAATCTTTGTTTCTTTTAAGTTTTTTTTTGTTTCTTAGGTTATAATAATGTCTCCCTTGAAAGAAAGGGTTATTCTCCTCGAAAGACAAGGTTTTTTCGATCTCCTTCGAAAGACAGGGTTTTTCGAACTCCTTCGAAAGACAAGGTTTTATTTGCGTTTAATAGGGTCTCCAGTTATGCGGGGCTACGATTGATGCTTATTGATCGGATTCAGATTACGAAATCAACACAAGAATTTTCTTCCCCACAAAATTATGAAGCGACGACGGATCCACTCAAAAAGTTGTATGGGACAACAAAACGAGAATATGCCGAATTGTTATATCTATGTATTTGGATTCTCAACCCTTCACCAGTTAATTCTTATTTTATTTTGTTCAATCTGTTTTCAATATCGTTAATTGTCAATTGTAGATGTTGTATGGCTTTAATTAATGAAATATAGTGTCTTTTGGGACTTCTTTCAAAAAAAAAAAAATAACTAAATAAATAACACTCTTTTTGTTCTTAATTATATCCATATATTACATTTAGTAAAGGGTCTTTGATAACAAAAATAATTGAGGTAGACTGTTTATGATATATTGCTCCATTATTTACATTATTATTGGGCTGGCAAAAGTTGACCCAACCCGATAACCTAACCTGAACCTAACCTGAAAATTCCAGGTTTGGGTTGAGATTTTCGACCTGAAATAAAAAATGGGTCGACCCAACCCGGCCTGAAAATATAATGGGTTAGGTTCAGGTTGACCTTTTGAACCTGAAAACAACCCGAACAACCTGATTTAGAAGTCGGGTCAGATTCAGGTCTGGTCAACCTGATATTAACCCGACTTTTATAGTTTTATAATGAATTCTATTTTCTCTAACTTGTATTGGGCCAAGCCCGTTTCTTGAATCTTCGAAATTTATAAACATATAAAAAAATCTTCTAAATTTATCCCTACGTTTTTTTTTTTTTAATAAGGTAAGGAGAAATCTTGACAAGTTGAGGGGAATAAAGGGGATCCCAACTTGCCAAGGGTGAGAATCGATCCCAAGACCTCCTGGAACCGAGAGGGAAGCTCTAACCACTAGGATATCCCTCACTCTCAATTTATCCCTACGTACATCAATGTAATTTTAGTATAAAATTCTTAATATACATACAATCTTGGTATAAGGGAATTCCAAGAATATATGAAATGTGGTCCATTGAATTAGGATAACCTTCAAATTAAAATGTTGCGTATTATCTAGAAATTAAAAAGGAAGATATATTATAATATTATACTTCATCACCCAAATTAGAAAAAACCCCATATTGATGTCAGTTATAAAGAAGGTGGTGATCTAAAAGCTTATGATAATTGTCCTTCTTTGACATATACTTGTCTATTAGCTAGAATTGAGTAATTGTTCACGTCTAATTTTGAATAAAATATTTTCTTTCTTAATTTTTCTCATTAGTACGGTCAACTTTAAGGTTCTTGTTTGCACGAAAACTCTTTAACATAAGTCCAATATTGAAAAACCTTGATTCAAACTTATAATGTATTGATTGAGTTGAGAATTATTATGTATGTATGAAACAAACACTAATGTAAAAATATGAATATGAAACAATCACTAGATATATCTCTAGTAGGAAACTATTAACACCAATTCCTAATTATATAGGTAACCCAATTAAGTAATTAACATAATATTTAAGGTAATCGTACGCTGCGAATGATTTTTGTAATACAAATAGAGTTCGTATCCCCATATTCCCCTCAACTGAGAGCGTGAGGTTCATGAACCTCCCATTTGAACTATTATAGATATTGTAATCGTTAGCTTTTCTGTTGCCGCTGTTGTAACCTTCAAAAGGCATGTTATGTGTCGAACAAAGTGTATCGTATAAGTTTACGCCTAGGATATTATAGGTGATTGTAGAAGGAGAAAGGAACTAATTGTAATCCACGATATAAATATTTGGGATAAACATGGGTATCACAAACATGTTTATCCCAACATGGGTAAGGATCCGATTAGATGGATGATGATTAGGCTTAGATCTAGCACTCTTGGGGAATTATGGTGTCAGAATGTCTTGAATCTGTAATCTAGTGTTTCGAACAACCTACACTACAAGAAAACGCTAAAACAACGACTGCATACCAGCGACGGTTTAAAAAACGGTCGGTAATTGTAAAATAGCTACGGCTCCAAGCCGTCGGTGAATACCGACTGCTTTTTAAGAAATTAACGACGGTTTAGCAGTCGTTGATATACTACGACGGTTTAAAGCCGTCGTTGATTTCTTTAAAAGCAGACTATTATTTTTTTAAGTTTAGCGACGGTCTTTAGCGGTCGGTTATTTTTTTTAAGTAAAGCCCATTTCACTCCTCTTTTTCCAATTTCCCGTCGCTCCTCTTCCACTTTCTCTCTCCTCACTCCCACCAAAACCCCGCCTTAATTTCTCTCTCCTCCGTGTTGCAGTCGTGTTTCACCCCAATCTCCGTTCATCGGCGACTTTCTCTCTCCTCCGTGTGTCAATCGTGTTTCATCGGCGCATTAGAGTCTTTGCCGCCGTTTATTCGCCGACCTCCAACCAACGAACGGCGATACCCTCATTTTCTCTCCACTCGCCGGACCGTGTCTTTGCCGCTAGGTTAGCACCTGCGTCATTTTTTTTTTTTGTTAATGAAACCAAACCCTTAACGTCATTCGGCTTTGTCAATGTAGGTGGCCAAACCCTAAACACCCGACTGTCGTCCTCCTGTGCCGGAGCCCTGCCGACGGTACATTCCTTACTTTTCTCTCTCTTCATATATGTTTTTGGATCTGCCTTTTATTCATTTCTTGATTTGAGTTTCATTTCTCCAACTAATTTTGTGCTAAATGGGTAATTACTTGTTATTCTATTGTGTTAATTTTCTGATGATTGATGATTTCAAAGATGATGGTGAATTTAATGGTTTTTGATTGCGAGTGATGCTTACTTGTTGCTATATCTTGCTAATGATGTGTTTAGCTTTGCTTTCGAAAGTCACCGCTTTCGGTCTTTTCACTTGCTACATTTCGTTTACGCACAAAATTTTAGTAGATTCATGTGAGGGGTGTTTGGGTGAGTATTTAGTGAAGGTGTTCTTCTTGTTGGTGCTATTTGTTTTGTACCGTCTATGAGTGAGAAGGCGAATACGGTTTGTTTGAATGTTGTTTGTAGAATGTTAGAGGAACAATATAAGTTGATTGGTTCCGTTGGTGAATTCGTTCCTGATGTACTTGCAGGAATTGGGTATGCTTTATGTTCTTAAGGAGAGTTTCATTTTGTTAGGTTGTTAGAGTTTTTGCTAGGAAATTGGGTTAATATAGAGGTTGGTTATGATGTTTCTCATGGACTGATGATTCCGCATCTGGTAGAATGGGTATTTTATATGGTTAATTGCTTAATTTTAGTATAAATTTTGCTAAATGCTTAAAGGTGCCGTTTAATAATTGATTTTCTACATGATGTAGGATTACGTAGCACTTTGGTGTTTCTCTTTGGCTTAATTGTAAGGTTAGTAGCAATTGTTTACCATATTTTGTCTTCAATTTATATTGTTTTTGTTCATGTAAATTCTATATTTTAATTTTTGTGTAAGTTTTTCATCATGAAATATAATGTATTAAAAAAACTTTTGTTTAGAGAATGTTAAAAACTATATAATTTTTTAGTTTATATTACTTTGAAGATTAAGTTACTTTAATTGTATAAGTTTAAGTTACTATATAATTATCACAATAGTTTTTATAGTGGTTCGTTTATTAAAGGTTATAAAAGTTATAAACTATATAATTATCACAATAATTTATTTATTGCACATTCCTTTATTTAGTTTACACTATTTAAATTGTTTATATTGTTTTTGACATATTTGTTTTCGTGGAAATAGTTTGGATGATGTTATAAATTTAATTTAAGTGTTTAAATAATTATGTTTGCATCGTCATGTGCCTAGATACCCGTTCAAGGTATACTCATTAGGAGTATATCTTGAATAGTCCCCGGTTGGGACTGTTCTTCGACGTTTGACCCCAATTTAGGCCATTTCACTTGAAATTGAATGAATACGAGTAGTTTGATGCTAGTTTAAGTTATTAACACCTCAAACATCATATATATAGTTAGTTTAATGTGATTGTAAGTTGTTTTGATTGAAAATACACAAAATAGGAAAGTTAGAACCAAATATAGGCCATTTTGGCCAATTTAGGCCATTTCACTTGAAATTGAATGAATACGAGTAGTTTGATGCTAGTTTAAGTTATAAACACCTCAAACATCATATATATAGTTAGTTTAATGTGATTGTAAGTTGTTTTGATTGAAAATACACAAAATAGGAAAGTTATAACCAAATATAGGCTAATATAGGTCATTTTAGGCTATTTCACTTGAAATTGAATGAATACGAGTAGTTTGATGCTAGTTTAAGTTATAAACACCTCAAACATCATATATATAGTTAGTTTAATGTGATTCTAAGTTGTTTTGATTGAAAATACACAAAATAGGAAAGTTAGAACCAAATATAGGCCATTTTGGCCAATTTAGACCATTTCACTTGAATTGAATGAATACGAGTAGTTTGATGCTAGTTTAAGTTATTAACACCTCAAACATCATATATATAGTTAGTTTAATGTGATTGTAAGTTGTTTTGATTGAAAATACACAAAATAGGAAAGTTAGAACCAAATATAGGCCATTTTGGCCAATTTAGGCCATTTCACTTGAAATTGAATGAATACGAGTAGTTTGATGCTAGTTTAAGTTATAAACACCTCAAACATCATATATATAGTTAGTTTAATGTGATTGTAAGTTGTTTTGATTGAAAATACACAAAATAGGAAAGTTAGAACCAAATATAGGCTAATATAGGCCATTTTAGGCTATTTCACTTGAAATTGAATGAATACGAGTAGTTTGATGCTAGTTTAAGTTATAAACACCTCAAACATCATATATATATAGTTAGTTTAATGTGATTCTAAGTTGTTTTGATTGAAAATACACAAAATAGGAAAGTTAGAACCAAATATAGGCCATTTTGGCACTTTATATTATTTGAATATGAGTATATTTAACCAAATGCAGGAGACATACAATAAGAAGCTGGATCATTGTACCACTCAGGGGTCACAGCCGAACCCTGATCTCGTTGTATTGGGAGACAGGTTGGGGGGAGGAACAGAGGAAAAGTTCGGGGTTGGGTCGGGGAGATCATTTGTACTACAACTCTGCATCAGGGCGAGGAGATGGTGGCTCTTCACAACCATATGAGCCGTCTATTTTTTCTCAGATTGAGGCGCAAGTGGAGGCAAAGGTCGCTGCACGGATGGGAGAGGTGGAGGCAATGGTCGCAGCACGGGTGGAAGAGTCACGTCGGGCCCTCATCGAGGAAATGATGAGGAACATGTCTAGTTTCGGCCACATGTTCTCAGGTTGCAACCCAGGCCCCACTCCACAACGCGGACCCGGAAGATGACCCGGGGGTTTGGTGGTGGCGGTAGTGCTACTGAGCCACCCTTGACAGTGTAGTTTTTTTTGGTTTTGGCAACTAGGTAACTAACTTATAGTTGGATATAGTTAGTCTAACTATTTTCTTGTAGTGTAAATACTTATCGGCATCTCGCTTCGTTTCTTGATGTGTCGGGTTATTTTTTTTTCAACCCGACTTCTACTTTATTTCCCGACACCGGGATCTATTTTGCGTACATATATTTAATCTAGGTAGTTTGTCTAACTATAGACATTTAGTGTCTATATTTATCGGCATCTAGCTTATTATTTTCTAGCTTTGTCGATATATATTTTTTGTAAACACCGACATCTACTTTATTTCCCGACATCTGGATCTATTTTGTGTACATAAATGTAATCTATTTCATGTAATTATACAAGTATCTATGTAAATTTTAATATATATCAAAATTGCATAATTTTGTAATTGAAAAAATTTAATGCGATGGAGAAACTGACTTTCGCGTGGTATATTTAGGTGCGGTGTGCGGAGTACGGGTTTAATTATTATTAAGAACAATAGAATTTTAAATAATATTATTTTGTAAGAACAGTGACGGTTAAACAATAAATCAACGACGGCTAGGCAGTCGCTGTAAGGTTCTCTATGCACCCATTGAAACGAAATCAACGACTGCTTTAACATCTTAGCGACCGTTATAAACAGACGTTGATTATTCGAAATCAACGACGGTTTATAACAGTCGCTGGAACAACGACGGTTTAGAACAAGCTGTTTGGAACAACGACGGTTTAAAACGGTCGGTGATCCAGCGACTGTTATAAACCGTCGCTGACCTGCCGTCTGCTTTAAACAGTCGTTGACTGGGTATCAACGTCGGCTTTTATAAACCGTCGCTGATTGTCCTTAAACCGTCGTTGAATATATCACCGACGGCTTGACGGTCGTTGATTCTTGTATCACCGACCATCTTTTTACCGACGGCCATTTAACGACGGTTAGCCGTCGTTGATTATTCAGCGACGGCTTTTTAGGCTACCAACGACGGCTAAAAGTCGTCGTTAATTGGCACTTTTCTTGTAGTGCTAGCATGCACTAGGTTTATTAAGATCTATTTATCTGTTGTTGGCCCTTTTGGCCTATTTCGTTTAGGTTAATAAGAAGGGTACTACACAAACCTTCTAATCAACTTTTGCCTCCATATTCTGTATCATGTACTCTTTCTCAAAATAATAAATCAGTTATTGTCCTACTTATGGATATAGCTAACACAATATTGTTAGTAAACCACTTTAAATTTTTGCGTCAATTCTGATCTCCTTTATTTCTTTGTTGTTTATTGAATTCATTATAACCAACTAGTTCTTGTCCCGGGCGATATGCCCCGGATTATTTACCAACGTGCATTTGAAGTCATCATAAATAGAAATATTATCTTGTCTTTAAATCATTTTTCCCCCCACAAAGACCAACATGAGTATTGTAGTGTAGTTGGTTAGTGCATTAGCATATCAAATGAGAGGTCATGGGTTCGAGTCTTGAAACACATTTTTTTATTGTTTAATGTCTCATTTGATTGTGTGGAGGAGGGGAGAGTACATGTGGCAGCATGACATTTGTTTGTCTTGGGTTTTAGATATATATATAGATGATGATCTTGAGAGCAAGTTAAATCCCGCTTGTCAATTTGAGTGATTAGGTTAGGTCAAGAAAGAATATAAGGCATTGTCATATACATCACCCAAAAACCAATTGTAAATTTTGCTGGAGGTATGTGGTCCTCGAGTTTGATTTATTGTTTGTTTTTGTTATTTGTTGTATATAATTTATGCATTTTTATTATGCTACTTGACCATAGATTAGTATATACTAGCATTTTTTGCACGCTATGCGTGCGTGTCATATTAACGTTTATTTTTTTTCTTAATTAGTTATTCTTCAGTATTACAAAAAAATTAATTCGAACATACATTTATAATTATTTAAATATGTTTTTATTAAATCAATGTTTCATTGGTTTTTTTAGTTATGTGTTCATCATTATACAAATATAGTATTAAGAGAAGGATAGAAGAAAGCTTGTGCTTAATTAAAATGGAAGAATTTGTGTATCAGGTTCAATGCATTAAGGAGGGCCTCTCTAATAGGTGAAATTTTTTTCTCTTGTATCTTAAATCTCTATCATATTAATTTCATTATAATATCTACTCATATCAAAGTATCAAACTACTAATCTTAGGTATATATGGGTGCATGGGTGTGGTTGCGAGTCGATTTCATATTATAGTAAAAACATATTAAAAAATTATAAAACTTAGTATATTAACCAAATATGATAGATCCGTCAAAAAATTGATGAATGGGTAAAATTAGGTCAAATTTGGATTGTTCGAACTCGATTTGGTCAAAAGTTCTGATTTCTTTTAATAACTTCAAACTCGATACAAGTTGGATTGGATCTCTCTACTTCTTAGTAGTATTTCACCCAATAGATTCTGGGAGCATAAGAATACAAAAAGCCTACTGTGTATTTAGCCGAGTTCCTTTTCTCATTTTTTGCTTGTTTCGACGGCTTAAAACGGGAATATACATGGGACATGGTCAATTTGATTAAGAGAACAATTATGACTGAATGTCTATGATCTATCCCTGCTGTCCAATGGTCACAACTTTCACAAAATTAGCAGCTTGAAACAGTTTTTATTAATATAAAGTAGTTTTTAGGTCTGGACTTTGCCGGGTAATAATAATTTTCATTTATTAATATTTTACTTTAAAACTACAACACCAAACATTACTTGGTTTAGTGGTGAAGACTTTAATATCATAACTTGAAGTCATGAGATCAAATCGTATACCATGCATTTTCTAATTTTTTATTATATGTGGAGTACATGAAGTAAACATGATAAGGGATAGCGCCACATGACTCAATTTTCTTGTTTAGGAACAGTAATTCGTGAACCTTACAGATTCGTGTAACAAAGTAATGTTAGCTTCTTTTTTGTGCCTAATAAGCATACTATAATATAACAAAACCTAGCCTCCTCCTCTCCCCTCTCTCCTCTTCCTCCAAAAAAAAACCCTAATTTTTTCTTCTAGTTTGGGGCTACCATCATCCTTTCGATGGTGGTAAGCCCCCAATTCTTCTTTTTTCTTCTAGTTTTTATTGTTTTTGTTATTAATAATATTCCATTCTCTCTCTTTTTGAGAGTTTTCTACCCAATTTTTGGGTTCTTTCTCTCCTCTTATGGGAGTTTGGAGTTTAGTTTTAGTCTCTTCCCACGTGGAAGTTTAAAAATTGGTATGAGAGATTGTTCCTATTGGTTGAAGTTCAAGACCATCAACATCGAAGTATTGGAAATTCGGATGCGGTCAACCTGGTTAAATCAAGAATTTTCTTCCCCAAACTATGTCGAATGATAGACTTCCCCATCAATAGCTGCGTGATTCAAGAATCTGATACAGGGCCTATTGTATTGCTTCGATCCGGTTCATTGTAGTTTCTTCGAAGACGAATTTGATTTGATCTTGTGTGATTATATCTTGTTTTTCTTTAATACTTATTGTAGATGCCGTTTGGCCTTCATTTAATGAAATTTCTCTTTCAAAAAAAGTAATGTTAGCTACTGTATATTGCTATTGTACTTTGTTTTCTGACGGATGTTAATTGTTACCCATGCTACCTATGAGAAATGTCTGGCAACTTTGATGAAGCCATCAAACTATCAAACAATTATGTCAGGGAGATACGATATAGTTGTAGTAGAATTTTAGACAGATGTAGGCGCGTTCTTTTTGGACTTATTTTCGGAAAAATAAGTAAAAATAAGTTCGGTTCACCCAAAATAAGTTCGGTTCACCCAAAATAAGTAAAAATAAGTTCGATTCAGCCAAAATAAGTAAAAATAAGTTCGGTTCAAAGCAAAAATAAGTTCGGTTCACCCAAAATAAGTTCGGTTCGCCTAAAATAAGTTCGGTCCAAAGAAAATAAGTTCAGATATCTTATAATGTTGTAATTAGTATATTTGTTTTCAATATTACTATTAATATTGTTATTATTATTAATATTATAATTATAATAACGCTGAATTTGTAATTATTTTTAAATTTTTTATTTTTTTATTTTTTTTTTATTTTTTTATTTTTTTATTTTTTTTTATTTTTAATTTTTTTTAATTTTTTAATTTTTTAAATTTTTAATTTTTTGTTGTTTTTTTTTTTTTTTATTTTTTTTTATATTTTTATTTTAATATTTTATTTATTTATTATTTAGTAATTATTTATTATTATTATTATTTTATTATTATTATTATTATTTTTTTTTTTATTATTATTATTATTTATTTATTATTATTTATTATTTAGTATTTATTATTTATTATTTATTATTTATTATTTATTATTTATTATTATTATTATTTATTATTTATTATTATTTATTATTATTATTAATTATTATTTATTTATTATTTATTTTTTTATTATTATTTATTATTTATATTTATTATTATTTATTTATTTATTATTTATTATAATTATTTATTATTATTTATTATTATTATTTATTATTATTATTTATTATTATTATTTATTATTTATTATTTATTATTATTATTAATTTTTATTTTTATTAATTATTTATTTTATTATTATTTATTTTATTATTATTTATTATTTATTATTATAAAATAATAAAATAATAATAATAAGTATTGATAATATTATGTTAATATTTATTGATTATTTATTTATTATTATTATTATTTTTTTATTATTATTATTATTATTTTTTTATTATTATTATTATTTATTTTTTATTATTTATTATTTAGTATTTATTATTTATTATTTATTATTTATTATTTATTATTTATTATTATTATTATTATTATTTATTATTTATTATTATTTATTATTATTATTATTTATTATTTATTATTATTTATTTATTATTTATTTTTTTATTATTATTTATTATTTATATTTATTATTATTTATTTATTTATTATTTATTATAATTATTTATTATTATTTATTATTATTATTATTTATTATTTATTATTATTATTAATTTTTATTTTTATTAATTATTTATTTTATTATTATTTATTTTATTATTATTTATTATTTATTATTATAAAATAATAAAATAATAATAATAAGTATTGATAATATTATGTTAATAGAGTTTAGTTCAGCAAAAATAAGTTCAGTTCAGCCAAAATAAGTTCAGTTCAGCAAAAATAAGTAAAAATAAGTTCAGTTCAGCAGAAATAAGTAAAAATAAGTTCAGTTCAGCCAAAATAAGTTCAGTTCAGCCAAAATAAAATAAGTTCAGTTCAGTTCAGCCAAAATAAGTTCAAAAGAACAGGGCCGTAGTGTAGTGGACTAATGAAATAAATTTTCTCTTCAACAAAGCTATAATAGTACCACAAGGGCACAAGAGTTTAGCTCAAGTGGTATCTCTTTCACCTTCCTTACGAGAGATCTTAGCTTGTTGAACCCTTTGTTTGGTTGTTGTGCACATGTGAGTTGTCTTACATTGGAGAAAGAGGAGATAAAGTACTACTCCATATTATAAGTTAGAGGATCTACTCCTACTATTCCCAATTGGTTTTAATATGAAATCTCATTTGGGCTTGTAAGTGGACCGAACTATCATCCTTCTCATTGGGTTTCCCAAGCCCATTTTCAATTCTATCAAATTTATCATGGTATCAGAACCCAAGTTATTGACTTGTTGGGCCATTCATATTGGGTATTTGTCAAGCAACTCTATTGGACATTCATTCCCAATGAGAATTATTATTGTGTACCTTACCAGTTTGCTTTATTGGCAATTGATTTTAGTATGAAACATCTGGGGTTCAATTATAAGAAAAAAAACATGTTTGCTCTTGGGAGGTTTGAGAGGATTCATTTGAACGGGAGGTTTATCATGATAGTATGGCCTAGCCTAGGCCTACTACATTATCAAAAAGAAAACTTCAATAGTAGTTGTAATTGATATACGGCAACATTATGATTCATATCATATTGTGGTTTCATTATCTCTATTATATGAGAGGGAAGGGGAGAGAAAGATGGTGTCCCCCTCTTCAAATACTAAATTACTTTTGAATTAACGCACGCATCGCGTGCATGCAAGACTAATATAACCTTATATCAGGGAGTCCATCAATCTGTTATAATTTTATTTTATTTTGAACTATCGAACAAAGAGAGGAAACTGATAACAAAGAATATTGTCATCCAAAAAGGCTGATGGCAATGCCTAAACTAATGGATAAAAGCTAGGGTCTTGAGTGAGAAAAGAAAAAGAAGGAAAACATGGAAATTTTCTAATATGCAAAATGTAGCAGCGGTGTTTTATATAGATGATTGTCAAATCATAGCTTTTATGGTGCTACACTGATACCTCAAATAATTGTGGTGGTATATTCAATGATAATAGTGATTAGAATTGCTCCAGATTACTTACCTCTCAGGAGTGATTTATCACTGCATGTTTCCTTGTATGTAAATATTTTTTTTGTTTTTTTTTTCAAAAACCACCTTATATAAAATATGAAATATGTGAGAAATTAAACCACCTTATATATATATATACTTTTTTTTTTGCGAAAACAAACCTGAAACAAAAATTTTATTGCGAGAACAAACCTTATGCCTTCTTCCAATCCATTTATCCAAGGTTCTGGCATTAACCATGTCATGGATTTTGTTGGGTTTAAAAAGTCACTTGCCTTGCACATGATATGGTGAATGCCGGAACCTTGGGTCAATGATCTGAATAAGGCATAATTAAAGTTTGTTCTCGTAAAAAAAAATTGTTTGAGGTTTGTTTTCGCAAAAAAATAATATATAAGGTCGTTTCTCATAAATTTCATGTTTTATAAGGTGGTTTTTGACAAAAAAAATCCTGTTTTTCTCCTACCTTTTTTGGATTGAAAAGGGGAGATAAAAATATACTTAATTCATAATTTAAATTTTTTTATTATTCAAAAAATCTTTTCACCATCCCCCTCCCCCACCAAAAATGATAATGCAAAAAAAAAAAAAAGAACAAGAAACTGTCAAAAAAATTCTTACATCTTATCCAAGTTACCTGTCAATCCTCTACAATCAATCTCCACTAATTTCCCTACATTTCACTCTCTATTTATACCCACACTTTTGTCCAACTTCTACACCTAACTCTCTTCTCTTCTCTTCTCTTCTCCTCTGCTTCCTCATTCTTTCTTTCTATCTTCTCCTCTGAATTTTTTCCTCTGTTTTCAAAAACCACCCTTAAAAATTTTTAAAATAACAATGGAGGAAAGAAAATTTGATCCAACCCACAATGTGAACTTTGTTAAGCCAAGAGGTTTTTGTGAGAAATTTAAATCTTCTCTGAAAGAAACATTTTTTCCTGATGATCCTTTCAGTGGATTTAGTAGTGAGCCCCCTAAAAAGAGATTAATAAAAGGGGTTAAATATTTTGTCCCCATTTTTGAGTGGCTTCCTAAGTATAATTTCAGCCTGTTTAGGTATGATTTTCTTGCTGGTATTACCATTGCTAGTCTTGCTATTCCTCAAGGTATCAGTTACGCCAACCTTGCTAAAGTTCCTCCTGTCGTTGGCCTTTGTAAGTACTCCTTTTCATTGCCTTACAATTTTTTTTAGATGTCAAAGTTCATAAAGTACTATCCTCCGCATATGTACATGGATCCGGATTCTCTTCATTAATCTATGTTACTCGGACACGGGTACATATCCAAGTGTCCGACTCGGGTATTTTGTGTAATTTTTTCAATTTCTTGGCCCAAAATAGAGTGTCCAACCCATATATGAGTGTCGAGGATCTGACACGTATACTTAAGGTGAAATGAAGAGTGCGAGTAACATAGCCGGTAATTGGACCGTCAAGTTACGTGCTCGTAATTTTGTAACGGCTAGGTTCAATAACGGGTCTTCTGTCTCGTAATCTAGTAACGGAATTAAGGGTACATGAATTTGAGAGAATAGACTTTAAAAATCAATTAACCTAAAGATCTCCCTGTTGATGTGGATCAAGCATTAGTCTGTGTAGGAGGCGCGGTTTTCATGTTTTCTTGTAATGTCGTGTTTGTAGTTTTGTAGTAACTTCCAATTCTTTACTTTGATTTTGTTTTCCGTGGAATCATATAAAGTAAGATCGTAGAATAAACTATAAAGCACAAAGGCATATAAACACTAGAAAAACAGGAGTAATGGGTCGTCAAAGAGCATCAAAAAGATGTTCAAACTTGAAATCTGGTGGGCCTACCGCCTACAACTTTAGTGATAGCTAACAAGGTAAAAGATCATTGGTAGTTTTATTATTAAATTTACATGAAGTTACATAATTTTGCATTGCCCATCAAATACAATCTTATCTAGATGATAAATGATAATCCATGAATAGTACATAAGAATCTCCAAAATTCTCGTTAATTAGCTCTAATTTATCATAAATATTTTTTGACGTTTAATTTATCAAAAAGTTGCTACTTTTTTTTTTGAGGGGAAAAGAGTAGCGCGTTAACTAATCAAGGGACAAAACGTCCATGAGTACATAAGGAGAGACAAATAAATTAGTCATATTGTTTCCATCATTTAATTAGATTTTTTAAAATTAATTTTTTCTAGATATATTCTTCAAATGAGAAATTATAAAAGAAAATTGTAAAATGAAAGATTTTAGTTCCTTCTTCGAAGATAACACACTAGTTTTCAATCGATCATGTAGAATTCCTAAGTATAACTAGTATTGATCCATAATGAATATGTTAATATCCTTTCGGTAAACATACAATATCCAATAATTATCATATCGTACGAGTTAAATCTCAAATTTTATCACTGTATTTTATTGTAACGGTTCATACAATTAAATTAGATCAAATTTTACAAAAAGTTCGATTGTGGATTGCATTCCATATATGAATGAAGAATATGTTTGTTGGATATATCTTCTTGGCGTAGTATGTAGAGTTCGAAGTAGATAAGATGCAGTCCTATGATCCTATCAAGTGGAACGGTGCACCAAGGATAGCCGTTGTGTAAGGATAGGGGATAGACAAAGCTATACGTCTAGTAATGTATAGCATCTAAATTGTGGATTATAGCTTTAAGAAAACGAGACATGGGATCTAAACGTTGCCCTACCGGGTTTTTGGAGTAAAACGAGTTATTAGACTTGAGCTATGTGCCTATGTTCTAAGTTAAATTTAATAATTTGGTATAAATAAAAATCATATTTTGATATTTGGATAATAACTCATAAAGATAGAAACGATCCATAACAGGTAACAAATCTTGCACGTTTGTTTCCATAATAATAGTAGATACTAGATAGTCGTTTTTGTTTGGATCGAGAGTTATAAAAGCCATTGGTATAAAACAAATTTGTTCTCCAACTTATTTATCAACCTTAACATGTTATATATCAACTAAACTAACCAGCATCTTTTGAGTGATAATAAAAATTTGTGATTTTTTTTTCTAAAAACCTATTGCATTTAGGGAGAACTATTGACCATGTTATTGTCTTCAATGATTAATGTATTCTTTTTTTGGTTCAAATCTTCAATGATTAATATAGTTGGACTTTGAGAAAGTGTTAGTTGATAGTATAGTTGATAATTTAAATCTTTTTTCGAACATACTTCCTTCCATTGGAGAGAATCTTCTAAATTATTCTCAATATATCGGAAAAAAAATTATAGTACGTGTGGAGTCTTATTTGATTCGTCTTAATGAATACTTTATTAATATTTAATCGTTATATTTTTTACTAATATGCAATGAAAGATATTTAAAGTCAAAGAAGTACATTGATAAACGCATATACTAAAATTAAGTTGAATAAAAAAACGAAGAGAGTATTATTTCTAATAAATTCTTGAACTGGAAATTATATTGCCTATTGTGAATAGTGGATACACTTATAGTTTGTGTTACTAAATACACTTATAGTTTGGAGGAGTATAAACAATAAAGTTCCAGATATATCAAGTGTTAGGTATTATTTATTTCTAGAAAAAAAAAAATCATACTCCCTCGTCCCTCTAAATTATTCCCACTACTTATTGTAAACTGGTTTGATTTGGTAAATGTTAATTTCTATGCCTTCTTAATTAGTTCTTATAGACCCAATTATTATAGAAGTATGATTTTAAAGGGAAAAATGTTACTTAGCTAGTAAAGTTCGACTAAACAACTCTATTTCGATAGTACGACAATCCCATGTGATTTTCTTCTTTAAACCTGTTTTACCAGGAAAAAGACTGATGATTAATAAGTGATCCTAATTATTGAATACGATTGGAAAATTAATGTCCAAAATTAATGTATATGATGCAGATTCAAGTTTTGTCCCACCTTTGATATATGCCGTGTTTGGAAGCTCACAAAATTTAGCAGTGGGAACAGTGGCAGCTTGCTCCTTGCTCATAGCTAACACAATTGGAGAGACAGTTTCACCAATTGATAACCCATCGTTGTACCTCAGCTTGGTTTTTACTGCTACTTTCATATGTGGAATTATTGAAACTGCTTTGGGTGTTCTAAGGTAACATTTTTATGAATTTGAAAAACTCGTTTTTGTTTGTTTGTTGTACGCTTAATATTTTAAGACTCCATCCGTTCCTATTTCTTCTTCTTACTTTGACTTTTTTTTCTCTAAAAAAGATTTAAATAGAACAAAGAGGAACGGAAAAGAGTAGTACAAATTTACCACAACGTTCTTTTAAGTAGAAATGAATTCGCGATTAAGAAATAATAACATTCAATTCACACATTTTTGTACTAATAGTTGCAATATTTTTCTCTTACGAGGAAGTAACCTAATGTACTTTTCTCTTTACTTTATAAAATTGATAATAAAATGGAAATGGAAATGAAAATTTTAATTAGTTGGCTTTGTCCCTAGCTAGAGTCTAACAATAACATAGTATGCTAATTTTTATCACAAAAACAAAAAAGAGTAGGATTAGTTTATTATATATGTTAATAAAACGTTTACACCTTTTATTAAAAAACTTAGTCCTTCCGATTTCTTTTGATATGGATTGCCTTTTGGTGACATAGGAATATAGGGAAATATAATTATGTGCATAGTTTGTAGGTTGGTTTGTCAAATCGCTTTCTTTTATTTATTAATATGCTTCCTAGTGCATCGGAATACTTTAATGATTTAACGCACAAAAAGATCACTATTGAGTATTGAGGGGATTTGGGAGGTAGCTAGTTCAGGTTGTATCTAAATTTCCCTTTCTTTTTGCTTCGGGGTCCATGAACATAGTAAGAAGCATTTTAACTTTTTACAAGATTTCATGAATTAGTCATAGTCAAATGATTTCACAACGGAGTACTTAAGCTAATACTATTATTGTGTTAATTAATTCTATCATAAAATGATTGGAAAGGTATATTATTCAAATGGAGGAGCTTTGAATTTATTAGTTAACGAATCTAAGAGCAATATTAGTAAAAAGGCAATTTTTTTAGAAAATGATATGACGATTAGACCATTAATTAGAAAAGAAAAAAATAAATAAAAGCTACAGATTATAGTGGAAAAAAATTTAAAAAATACTTACATAAATAAGTAAATATTAGACCATAGAAATGAGCTCTACAATATAAATATGATCTGGTAGCTCTTGGTAATCTATAGGGGTCATAAAGGTTATTTGATTTTCACGAGATTAAATCAAATACTTTATATGTCATAGATATATGGAAAGAGTGCTAATTGAAGTCTGATAATTGCTTTCGTTGAATCACAAACCTTGAATTTTTTTTTAGGGAACCTTGGTATTTAAATAGGAAAGAATACGATAGAGTATAAAACTATGTTGGACTCCAACCATCGCCTTAAACTTTTGGTTGAGTTAGTTTTTTCGAACGAATCTTGGTTCACCTAACTTTCCGTTTGTTACTATTTTAAGTAATATAACACGTCAAGAACATAAGAACATTTGCCAAAAATGTTCCTTAGATTAGAGGTGATGAGTTTGATGACATTTAAAGTGAAATTTTGAGCTAGTGTTATACTGTACTCCAAATGATGGTGATATGTTCTCGTGTTAAAGTTTAGTTTTTATTTAAAGAACGGAAAATTTAAGATGATGTAGATTGTTTTTTGAACATTATGAATAATGGCCACATGTCTAGGCATCTGTAAGGTACTGATCATGACAAGTATTCCAATTCGAGGGAAACAACTGCAAAGAGGACAATTGTATTAATTAGAAGGCATCCATAGCACAAAACTAGACAGATTTTGTTAGAAGCATACATAACAATTGTGCCAATAAGAGGGTATGCAAGTTGCAACCTACATCATAAATTTATCAGAAATTTTAAGGTGTAGCTATTTCTTATCATAATTAACCTCATGGACAATCCCGCTACGTATAAGAGTTAAATGTATTTTCTAAAATGTTACTAATAGTTGTATATATGAAGATAATATTAAATTAATTTGTTATTAGTTACCAGATTTACGTTAGCCCGTAAATAGTTTGTTTAATCTTGAGTTTGTATGAAAATAAAATATATTTGTTGTTGCATGCATTTCAATTGCAGACTGGGAATTCTGGTGGATTTTTTGTCACATTCAACGATTACTGGGTTTATGGGAGGAACAGCAATAATTATAATTCTACAACAGTTGAAGGGCTTTCTGGGCTTAAAACATTTTACGTCTAAGACTGATGTAGTCTCAGTATTGAAAACCTTGTTCAGCCACAAAAATGAGGTATAGTTTTACTTGCATTATTTTCTGTATCATTTATGGCTGTATTTGTCCTTTCTTGGCCCTACTACCTTTTTCTTCATGTTATGTCGCTTTATTATTAACATAACAACACATTAACAACGTCTATCAAATTTTTTGTTTTTGAAAAATTACACACCAAAAAAAATCGGTCAGGTTGTTTCGGGTTTGGTCAACAAATACAATAGAACTTTTCGGATATGAAATGTTTTTGGTACCAATTTACAGAGGGATTTGATAATATTTACTTAACTTTTGTCAATTTCTCATCGGGATGGTTCTCTAGGTTATGTGTCTTTTTAACCTATTTAGTGGGCTAGTCGAGTTCGAATTGGTCAGTTACGATTTATGGGTTTGAAATTTATTTTATAAATTGTCTTCTCTTAATTGGTATTTCAGTGAAGACCAAGTTCATGTTAATTATTGGGTTGGGTCAATTTTTGTCGAGGCTAATCTGTCTCATGACAAATGCCTAGTCTTGGGCCATTAAATATGTTTATTGTTTATAACAAAGACAGAAGAGGAGAAGTTTTATTTCTGTTAGAAAAAGTGGACCCAAGTCATTAAGTTGCAAAATTGATTTTCTTCTTTACCTGCATGATTGTGAGCAAATCAGCCTGAAATTATGGTCAAATAAGCAATTATTGATTGACTGAGTTGTATTTTTCATATTTGAATTCCTTGGCAGTGGCGTTGGGAGAGTGCAGTGGTTGGCATAATCTTCCTGGCTTTTCTACAGTTCACTAGATACGTGGTTAGACTCATATAACTCTTACTTAAATGTTCCATGCATGCATATTTGTTGAAGTCTATGATACATAGCGCCAATACATGTGCGTATCCCATATTGATAAAAGAAGAGATGAGTTCGGCTTTATAAAGCGAGTAGGATAACTCTCCTTATTGGCGATATAGTTTTTAAGATGGAGCTTCCTTTGGTTTTGTGAAGTAGGCTCTCTCGCTATGATTGGCGCGGTTGGGGGTGTTATAGGCTCACAAACTATCCAGAGGCTAGACTCGACTCGAGTTTGACTAAAAGTGTTACGGCCGAGCTAAGCAACCCCTAGGCGCGGTCAGGCTCATATAAACATAATGTATAAGTATTATGTTAAGCAATTTTACTCGACACACGAATACAAAAATCCTAGATCCGCATACGAATTCATCATGAATTAAAAACATGATTTAGTGCATAAAATATACTTAGATGTTGGCTCGTGATGAAGGGAATATACATACTGATTACAAAATCGTAATCTTATAGAAAGATTCTGTAACTCGTGATTTCATAAATTCTAATATATATAGTTTAATCTTGTTTATTTGAACAGAAAACGAAGAGGCCAAAGCTATTTTGGATTTCAGCAATGGCTCCTCTAGTCACTGTTATAACTGGCGGCCTTTTTGCTTACCTTGCCCATGCAGAGAAATTCGGTATCGATATTGTGAGTTGTCTTTTTTGTTATTTAGTGTTTGATTTGATTTTGTATTGAGAGATTAAGACAAATTTTCATTTTGGTTATTTTTGTGATTAATTATTGTGTGTTTCTGTGTTGGTGGGCGGTGGGTTTGACAAAAATGATAAGATGATGCTCTTTTAAGATTTTTAATAACATTCTTTGGTGGCTCTCACTCGTCAATGTTGTAATTGACTCGGAAGCGTGACAACTGACAAGTGATATTCTAGAACAAATATATCCCATGTGTTATAATAGAATTTAGATAGGATGGTTGAAAATGCTAAATAAGGGTTTTAAGGTGGGGAAATAATTTTGCAAGTCATTTGAGATAAAGTGCAAAGTGCGACATTTTTTTGTTCAACATTTTTCGACTTATTCTGAAACGATAAATTATGGCTATTAGTTCTAATAAATTTCATTAAGCTATAAAAATAAGTTCATATAGGTTCGGATGTCAAAATAAGTTAAAATAAACACGCTTAATATCATTTGACAAAACCTATTTACGTCCCACTGAGTTAAATAACAAAATCTATTTACATGATCGAATCAAGGTCTTTTACAATTTACATAATGGGTTTTAATTTACACTTTGACTATCTTAACAATTTTATGTTAGAGTTCTACTTCTACTATATTAAAAGCAACTTAAATCATTAACTTTATGGTTGATGATGTATATTGCAGGTTGGTCATTTGAATAAAGGGATTAATCCATCCTCCATTAACCAATTGAACTTTGATCCTAAGTACATTGCAGCACCTATTAAAGCCGGTATCCTAACAGCCGTCCTAGCTCTTGCTGTAAGACCACTAATTCTTCTTTACTCCCTAATTCCCTTTTGCATAATCACTTCATTATATTTCTATGTTCATATTCCGAAACATTAATTAAACCCTTTTACATATAGTATAACTAGGACTACTTTTAATAAAACGAATGTAATCTAATGTAACAGGAAGGTATAGCTATTGGAAGGAGTTTCCGATAATGAAGAATCAACAAACTGATGGGAACAAAGAAATGGTCGCTTTTGGTCTCATGAACATTGTTGGTTCCTTTACCTCGTGTTACTTAACTACAGGTTTGTCTAACTAATTACACATATAGTACTACTATGTTTCCATCATTAAACTTAGACTTGATCAAGGTCCATACGAGGAGAGAGTTTAGTAATAAGAGGAGTAAGCGCATTAGGCTTTATATGTTAATCATCTCGGTCAATTATGGGCCGACTCGATACCATTTTAAATATGGGATTGGGCGGCCCATAAGGGAAGAGAGTTCACTACATGGTATGGGCACAGACTGCGTCCATTTTAAATATGGGATTGGGCAGCGCGTCGTAAGAAAGAGATAATCTACCTTCGGCGAGAATAAGAGTTGCCACTAAAACCATATATGGCAATAGGGGAGTAACTCTGCAGTGGCATAAAACTAACTTCTCTCTGCTTTTATTAATGTGGGACATTCACATGTGTTGTAAGTTATACATCATGGAATTGAACGAAAATGTAATATTCCTTTAGTATTATTTAAGAAAATCAGTGTTCTTGTTTGATGTTGTTTGGACTTCCTGAATGTTTGTAAAATAACATGGCATGACATGTTTTGCCTGAATGTGTGGCTGCAGGGCCATTTTCGAAGACAGCAGTTAACTTCAACGCCGGATGTAGAACACAAATGTCGAACGTGGTGATGTCGCTTATTATGATGCTTACTTTGTTGTTCTTAGCACCATTGTTTAGCTACACTCCTATGGTTGCTCTCTGCAATTATCATGTCCGCGATGTTCGGTCTTATTGAGTATGACAAGGCGATTCATCTCTTCAAAGTCGACAAGTTTGATTTCTGCATTTGCATGGTTGCTTTCTTGGGAGTTACCTTCATTAGTATGGATATTGGCCTTGGCCTCTCGGTAAGAATAACTCCTATCTATCTTTCATATTGCAACCAATTTTATTCACAAGTTTGTATATATGATTATACTAGTAAGAAAACATATTAATTTCCTTGGTTTGAATGTGTACGAGTATTCAGAATGAATGCGACTCCCTTGAATAGGGAGCCAGGCGCTATATATATAATGATAATACAAATACCTAATTACAGTGAAAAGTCCATAATGTCCTTTAGGCTTTACATAATTATGCTCTAATAAAATTATCTAAATATTTTTGCAGATTGGCTTAGGAATAATAAGGGCACTATTATTCACAGCAAGGCCAGCAAGTTGTAAGTTAGGGGAACATACCCAACACAAATCTTTACCGCGACATTGAGCATTATCCTGATGCTCAAGGACAGCAGGGATCTTAATTATTCAGCTAGGGTTCACCAATTTTGTAATTGCTCAAATAGCACTTATGTTAGAGAAAGGTGAATATCAATAACCTTATTTATATTTTCACTATTTCTTAGATTTTTCATATGGCTGTAATTTAAGTATGTCTACTTTTACTTGTGTCATGAAGAGTTCTAAGGTGGATCAGAGATGAAGAATCGAATAAAGATTACCAA